>JAHXJK010000004.1:0-424485 GCA_019395245.1 Botrytis pseudocinerea
CCGGGGAAGGATCTCACTATTCCGGGGTGGTCTGATATATTTATTTGAATACTATCAGATGTCTATTGTATCTCGGATAACTGCAACAGCACTGGAAAAATAGTGAAAACAAGATTTGAAATAGATGGAAAAAAAATTAGAATTGGAAAAGAATAAATAAGAAGAATAACAAATTAATATTCATACGCTAATTCAATTGAACAGTGACTAGTGTCCAATTGTTTACAGGTAAACTGTCGAAGTAATATTCAGTAGATGTACCTCGAATTGGCTGCTCAGAAAAACATCAAACACTTGCTGCATGTGGCATGTGATAATAAATCCACAACATTAATCACTAAAAGCCCCTTTCCGGTCCGCGAGCAGATCATAAATGCAGAATAAACAAAATCCCTTAGCTTCAAACAACCCAATGTGCTGCTGATGAGAATGTCTCTGAGAACCAACGACGCGGAATATGTCCCATCTTCTCCTGTACGAGAGATCGTGGGTCGTTCCAGTCGCATTAATTCCGCCAACATACCTATGATCTCGATACTGTATGGATCCTCTTTTTAGATATGTTGCAAGACGGAGGGCCTAATGCTCTCACTGACTTGGCATGTCTGAACTTGTGCTCTACATATCCTCCACGACTGCAATCATCTCCCAGCAGCCTGTTTCGATTTCTCATATTCCATTTTCAGAGCAGCAATAGCATTTCTGGCACATGTTGCAGCATCCCAATTACCTTCTCTCCTAGGTACGATATCTAGTAACACTTTTATGGCCTTTTTCCTGGTAGAAATAACCCCGAACATCGCCGCTGCCATAAGTGATGGTATAATTCCAGCATTAAATACAAATCCCTTCTCAAAACTTGGGTGGGCAGCAACTGTTCTGCAAATTCCCACGACCTCTTCAAAACTGGATTGATAGGTATGAGCAGGAGTATGTGGAAAGAAAGCCGAATGAAAGCTGTTACGTGTTGTCAACCAGTGTGCTCTTAACATACGAATACTCATAATGTCGGCATCTTCTTCTCTGGCGCGCGTGGCCATCGGCTGAAAAGCAATATGCCATTGGTCAAGTCTCTTTAAGATCTCCTTGAATTCAACCGCTGCTGGAGACCAATCGAGCATTCGATGATTCCATATTGCCGAATCTGATATTTCTTCTTCCGTGGGCTCTCCTCCTCCTCGGATAAGTGTTACTGTGCTCATGAGAAAGCTGATGACCTGCTTGCATATTGCCGTGAAATTTGCACCTGCATCATCGATGTTTGTAAAACGTGTCGGAATCGGGCTGGGAATATACATTTGAGTGCCATGTATAATATCTTGTGCTTGTGATATGGTAGGATCGATGGCAGAAACTAACCCAATATGCGTGCTATGAAACGTGGCAAAAATGACGTCTTCAATGATATTTGGGGCAGGTGACATTGTTCGATCCGTTATCTGACGCTTTTCACGATCTTTCATCCATGCTTGAAGTAAACTCGCAGCGCTTTGAATCTGAGTTATCGCCGCCATTTGATTTCCGTGAAAGTTCTCAAAAGAGAATATGAGCAATGTGGCAAGTAAAGTCATCCGGATAGGTACGAGCTTTTTGATCCCCTCAAGAGCTTTACCATATTCCAGTACGGCAAATCTATAATCATCATTCATTGCCATAAGCTGGCCCTGCTTGCGTGATTTCATGACTCTACTGAGAGCCCCTATCGCACAGACAGCCTGGAGAATACATGGCTCCTGATGGCATGCTTGAAGGATAACACTGCTCCATAGTTCAGAATAGAATCCGTCGAAAACTTGAGTCGTAACATCACTACAGAAGAACCGAAAGTATTGAAAGTGTCTTGGGCTTTCGAACTTGATATCGGACATGTTCTTTATGGGGCCATGACTGAGAATTGACTGCCCAATATTATTCACGACCTCCTTTGGTAGGATTGTTCTCCTGGTTGCGACTCTAGATTTTGGAATTCCACGTGCTAAATATCCACACTTTTGAGAAGTGCCTTTATAAAATATTTTGCAGCGATTACACTCTGGCTTTCCTTCATCGCATTTGATTCGTCGAGTTCTGGTGCTTGTTAGCCATGAGGGAAAGATCATGTAGTCGTTTCAGGGAGACAGACTTGCACGTTGTACAACCCGAGTGAACTTTTGGTAATCCCCTTCGCTTTCGTAGCGGTATCGATGTTTCTTCTCGCCTGCTAAGATCTCGCTTTAGCTGTGTTGGGGGTGTTATAACCAAGAACATTTTCCGGATGTTCTGTTTTCGAAATGGCTACTGATGTAGTTGTAGAACATCAAGATTCTGGCACATGGAAAAATGGCTTTAATGTCCGGTACAACCGAGTATATAAAGCTGATCCTTACCCTTGTCGGAATATATTGAACGCTGAAGGAACTGGCGGGTCATCCAGGCCGGGAGACATAGCCGACTCCCATTTTTGACCACTGAAAGCTTTTAGTATTCTAATTTAAGTTCCAGAAAATCAATCAATTTCTGAAAGCCCGAAGCTTAACAACACTTCTCAAGACCATAATTCAGATTTGCCTTTTAAACAGCCTTTAAGTGTGTTTTGTGTTTAGGTTTCCTACAAGTTGCAAGCCAGATCCAGAATTACAGCGTACCATGAAGTTCAAAGAGTGTGCCGATAAGGCGATTTAGCAGTATGTAGTGGGTACATACTTGCGCAACGTTGTCGGAGCCGCCGTGCGTGAAATCCTGGTACATTCTATTTCTGGGGGTAAATCTCTACCCCCCCGATTCGTGGAATCGCTCATATGAATGACTTAGTACCTGTCCAGACCAAAGATTCGACTTGTTAAAATACGTACCGTTCCTTCACACTGACAAAGAAGACTGTACTCGAACTTCAAAGAGACACTTTGGTGTATTGGTATGTGTAAAGTAAGAAAAGATGGAGACGCCACTGAACAATGTATGTCTCATCAGCCGAGCAGGTCGTTGAAAGGCCAGTCTCGAGGAATCTTTCGATTGACACAGCAGCGGATGATTCTTTTCACGGTTGAATAGGTGGGAAAAATTGTTATATTGGACATCCCGACCCAAGACCCACCAGCTGGCTTAGCTGCAGATCGTCGAGACATTTCCGGACACCAACCATTTCGAAATGGATTTGCGCGTTTTGGTACTTGAATTCAACTGCACGTGAAATGATGAAATCGAAGCGTGCACCCATTCTCCTCCCCCCGAACTATTTTATTAGTCATTGAGCCCCCCGAGTGAGTGTGGACTAAATTTTCAAAATTCTCGATTGGACGAGAATATTGATCATTCCAACCAAGTGAGGTGTTCTGAATTTTCATTTTTTTTATTTAATTCAGATCAATGCTTCCCTACAGAGATACTAAGAATACGATTCTAATTTTCTAAGTTTGAATATTGGTATCGTATTTCAGCCTACATGACTGAGGGAGAATCAAACGATCGACGTCACTGGTAAGCTAAAAGGCCTGGCGTCTTGGCTCCCGGAGTTGGCATAAGGTCATAGAAATTTTCTAGTGCTGTGCCGGGACCAACGTTCTTTTTTGAATTGATAAAAGTGGTATGGAGAGCCTCTGCCGAGTGCTAATTGACGGGAAATGCGGCCCTTCATGATGGCGTCAAAGGTTGCTCGGCACTGGCTAAGAGCGGAGCCTAGTGTGTGTGTGGAGAGCCTCGTCATTGTCCATAATAATTTGTATTATCTTGCTTATGGGACATATCCGAGATATATAATAGCAAGAAATTTCTTCCTGACTATTTTGCTCGCTAGATACTCCAACAAGAACCGAGAAGGAAAATATATCATTCAACAGCGAGGCAGTAAAAGTTGCTTTCAGTTCGAGTGATTCCACCACAGCATATACTTCGATTGGATTGAGAGAGCTTTACAGCAATGGCAACTCAGGAATCGGAAGATCCAGTTCGAATGCTGGTCCTTGAGACAGATTCGCCCCATCCTGATATTAGGGACGAAAAAGGCGGATATAGTGATATCTTGAACGCTCTATTTCAAGATGCTGGAAAAGAACACGATCCACCGTTGGAAATAGAGACGGAGATGCACTATGTTGTCGATGATCCTGAAAAAGGTCATCATGGGCACGTTCCTCAAGTGTCCGATGTCGATCCATCTATCAACGCCATACTGATCACGGGAAGCATGTACGACGCTCATGGAGATGACCCATGGATCCAACAATTGCTGCAATTTTTGCGAGATCTTTGGATTGAACGAAAGGATATGAAGTTCAGTGGTGTTTGCTTTGGTCACCAGATATTATCGCGGGCTTTAGGGGCAAAAGTGGAGCAAGAGCCGAATGGAAGATGGGAATTGTCACATACGGAAATGGATTTGACATCTGTGGGCCAGAGATTGTTCCAAACGGAAGACAAAAAGCTTAGTCTACACCAAATGCATCAAGATCAAGTGACTATTGTACCATCAGCATCGACAACTGATTTGCTCACTGAAGATGACAACGTTGAGAATTGGGCCAGTACAGAACATACAAAGATTCAAGGTCTGTATTTAAGGGAGAGGCTGTTTACCAGTCAAGGGCATCTTAGTTTTGACGAAGGTATGGTGCATCTCGAAATTGAAATGCGTGTTGAGAGTGGTGGAATCAAGGACAAGGAAGTTGCAGAGAAGGCGAAGGATACCGCACACTTAAGGCACGATGGATTGGTTGTTGCTGGAGCAATATTGAGATTTTTCCATGGAGACGACCGGGACATTCCATGAAGGATTGTTCGGTCTGAATAGGGAGATTTGGTCCTGCAAATTTGTTTTCTGTATTCCAATGGCATTTGGCGCGTAGAAACTTCTTTCACGACATTTACACAATGTGGAGGGTGTTGATTTGTACCATTTTCGGTGAAGCTATCGTTCAATCATTCATTTCAGGCTTCTGGAACATGCTGAAATGAACTTGGTTATGGTGATCTGTCTGTGAAGTCAACGGCATGAATCGGGAATGGATATGCAACGACGGATAAGCCAGAACTGGCATTATCTCAGCTGTGCAACAAAAGGATCTTGCTGGCGCTCTCTAAGAAAAGCCCCTTCATGCACTTGTGATCAATGGCAAGGCGCCATAACACCAAGGATCATAGAAACCACTTCAAACAAGGTTCGGGACTTTTTGGTATCAAAATAGATCGATACTGGAACGGTAACAACATTATTGGTGATGCTAGTGGGAGATGTTGAGGCGGCACAGTATGCATGCAAGCAAGATTAAAATTACATAAGCATTACATTCCTCACGGTTGCACACCCGCATACCACCTTCCTCGAAACCCATTCAACCCTTCTCGTTAACGTACTGCTGCAAATGATTATTGGAGGTCCATCGTCAGAATTCTCATGAAAAATGTATTGCCATCATCCCCAGCTTCTTCCGCAACCAAATACTACAATGTCAAGGGGTTGAAAATCCCATTCAAGTGATGGCAGCGGCTGAATGTAACACAGAACTACTTACCCATGTCCCCGCCCCGCGTTATGGGGAGATTAAGGATTTAGAGCCGACACACTAACAACTGTTCTACCGTTCAATACGAGAAATAGCAGAAGGATTCTGAAATCCTACCCAGGCTGCCGAATTCTACCAGCGTCACTCAAGAAAGAAGCATAACACATAATGACGATGGGACTGTGTAAGGCTGTGGAATGTGGAAATGAAGGTGACGATCCTGTTCAATATGAGGCTGATCGTCGAAAATAAGTGAAGATATAACCATATGGGAAGGTAGCATCGTCACATTCCTTCTCATCTTTCTACTCAGTATCTTATTGAATACTCATTATTTTTACTCTGTATTTCTTCCATTCGATAGTTCAAAACATCCAGCTATGTATTTCTCCAAGATTTTTATTGCCTTCACAGGTATCGTTGCTGTCGCTTCCAGCAACCCTCTTGTTCCTAGAGCATCAACTGCTTGCTCAACATCTAGTGGGCCTGGCTTCTGTCAGAGCACTTCTAGCTCCTGCTCAGGTGGAAAGTATATTGCTGGTGCCTGTCCAGGAGGTGTCGACAATCAATGCTGCGTAGCAACATGTTCCAACGGAAATGGTGTGTGTCAAGCGACATCCGTCGCCTGCTCTGGTGGTTCTTTCAGTAGCGGTCTTTGTCCCGGACCGGCTGATATTGAGGTACGCGTCTTTCATGTTTTCAAAGTGTCATGCATTAACAGATATTAGTGTTGTATCAAGAGTGGCGGCAGTACTACTCCACCGTCTAGCGGTGCCGGCTCTCTAGGTATCGATATATCTCAACTCGGCACCCCAGCTTTCTTCGAGTGCGCCAAGAAAACTAAAGACGTAGTCGCCATTCGGGGATACCAGCAAGCTTGCGGGGCCGGCGGCCAAGTAGACAATAACTTCGTAGCCTCCTATAAAAATGCCAAAGCCGCCGGTTTCACCCGGATCGACTCCTACATCTTTCCCTGCACTGGTACACCCACCGGTTCCGAACCTAAATGCAAGAGCGTCGATACCCAGATGGCCGAATACCTCAAAGTAATCTCCGATAACAATATGGACATCCACACTCTCTGGCTCGATCTTGAACCCACTTCTGTCTCCAATTCTCCCTGTAATGCCTGGAATCTCGGCGCTGCAGCCAATGAAAAGCTCGCCAAACAATGGGTCTCAGCAATGAAAGCTACAGGATTAAAATGGGGCATCTATGCAAATGGTAATCAATGGAGCGGTATATTTTCCAGCAGGAGTACAGATATCGGAAGTGATTTGCCATTGTGGGCTGTGCAGGAGGACTATAAAGAGGGTGTGAATACAGTGACTACTTTTATGGGGGGTTGGACAAACGCGGTTGCTAAGCAATATAGTCTCGGTATGTATACTTTGATCCGTTTCTCGTTCCTTTCGTCTCCATTCTGAGATGTGGAAGATTATATGCTAATTCGTGCTATAGATACTACCCTCTGTGGTCTCGGTGTGGATTTGGACTCCTTTGCGTGAGTGTTGGAAGCAGTGTTTCCAGTAGTCCGGACTGTAGTCCATCCCGAAATTTTATTTTGAGATTCTGAAAATACTATTATCGATTTTATAAATTCAATGTTCCAAATCAATTCAACAATTAAAGATTTCTCAATGTCTAGATTCAACATTCGAAAGATATTAAATATTCCAAAGTTTTGGTTGAATTCCAGTTGGGACTAATTATTGGATGCCCTGGTTAGAAGCAATAAAGGAATGTCAAAGCCATGATATTTCTTCAGATTTTGAAGATAACTCCCTCTGTCGACTTTCTTGTTTTTTCACCAATTCAAATATTATTTCGTCTAGAATTACCACACTTGTGATTGTCCTCGAATCATTACCGCACGCGTGCATGTTTCTCTGAAAGTGTGTATGTTCCGACGTGTGGCACCGTCACACGAACGTGGCATATCTTTTGAATCACAGTCATACGGGCATTGGATATCTGAGTAAACCTTATTAGTAACTATCGAATTTAGCCTCTCTGATGCTCCTTCCCTGCCCGCGTATTATACATGAAAAGCCAAGGGTATTCCCGAATCCAACGCCATGCCAGATCCCATTTGCATTGTGTCATATCGTCATATCTGAAAGTAGCATCTATCTATCAAGCCCCATATCTGTCTAAACCATTCCAGCCTCAGTACCTGTTGCACCTCTATCGGCACTCTTTCTCGCTGGGCTATCAAGTTCTTCAAAATCCCTCGCAGCAATCTTCGCATTCTCCAAAGCACAATTGAAGCGTTCCTCTCCAGGTGGAAGGATGGCCGCAAGGTATGTATTGGTTGTAAATTTAACGACAAACATACTGAAGTTTGGCATTTTCAACTCGAATAAACTGAACTGTTCAGCAGACTTGGGTGTACCGGTGTAACGAGAGGTGCTTTGCTTAAAGTTTTTGATGATGTTCGAAAGACGCTCGAATCGATCAGTGGTAGGATTTGCTTCTCCCTCTGGGGAAGTCCAACTTGAGACAACAAGGAAAGATGAGCGCTCGAATAGGAGAACTTCCTCAGCTTCAATGATAGTACCAAGTGAAGAGAGGTGTCTTTCGATTTCTCCGAGATTAGGAACTAGATCGTGAATGATTTCTGCCCATGCCTTGTATAATGATTGATCCCAAATAGATGTCGCAAATGGCACGATATTGAACGATTCTGATTTAGATCGGACGAGTGTGATTCTCTCATGAAAAATATCCTCACGTTGGTTCGGAAGGACAAGATCCATCTTGTGAATCAAGACGTAGATACTTGCGGTTGGTGAGAATTGAGTGAGTGCGGTGATGATCGAGCGATATGTTAAAAGATCACGATCGAAATCCCGAGATTCGATATCGAAGACGTAAATGAGGACGCCGACACTTGAGAATACATGTTGACGTTGTTGAGATAAATAGTTTTCCATGAACGCATCCTGACTAGATGTTTGTTAGCCATATCCAAGAGTGTGAAATTAAAACATAGCAATGTAGACTGTAATGATATGGAACGTTCAATGGTAATCTGCGAGCAGTATAAAACACCAATCTGATATCTTGTAAAGTCTGCCAAACTCGAATGCAGTTTGCGATGACTACCCCGCACCGCATGTTGATGGAAAGCTTGAAAACACCATATAACAAGAACTCACCCTCCACAATCCCATAGATTGAGTGTTAAATTCCCTAGAAATTTGACATGGCTAAGATCGACATCAATTGTTGCTCCCAATCGTCTTGTATCCTTTGCGACATAGTTCGAAAAGATAATGCTTCTCATAGAACTCTTTCCGGAACCTGATTTTCCCATCAACAGAACCTTCTTCTTTCTTGGCTTTTTGGATTCAGATGGAGAAGATACTGCAGATGCAGCAGACTCGTCTTGCTGTCGATGATTCTCCATTTTTGGCTGAGGTTCAGAATTGGTGGAATTGGAGAGAGATTGGGAGGTTGAAGCTTGACCTTGACCTTTTGAACCAGAGGTAAAGCGGTGAAAGTAGTCCATGGTGGAGTTCGGGGAAACTATTATTCCGAATCGTGGTCCAAGTAAGGTATTTAGAAGCATGCACCAAATAATCTTTTGTCAAGAAGGAGACTGACAATCCATTAGTTCTTTTGCTTTTGGTAGGAACTTCTTCACAAAAGTGATAAGTTGAGAACTACAACAGTCTATCTGGACGATAAGATTCAATTTCAAGTAAACAAGGTATCCAATTAAAGATTAGCCTGCAAACCAACCAAATCATTCCAACATTGACAGAAGATAGAGATAGCCATCAAGCCTTTTCATTTCAATTCTTTCTCGCCAGCATGCAATTTTGATTTCAGCCATGCATGCTTTAGATGTCAGTTTCTTATCTATTTCAGATAGCATCATTTGATGTAAATGAAGCTTGCTCTATCTTCAGCTATCGGCGCAAGAAACCATACATGAAGCCCGCAAGTTTGTTACTCTTGAATGCCATTCCATTGCTTTCTCTCCCACGGAGGTATAGATTCCTTCCATCAATGATGGCTGGTGAGGTTTCAGTCGCGCTATAAGCTTCAATCTTGGCATCAACTCTCAATTGGAGGCAATCCGCATGGCAGTTTCTTACAATACGTCGCATCTTTACCGTCAGGCGACAGAGAGACCTATCTGCTTCTCCAGGGGCTTGCGCAGCCGTTTGAATTTGGTGTGTGAGAGAATCCATTTCAGCTCTCATCTTAGATAAACTTCACTGTCACCTTGCTGATCGGGGCATTCTTGTTGGTGGAATCCTCTCATCATTGTCATTGGGCCGGCTCCACAACTACTGGTTAAATTTTGACCCTCTCAAGGACATTGTAGCTAGCAGTACATGGCGGGGTAAATGCAGGGCAAAGATGGTTATATTGGTGCCTCAATCACTATGATAGGCCTTGCTTTACTGCGTGCAGATCTTTTTGTTTGCGACGCAGGTACGAGTGTGTTCCAGTGGTAGGCCTGGTGGGCGAAATGCCTATTGCGTCGGAGCACTCCGAGAATGTTCCCCCGCCGAAGCAAGATACTAAGACCTTTGAGATTTGACAAAGTGATTGCAAGCAAAGTTCTCGCGGTCGGAAGATATGAATGGAATTGCACTATCTCCGTTTTTTTAGCCAAGGTAGACAGTAGCACGGCCTAAGTTTTTGCATTCTCGTTACAAAGAAAGTGAAGATTGACTTCAATGGTTGGAATTCAGTCCCAGAAATTACAATCATCTCATCGCAATGTAAAGCAGTCGCAATTGTTGGAAGCACGTTTCGCACTAGTACTGGGTTAGATTCAGAAGCTAGCTCTATGAACTTTACGCACTGTACCATAGATTGTTAGCTACACACAATAACATGTGCACTCCCACTCCTGAAAATAACGTAACATCGGTCATTTGAATCCAAAACATATTATAGATAATGCTTTGTCGGCTAAGTATGTATGAGCAAGTGGCAGGTCTTGTGGAATGATCCCCAAGCATCGAATATAATTTGAATTCATTCTAAAGTTTGGCATGATAACATATTGTTTAATTTTTACATTAGAATGCTGCCAAGAACCCACTGAAGAGGTCTTTCAGGCTATATCCATTACTAACATGAGTCTGTAAAGCCCTTTCCTCGAATGCAAAGAGGACTCGATACTTCAGCCAAGGAGGAATGTCTTCAGCCTTAATCAGTATTGGGGCAATCAAGTCCCCTGCATGATGTCGTTCAAGCAAAGATTCTGCATGTGGTGATCTCCCGTCATTGAAACTCTCCTGCTCATACTCAATTATCCTTTGCTTTTGATGCACTGGTACTTCCATCAAACTAACGAGAGGTCCGCGTGAAGTAATCGTAATATTGAGAACAAACGCGTAGATTCCCAAGTAGCCTCTTTCAATACTACCACCCTGAGTGAAAGTTATTATGGCCGTCATACCATTTGGCTGTAATTGATTGGTTTGCACTCGTATTCCATCCTTAATTTTTATTGTTTTGGTCTGTCGAGTATTAGATAGCCATTCGGTTATCATAGTGAAGCCTAATTCTGCAAATGCCTTGGTCTCCACAAAAACTTCATAAGGGTCAAGAACGCCATCGATAGGTTGATGCTGCCTGACAAAAATACTTTCCATATATTCTTGTATCCTCGATTCTGGAAATTTGTCTCGGCACGGACTTTTTTCAGTTTTCAAACGCGAGAGTGGACTTCTGTCGAGTTGACGAATGTCAATTGTTTCGATGGACTCAGGATCAATTCTCGAGAATTCATTACCACGATTGCGAATGAGATATACGGCTAATACGTGTGGGTTACCTGATTTCGTATTCCCCTCATAGCAACATTGTAGAGGGGCAAGCTTGGTATCTGATGGGTAGGCGGAAGATTCGTGTGCGAGATGCCTGACATAACCACAAGAACAATCTGTGAAAGGCGTTGCAAGTGGTAACTCTAATTGTAAGCCCTTATTCGTCATTAGGTGTGGCCTTCTCGTTGAATTTGGATTCCATTTTTGTATCGTGTCAAATGGTTTGGAGACGATCTCAGCGGAGTCGCGAAACGCTTCTGGAGAATGAGCTAGTAACCCCCCTCCTGTTTCGCTCGGATCTCTCCATGCGAATATTGATTCATCATCAGATACAGCCAATATCTCAAG
This sequence comes from Botrytis pseudocinerea, assembly GCA_019395245.1. Taxonomy (NCBI): domain Eukaryota; kingdom Fungi; phylum Ascomycota; class Leotiomycetes; order Helotiales; family Sclerotiniaceae; genus Botrytis; species Botrytis pseudocinerea. Next base: position 11,624 of record JAHXJK010000004.1, read on the forward strand.
TTGAAGTCTCATGAAGGCTTTCTTGCCTTCTCCATATAATGGAGCCATGTTGACATCGAATAGACCCAGAAGACTATAAGCCTGATCCTCAACCCTGGTTGTCGATCTTCGAGAAGCCCAGGACATCTTTTGGGCAATCGAAGCGCGTCTCCAGTTGTCCATGTCCAAAATTCCAGTGATTTTTCGAAGGTCATCTTGAAGGTGTTCCTTGCTACCGATTAGATCCCAGTTTCGGTCGAAGAAAGCCAGTTTTTTCGGAGCAAGTAGTTCTTGTAGCGTCCACCCCCTTTTGAACCAATCACTAGATTCTAGTCCTACCGGTTTTGAGGAATCAGGACGATTTTCAACATCGCTCAAATATGCATAGCAAATTTCTGCTTTCTGGTACCATTGAAACATAGAGTTGATAGCCTCTGAAAGCTCTGCACTGCTCGCTTTATCGATGCAACAAGTATCAATCCAAACATACGTCCAACCATCTAGTCCGGCCTGCTTACAACATCCCTTGATTTTCGCGAATCCTTCTATATCCATGCAATTACCAGCTTGCATGTCATTAAAGGTCACCTCTTTCTTGCCCCATCGATGTGAAAGAATTGCGTATGCTGGAATATGGCCATCGTAGAATTCCTCGAGACATAGTGATGATGTGTTTATAAGACGCATTTTTGTTCGAGCTGTGAAAATCAATCATTCAAAGTGAAGACAGGAGCTCGAGGAGTTAACGGTGTGGATGAAATTCCCAGCCACAATCACGGAAAGCAAAGTGTGGCGTCACTCGTCAATTTCACAATTCGGGTGCGCATCCACTCTGTCACATTTCTAAATGTCTATTTCTGGACAACCATGAAAAAGAAGAGAAAAGACATCGTCTAATTCCAGAATACAAGATTTCTGAATCTCTGAGAATGGACAACGAAGATTATTGGCCAAAGAATGACTCTAGACCCCAATTGCTAATGTAGATACCACAGATCCGCGTCTAAAGTACGACATAGCTACATCGCTTTGCAACCCGGTAATGAGACTACAGACAAACCTGGATATAAGGGCCTAAAAATTTCGAGGCCTAAATGCCCGTATATAGAGGTTTCCCGTATATACAGTTTCAGCCTCGGTATTCAGCCTCGTTTTATGCCTTCAGCCTCCTCATTTTCATTAAATCTATCATGTGAATTCATGAATTTATCATGTGATAAGCCAAAGCTTGGACCATTCCCACCAATTTTTATAAGGGCATTGGGAAAATTAGGACCGTATGCTCTTATATAAAGGTATGCCCGTATAAAGAGGTTTCACGATATAAAAATTTTTGAGGTTGAAAAACATGCCCGTATAAAGAGGTTTCCCGTATAGCCCGTGCCCTTATATCCAGGTTTGTCTGTATCTTGCCTTGCTCTCCACATCAAGTCTCGCTTGCGCTTGCATCGAAATTCAGATATGCGCAAATCTCCCACCAGTTATTCATGGGTGGATAGGGGATCATCTGTGCTAAACTCGATTTTCTGTCCTCTTTCTCTAAGCCAATCTTACTCGGTCTAGCTCAAACTAATAAGTGAAGAATCTTTTATCCTCTAAGCAGTGATTCATCTCTAGGTATACGAATCTCTCATTGAGCTCTATCCACCCTATTATCTCGTCGATTCCAGTCTGGTGAATGCTCGAAGCTTAGACTAAATAGTCATTCCGGAAAATTAAGGATACCCGTGTCTAACAAAACGATACCTCACACAATGGCCAAGAAGTTCTGAACAGTCTAAGTTCTAGGAGTCGCGATCTCCGCAGGCTTGACAGACTAGCCGAGATCATTGGTCAAAACGCGTGCATAATTATGGATGGAGAATTGAAGGAGCTGTGAGGGGCTTCATTTCCTTCGGGAGATACTGTATCTGAAGATTTTTCAAAATCGTCATTTTGCGCCGACTCCGGATCAATACTTGAGACAGTGTAGTTCTCTGTCAGAATAGTGTACTTTTGAAAACCACGATCTCAAATTATCCGGTCTGAGTGTCAATTTTACCAAAATTTGAGTCTAGAAGATTTAGCGAAATGTTGGTGAGCTCAAGGATCTCACATAGTAGATGAAAGATCATATCAATTTAAAAGTGACGTATCAAAGTGGAGACTTAGATGTTGCAGTATCAACAAGTGAGAACGAGAATAAGGCCTTCCACCAACCCCAGGTCGCCAAGTCGGTGGACTAGCCAAGACAGCGGCTTCGCGTAGAATTCTGATTGCTTGCAGGCGGAAAAGTGCATACTGGAAGTACTGCAATTCGGAAATTTTTACGTGGGGATCTACACAATCATACTTGGAACAGAACATGTTGCACGCCAAAATGAATCACCAATTCTAAAGAGCCACACTTTACACCGTTTTGTCATTTGTTTTGTCCATTGGGTATTGGAATAGTACTAAAAGTTATTTCGTTCACCTACTTAATTTAATCAATGTCTCAAGTAACAAGTAAGGTCAATACAGAAGAGCATCTCACATTTACCAATCATTACAACAAGCAAATTTTCAGAACGAATGCACACTAAGTCCCATGTTGCCTAAAGTATCCAAGTGAAGTGGGTATCCATTTTCCTATCTAGCGATTTCTACCAGTCAGTCATATTATCATTACATCATCCAACACAACCCCACTCAAGCTCATGCTTTATGGGCGGCTTCGCAATAAGCTTTGCTCTTCTCAAAATCATCATACTCGCAATAGCACCAAGCCTTAAGACAAGAACATGTATTTCTCGAATTAACCGGTTTGAAAGCTTGCCATCGCAGATAACCTTCCTTCCCAGTGCGGAGATTTTTGACCTTCACTTTGCCCCAACCACGTTCGCAGGCTTCCAGAAATTTACAGTGATCTCCAATTTCGGTCTCGAGAACTGGACCAAAGTCGTGAGGAAGGTGAGCATGTTGTTTCACAGCCAAGATAGCTCCGGGTGTTTACCCAGCGACTGTTAGGGGATCGTGTACTTCTGGAAGTGTCTTTGTTGTAAAATTGGTTGTGTATAGCGAGGAATTTGTATCATTAGAAGTCTGAGGAGGAGAGACTGTCGATGAGTAAGTTTTGGTGTACATGTCATCAACCTGTGCCCAGTCCTCCTCTGTGGGAAGTGTGAAATCCATACCATATATTCCACTCATATCCTGAACACCATAGACGGGCATCAGTCTTGGTGGACGGCGTGCCGAATACGCTTGCCAAGTTTCGTAGATACATCGACATCCGCCACCCAAGCAACTGCATTTTCCGTCGTAGGGAACTGGAAGTAGATCCTCCCAATCGATGGTTCCTGACATACTAGTACGAATATTCTTAACTTCAACTTGACTGACATTGTAATATGCCAGAATTTCGACATAATCACCGACTCTTGCAAGCGGCGAACAGAAAGCCGTGGCTTTTAATGCTCTCCTGATTGGCAGGATAGCACCAATTTGCTGGCCCTCCAATGTTGCCGCGTCGTGAGTTTGAGTAATAGATTTCTCGTCTTGTGTGGGTTTCTTGAATGCCATCGAAGGTAAATAAGTAACATTGGGCGGCGTGTCAAATGGTGTCATCGTAGGTATACTGTAGTCCATTTTGAAGGTTACGGGAGAAGTCTGCGGGCCTAGATTATTCTCAAACATCTTTCAAATTTCTTAATACTAGAATTCTAGAGAATGTTCGATATTAAGTAGATACAGAACGAACTATGATCAATCATTGCGCTTCCATATTCGATCAGATTAATCATGCTTTAACGTATAAAGCAGCGTGATGTGTCTATCCGCGCACTGGAACACGTGTTCAACGCCGCAATATTTCATTGGGATAGAATGACTCATGGGCATGAATTGAGATGGAACACTATTTTCGTCTTAGTATTTCTCGGGCTGCAAGTAGCAGGTCAATACTCATATTCGGCATTTTGCATTTGGAGCAGTGGATAGATTTAGAGGAACGCAACTCGATAGGTTGTCTGGACCTTGTACGTTGCAATATCCCGCAATTATATGCGAGGCTATCAGAAATAGTCTCAGCCAATATGATAAAAAAATTCAAATTATGGCGCAGGGGGCGAAAACACGAGGAAGAAACTTTTCGAAACTTCTAAATGCTCATATTAGAACAAAACAAAAATCACAGTTGGTGGCCCATGGGGAATCTGGTGAATGCAAGATTCAGGCCTCCCATCAAATGTGCTACAAGTAGCTTGCTCAGCCGATGGTTGTATTTGAAACTCCGTTTGTACCTTTTAACCTCGTCCATAGGCTACGCTTCGTGACGCATCTGAAGTATGTCGTTTATGATTTTTAACATGAGCAGTGTCACCTACGTCACTTTTATGGCGTCTAAAACCCACAACGCAGGTTCCAACTTTTTTATTATAGAGAATCGTCCAATTAGTTGCAGAACACCAATGGTAACTGTTTGGGCTTGCGACATCATCAAGTTGAGGAGCACTGCGTTATTGGCGGGCACGGCGGTTAAAAACATGCAGCCTCTGCAAATACCTACTTTTGCTATCTTACCGTATTGGTCAGTAAATATACACCGACAAGCTGGGCAAAATTGAGAACCCACTACATATTTACCAAAATCTGGCGAAGCAGTGGCCAAGCAATACCTGCGACTCCGGATTGCGGACGACTCCAGGTTAGAACGTGTGCGGGAACATGCATTAGATGTAACTGTAACTAGATTTCCACCAAGGTACGTCTCAGCCGGAATCCAAGCCCAACGCAATGTTTAACTTTGCAACATAACATGTTTATGAGTCGATCAATTATTCGACTGTTTCGCCTTTCCGTGTCTCTCGGCTCCAGGTCCCGAGCCGTGATGCAGATTTACCAACATCTCATCTCATCTGCCATTTGCACTTTGGAGGTGGCAGTGCGAATAAGCCTTGAAACCCCGTGATTGTCGCGTGACGTTTGGCGTTTTGTTGCACATCTGAATTTGAGATTATCTCAAATCATTTTGAATCACACGATTTGAGGTGAAGAAAGATATCAGATCACGTGAAATGGTTCGAAATCTTTCTCGTAACTTGAGGAAAGAATTCATGCATCAATTATCTATGAAGATGTGTCGCATAAGTATAGGGCCAATTTTCAACATTTCTGGTTTCGTGAGATGGCTTGTAGCCGGAATTGATAGTCAGGTGTTGATGCAATGTTGGTGTCATGTTATGAAGGTCATGCTACTCATGGGGTGGAAATTTTTTACTACCTGAAATTTATTACATCTCAAAAAAAAAAACACCTAGCACGCCTAATACACCAAAGCTGCCAATTTTAGATATCCCATCCCATTCCCATTCGCCAAAAGATATTTCAACATGAAAATGAGGCAACAAAAAACTATCTCCAACTCTATCGATCTAAAGCTTGCGCTTGACACTATAGTCAATGATTAGCCTTCACTCTAGAATTTATATCACTAATGAGAATACGAGAAACATACCATTTGCCAATACAACCCTCTCATTCCCAACAAGCGTCCATGACTTCCTCTTTCTACCACATTCCCGCCTTCTCCTAGGACGAAAATGACATCTGCATTCTGAACAGTTGCCAATCTATGAGCGACTACAATCATGGTTCTCCCCCTCCCAGTCCTCTCAAACACAGCTTGCACACTCCTCTCTGTCTCAGAATCTAAATTAGACGTTGCTTCGTCTAACAACAATAATTTTGGATTTCGAATCAAAGCTCGTGCAATAGCAATGCGTTGTTTCTGACCACCTGATAGTGCAACTCCATGGGCGCCTACGGCAGTGTTATAACCTTCAGGGAGAGAGGATATAAAGTCATGGATCTCTGCATCGCGACAGATTTGATGGAGTACGGTGTCTGATATCTCTTCTTCGTCTGAGACGCCCAGAAGAATGTTGTCGCGAATCGAACCTTCGAACAAGGAGGGTTCTTGAGCAACTAACGAGATAAATTTTCGATATTCTTCAAGAGAGATATCGTTGATATCCGTGTCTTGATAGAGAATTTGACCACTCTGAATTTGATAAAATCGCTCAAGTAAGGATATAATGCTTGTTTTACCACATCCAGATGGTCCAACGATGGCTGCGAATTGCCCTTTCTCAATCGTCATGTCGAGTCCATTGAGAACTGGAACATCACGAGTAGGATACTTGAAAGAGACATTCTTGAGCTCAATTTTGACTCCACGTGAGCTTTTCTCCGGATCGTGCGCGTCTGCGAAGTCGTAAAGCACTGACTCATTACCTTTTTTACCTTCAGGTCTCATACCACGGATACGATCTGCTGCTGCAAAGGCTTGCGCTACATTGGGTCCGAAACTTAGAGATTGGCCTGCCGTGGTACTTCCTTGTACAACGGCTAAGTATACAACTAAATAATTAAAAGGTGTATACTCATGATCCGCCAGAAGCTGGCCGCCATACCAGAGAACAAAGGCCATACATAGTATCGCGATGCTATCGCTCATTGCGAATATAAAGGTTGAGAATCTAGCTTTCCGGAAAGCTTTCTTGGTATAGTTTCGTAAGAGTTTTTCATACCGTCCACAAATCTCTGATTCGAGAGTTAGAGCTGATACTGTCCGGAACGCACCAATAGATTCGGTGGCGAATTTTGAGCTCTCAGAAAATACTTCGTTGTTCATTTTCTCGAATTGAGTTTCGTATCTGAGTCGAAAGAATCCCGCGGTCAGAATAATGGGCATCGTCGTCACCACGGTTAATAGAGTGAGTTTCCATCCAAAATAAAAGGACATCGCCACAGATCCAAAAATATTAAACATGGAGATGAGTACAATTGCCATGTTGATCCCGAGCAACTGTTGAAGCTGAGTAGGATCACTTGCCATTCTAGCTGTCAAACTACCCACGGAATTCTCTTCTTCGTCATAGTATGATACGGGCTTCGAGAGCACGTTTTGAAAGTATTCTTGGCGATATGTAGCTGTGATGTTCTGACACTATTGTTAGTCACTAAAGTAGCCGACAGTTGACAAAACTTACAAATGATACCGTGTTTGAAGACCACCCGAGAGCATAATAACTTAGACCCACACCGATGGCTAACAACGTAAACATAAAGCACCAATAATTGGTCTGTACTTGGAGAACTTGTCCCCATAAATTAAACAGCGAAATGAGTTTCGCGAATAGAAATGCATGTAATGGAAATGAAGCACCAGCGCCCAAGGAACTTAGAAACATTATTGTATACCATACCCATCGTGGTTTTTGTTCCCAAAGGAAAAGTATAAAGCTTCCCACGGGAGTTTTTGGTTTTGTGTCAGGGAACTGCATCTCCATGCTGGATGGATTTTCTGCCATGTCAAGACTGACCCTTTCGAATATTGGCGAGTCTATTCCCCGTTTCTCTGGATCGCTCGGGATATCGATTTCTTTTTTAGAAAGCTCACCATTTCCCAGCTGTTGAGCATTTGCAAGTGCCCAATATGGACCATTCAGATCCATTAACAGCTGCTCATGAGTTCCCTGTTGTACTACCTGTCCTTTCTTCATAACGACGATATTGTCTGCCTTAATGACGGTAGATAATCGATGCGCTATCGTGATCGTGGTTCGGTTCTTGGAGACTTTATCTAATGCAGCTTGAACTATTCTTTCACTTCTGACATCGATAGCGCTTGTCGCTTCGTCAAGAATCAAAATCTTTGGCTGTTTAACAATACTCCTTGCGATTGCCAATCTCTGTCGTTGACCCCCACTGAGCTTTATCCCAGAGTCGCCTACCATTGTATCATATCCCTATGAAAGTTAGAAACATTTTCAAGCCAACTGATCATGATTTCATGGCTAGCGTTACCTCTGGAAGTCGTTTGATAAATTCATCTGCAAATGCCTCCTTGCAAGCTCGTCTCACCAATCTCCTCTTCTTTTCGTAAGTTTCATGTTCCCATTTAGTACCTATTAAACCATATTCCACATTTCTGTAAATAGTAGTATTGAATAAAAACGGTTCTTGCTGAACAAGTCCTATTTGTGACCTCCACCACTTCAAGTCAATCTCATGTAATTTCTGACCACCGACACTGATAGTACCATTTCGGAAGAAAAGTGTCTTTTGATTTGTCAGTGTTGGTATTCAGCATTTTTGGTGTCCCCAAACTTACAATAGCATTATCCGTGAGGTTTCCATCAAGTTCATACCACCTTTCAATCAACCCGACGATGGTACTCTTCCCTGAGCCAGATGCTCCAACAATAGCTGTCAATTTTCCGGCAGGAAATCGGACGCTAAGATTATCAAGCACCTTAACATCATGCCTTAGAGGATAGGCAAAGTTGACATTCTCAAGAACGATATCTTCCCTGGAAGAAACTTTTGGAGCCTTGAAACCATTTGTTTTTGGCTGTGGAGCATCAATGATACTGAAAAGAATACCGGCAGCGCCGGCAGCTTGTGCGGCGGCAGTAATGGGGGCTGCTATACCCCCAATAGACATTACAATAGTCATGATAGACGATAAAACGCTGGTATTATTGATTAATATTACATATCAAGTAAAGTAGGGACGTTAATGAGATCGCACATAATTATAGTTGAGACGCTAGCAATTTCGGATTCCAGGTAAAGTTTGATAGCGAACCAAAAGGACATCGCAAAAGTACTATGACGTCTGTAAGTATAAATTCATATGAGTGTGTCAAGAAGACTTACGCATGAATTGCAAAAAATACTAATTTCCAGTCAGTAAGGGTAAGAAAGCGGGTTTATGAAGACATACTAGGAGCTTGTTGAATTGCTACCAAGGGAGACATAAGTAAACCTCGCCGCCGTGATTCTTTTACCCATGCAGCATATCTTTTTGCCATTTTCCCTTCAGCTTCGCAAGCGACGACCATCCTGATCGAACTGAAAACTTCACTCGCAATAGAAGACGACACTTGATCAGCCTCCTCGACTTGCTTCAACATCTTTACTAATCGCGGAATGGTGTATGAATAAAATGCAATAATAAAAATCAATCCAGTGCTAGTCACAAGTGTGAGCAGCCAATTGTAGTAAAATGCGACTATCAAAGCCGATAAAATTAAAGAAACGCTTTGAAGAAACATAGAGAGCTTTTCGGAGATACCAAGTTGGAGTATATTAGCAGTGATGGTTATTATGGATGCTGTTTGCCCTGATGGCAGTGTATCAAGCACTGAAATGGGTTGACGAAAGAGGGCATTGAGATACGCTATTCGCATTGATGCGGATATTCGAATGCTCACCATCCTGAATCCCAGCTACAAGAATGTTAGAAATCTTTCGATGGTCTACACTTAATGCACTCACAACAGCGACGTAGTCGAGGAGAAGCCTTCCTAGAAACAAATAGAGCATATAAATCCTGGACCATGATATTAGTATCTACCATCAATCCTATTCACACTTGCTGCTACTCACACATTTTGATTGATAGCTTCAGTGAATACCTCTTTTGTTTCATTTGAGTTGGGGTTATAAAACCCACTGAAATCGCCAACCAGTGCACCTAGAAATACAATCAGCATTCCAAATAGTCACCAAGCAAATGGAAATTCATAGCCTTACCAAACACGACGTTCATGAGAGGTAGTGTGATGCCGGTGAACACCGATGCACCTCCTGCTGCAAGGAGGAGTAATTTGTCATTACTATTAGTATGAGAGAATATTCGCTGTTGGAGATTTTAGTCGTGTGCAGAATTCCAGTTGAGGTGAACACCCACCCTAAAATGAGACAACGCAAGCTTATACTCTGCGCTGATATAAGGTACCTTAGTCTTTGGTTGAGGGCTAATGACTTCGACGTTCCCATTGTCTATTTGGATACCTTCATCTCCTGGTAGTAAAGGTTCCTTTGCGGAAGCTGGCCATTGCGTTGGTGAGGTAGGTGAGTTAAAGTCGGCGGAATGTGGGGAGAGAATCTCTTCCATCAGAGCATCTGTTTGCAATGGAGCTCCATGGAATTTGTGAGCCCGTTTTACCATCCCAATTTTCGACATTGAAGGATTTACTTTCTCGCCATCTTCATAGCCTACCTCTATATCTGACAGCAAAGGCACATCTGATTGAGAGAACTTTGGTGGAGGCGATAATGATGACCTGCTATCAGTGTTCCCCGCCATTTTTACTTTCTGTGATGTAAAGTTCCCATAGAGATTCTCATGATAGTATCACCTCTCATAGTGGCAAATCAAAATCACTCAATGTCGACATAAAGTTTCTTGTTTCGGAATTGCCCCTCTCTTTCATTGTAAACCTGACTAGGTCTCTGGAGGAGAAATTAAAGATTTTTGGTGGAGCCGGAAACAGACCTCACATCCGTGCATATGGAGAACCCTTGGTCTGACCGCGGGCTCTGAACGTTGTAGCACACGGCTTAATTGGTTGTGATTGAAACATGATAGATGTCAGGAAACCTCACCAGAATTCGTTTTGATGAGAAATGAGCGCAATTGACTGAGTCAAATTTCTGCCAACCTGGTGATAATCCCCTTGAATAATCGTTTCAGAGATCGACCTTTGTAAGTGAGATTTTAGATCTCTCTTGCTCTATAAGATCGCCTATTACTTGCTTGATTAGAGTCAAACAAGCTCGAGGGTAGTTGTTTCTTTCTTTGACTTGGCGTGACAGAATGCATAAGTGGAATTGTTGCATATCACCCTCGGCTAAGGGCGCCTTCGAAATGTGAAGATCATGAAACTTGAGATCACCTAGCACGAAACAACTTCTTGGCTATCGTGAAGAATGGAAAGTACATGTAGTTACTGCCAGTGGGTTCAAAGAGCCAGTTATGAAGATGATATATGTAGGTTCAGCGAGAAGGGTAATTGTTCTGTCAAACGGTGGACAAAACACCAGCGCAATGACATCACAAACAAACATTCTGCCAATTGATGAAATAAAATTTATATACTATAAATATAATAGTCGTAATAACGTCTTAGATCCTGCCAAGTCGCCTCTAAATTTGGTATCGTGTAATAATTAAACTTTTGAAATGAAGAAAAAAGTGTCTGGTCTATGGTCTGGCAATCCCAACCTCCATAGCATGCGTGAGGCCTGCTCACTACAAGGGTGCAATGCCTTTTATCGGGCATTTGACATAAACATTTCAATGCATTTTCTCTCTGATACCTCATAGAAGACCGATATTTGAGCCCATCGTGCGTATTATGTTGCCAAGCTCTCGGACTGTCTCTGGATCTCTGGGCAATGTATGGCCTTTTCCATGATCGAAGAGGTATGCATTGTCCATATCACACACATTGTAGAGTGAGATACATCCTGCAAGATATGGGTCTAACGATCCAACTAATTCGAGAGTCAGATAATGTTTATGGTGCTATTCAAGAATTTATGAGACTTACTGATGTGAACGGTTGGGATGGTGATTGTCAGATCGGTTTCATCCGCAAGAACAATTCCATCAAATTCTGGTGTCATTGGAGGCCACCCAGCAAAGAATATAGCACACTTAAACATTGGTGTTCTTCCCTCGACTTCGAATCTTTTTTGTTCATGCAACAGTAGCGTCCCTGCAACAGTGGCTCCCTCTGAGTATCCAATGATTCCATCGAAAGGCCCTTCTTCTTGCATAATATCGTATAAGTACTCCATCGCATCTTGTGCGCTCTCATCACCATAAGTGCCATCGGCATTTGGGACAGGAACGGCGGAACCAATTCCACCTCTCATCAGTTCTCGCATTTGATCTTCTGCGGTTGCACCCTTAGGGAAGTTTCGAATACGGTCAAGAAGATCACTCCCCCCTTCTTCTGTATTACCGGGCTTTATGAATCGATAATGTGGCCCCGGGCCAAAATAATCTTCATATCCCTCGGGGGGGAAGGCGTCGACTGGACCATGAGCGAAGAATAATTCAGCAGTCTCATCAGACGCTAATTCCTTAATAAGAGGAGCTATTTTAACAGTAAGCATGATCCACATGTTAATAAGAACTGCCGAGAATACACACCAAGCTGCACTCTAAATTTCTGCGTAAAGTCAGCTTCAGCACCAAAGTTGCAAGCGAAGTCAAGTGATTGTACTTACATCTGAGCTTCCGTATGCTCCACAAAGACATAAAAACTTCATGATTGAGACTGTGTGAGAATGGTTTTGGATAGTGATACTCTGAACTTGGTATTGAGAAGTTCAATGGTATATTAGCCGTAGAAATGACGAGTAAATTATGGCAAGTATAAAGTCTGATAGAGGCTTTTATCCGGGGTTTATGAAGTTCCTCGAGCTTTTAAGAGTGGAAGATCTGGTCAAGGATCTGTATTGCTTTACAGCCAGGAAACCCATCCAACTTCTGGAGATCTCCATATTGAAACATCAATAATACAAACATCCCTTCAAGTCACTGTCAGCTTGTAACAAGTTTAAGATGGTGTGCACAGACGAATGGAATTGGGGATGTAATCTCGACCGAGGCGGATATCGTGGCTATCCTGCCTCTTCCTCGAGTGATTGGATAGGAGACTCTTCACTAATGAATCTCAGATCGTTTCTATTCAATAAGAGGCCATTGGGTAAGGATGACGAGTACAAATCCGTAGATCATATGGGGGATTTGAGGATGGAGGTGAGGGAATTACCGGTCGATCAGGAACACTAGTCGAAGAAGGCGTGAGGGGTGTGTGTGATTGTGGCTGGAGAAATGATACGCCACACCATCAACCACAGACACGGTAAAAGCAAGTGAGTGCACTTTTTGTGGCCGAGTCTGATCTCAACTTCTTTTGAATGTTTCGAAATGAGGTTCAAAGCACAACACAAACGTCCAGTCAGAAGCGTGAGATCCTTGGATTTGACTTGCCGGGTATGCACTAATCGCCGGTTTCACCGACCTTATTTTAAAAGGTAACCTGAATCAGAAAGGAAAGTATGTGCTTCAGCTTTGTTTTTGTCTGCATTCCTGTTTCGTGCTTCTTTCCCCGTGTTCACGGTTGGTGGTGCAGCTAAGCTTTAGGTCCGGCTGTTGGTCGATGCTTCAATTATCAGTGTCCATGGATCATGCTCACCATATCTCTTGGAACGGCGTGTTGGGAACATGTGCTAGGATCGATTCTTGGTTCTAGAATGGCCGACGCCAGAGTCCATTGCTGGGTGCAGAACGATGCAATATGGGGGTGGTCTGATGTGTTGCAATATCCAGCATGCATTGGCAGGTTTATACACCTAGAGCCTGACGGGTCAATCATTTCCGCCCTCTTGAAATTTCACATATGATCAAAATGAATTGTCAGTTAGATGGGATGAAAGCCAAGATTGGATTGACACGGTTTGTGCAATACCATCCGCTTTGAATATGGGATGGCAGCCGTGCGAGACTTTACCCGTTTACATACCCGACACTTGACTGGGAACTCAAAGCTCATATTTCCCATCATTCTAGCTATCATTTGAAACACGACCATGTCTAGGTGAAGTTTAGCGTGAACTGGCGTCCAAAAAGAAATTGACAAATCACTTCAGCGCATGATATAGCCAAAACGATTTACATGTTCTTGTGATTCTTGTGATTCTTATTTTACAATGTTATTGTAATACCAGACAGCTTTCATCACAGAAAGAGAGATATGGCGCCTTCAGCGACCACCTGGAATTCGCCCCAGGAGGGTACGAATGGTGCAGTTGAGGAAACGGTACTAGAGCAGACCTTCGAAGCTGCTCCAGCAGAAAGTGATGATGCGCCTGAAGTCAAGGCCTTCAAAGACATTTATTCTCAAGCTTTCAAAGATGGATATATCTCGGGCTATAGCCAACCCCAACTTGCAAAGCAGATACCCATAGCGATCGTTGGAATTTCATGTCGGCTGCCGGGAAATGTCAGCACTCCAGACGAATTTTGGGAGCTCTGTTCGAGAGCTCGGAGCGGTTGGTCAGAAATACCGAAGGAGAGATTTGATACCGCAAGCTTCTATCATCCAAATCCAGGAAAGGCGGGCTGTTTTAACGCAGCTGGTGGAAATTTTCTTAAAGAGGATGTAGGACTCTTTGATGCGCCATTCTTCAGTCTTACTGCCCAGGAAGCAACTTCGATGGATCCTCAGCAGCGAATTCTACTGGAATGTACTTTTGAAGCTTTGGAAAGTGCGGGAATCCCGAAACATGAAATTGTTGGTAAGGATGTGGGCGTATTTGTTGGTGGCTCATTTTCAGAGTACGAATCCGCATCATTTGTGGACACCGATAATGTTCCTATGTACCAAGCTACAGGTAGATAATTCTTTTTAGTCGCACAATGTGCTTTGCTGAACAATCGATCTAGGATGCGCTTTCGCTATGCAGTCAAATCGTATTTCTCATTTCTTTGATTTACGAGGGCCTAGTTTTACCATGGACACTGCATGCTCTTCGAGTTTAGTTGCCTTACATCAGGCTTGTCAGAGTATTCGGAATGGGGAATGTAAATCAGCTATCACCGGTGGATGTCACCTCAACATGCTGCCAGAAAATTGGATTTCAATGTCAAATTCTCGGTGAGCTTGCCATAGATCCAGACCATTTTGTGGAATCCCATCTAATAGATACAGGTTGTTTTCAGATGAAGGGAGATCTTTCTCTTTCGACAGCCGAGGCACTGGTTACGGGCGCGGTGAGGGTTGTGGTCTGATTGTTTTAAAACCTTTAGAGCAAGCTCTTAAGGATAATGATAACATCAGAGCCGTAATAAGAGGAAGTGGTATCAACCAAGATGGTAAAACTCCTGGAATAACTATGCCTAATGGTTCTGCACAAGGTAAGTCCAGAATTAAATTCAACCAAAATTGCCATCTGAGATGTTAACCGGATTAGAATCGCTCATGAAATGGGTCTACGAAAGTGCTGGTATCGACCCAAAAGACACAGGTTACGTGGAAGCTCATGGAACCGGTACCAAGGTTGGAGATCCTATAGAAGCTACCGCTCTGTATAATGTGTTTGGAGAAGGCAGAAATGCCAGAAACCCACTCTTCATTGGTTCCGTAAAATCAAACATTGGCCATCTTGAAGCTGCTTCTGGTGAGTATCACTTGTTTATCCTAAACTGCTCAAAAAGCTAAGAACTATATCGTAGGTATTATATCAGTAATTAAGACAGCTATGATGCTCGAAAGAGGCTTTATCTTGCCTAATCACGATTTCAAGACGCCTAATGAAAATATACCCTTTTCAAAATGGCATTTGAAGGTTGGTCATAGATTACCTATCGTAGACTGAATCAATGCTGATCTTTCACAGGTTCCGATCAGTCAACGCCCATGGCCAAGAGCCAAAAAGTTTGCTAGTGTAAATAACTTTGGCTTTGGAGGTACAAATGCACATGTGGTTTTAGAACGTGCCCCTTTCATAACTAAGCTCGAACCTGAATCCAGCGAGAAAGCTCTACAAGACAGAAGAATGATCGCCTTATCCGCAAACGATAAAGGAGCACTAGAGGCGCTCATGAAGAACATCGGGATATATCTAGAAAGAAGACCAGAATTCTTTCAAAACGGTCTAATGAGTAACGTTGCTTACACACTTGGTCAAAGAAGATCTCTGTAAGTACTCATTACACTCATCCACTATCTGTCCAAGATGTCTTATTTGAGCTATATCACTTCTGGTTTGAGAAGACTGACAGCGCCTGTGCTAACTTGACAATGGTTAGACTGCAATGGAGAGTCGCCATCCCGGCCACATCATCCTTCGAACTCATACAAGCACTCAACTCTGGGAAAGTTACTCCAATGAGAGAGATTGAGCCACTGCGTATAGGTTTCATATTTACCGGACAAGGTGCTCAATGGAATGCAATGGGCCGGGAGCTTTATGAACATTATCCGGTTTTCGCTGCATCCCTAGATGCTTGTGACAAATGTCTTGTTTCATTCGGGGCTCCTTTCTCCCTCATCACCGAACTAAATAAAGATGCCACATCATCTCTTGTCAACGAAGCTCATATAAGTCAACCTGCATGCACAGCTATCCAGCTTGCCTTGACTGATTTATTAAGAAGTTGGAACGTAATTCCAGCAGCCGTCGCTGGTCACTCCAGCGGTGAGATTGGAGCGGCATATGCAGCTGGAATATTACCCCTTGATTCCTGCATGGCTATTGCATACTACAGAGGTCTGGCGACTGTTGGATTAAGAAAAAAGTTTCCAGATCTTCGAGGATCAATGATGGCTGTAGGCTGTACCAAAGAAGAAATAGAGCCACTCATCGATCAACTTAACGCAAAGACAGCTCGTATAGCTTGCTTTAACAGTCCGTCTAGTTTGACTATTTCAGGAGACGAGCCGGCAATTGATGAACTTCAAGCATTAATGGAACAGAAACAATTGTTTAATAGAAAACTACAAGTTGATGTAGCTTATCATTCTCATCACATGAGTTTGGTCTCAAAAGACTACCGAAGCTGCCTTCAGTCTCTTGCTCCACCCAAAACTTCAAAGGTCAAGTTCCATTCTTCATTACTTGGCCATCTTGTTGAGGGGTCGAGACTTGAGGCCCAGTATTGGGTAGATAATCTGACACAAGCGGTTCGATTCTCTGAAGCTTTGACGGATATGTG
The DNA here is from genome assembly GCA_019395245.1 of Botrytis pseudocinerea. Classification (NCBI taxonomy): domain Eukaryota; kingdom Fungi; phylum Ascomycota; class Leotiomycetes; order Helotiales; family Sclerotiniaceae; genus Botrytis; species Botrytis pseudocinerea. Next base: position 28,149 of record JAHXJK010000004.1, read on the forward strand.
TGCGCCAGGAGATGGACACAAAACTGGTGTGAATATGCTTATTGAACTTGGGCCTCATTCAGCCCTCGCTGGCCCAATCAAGCAGATCCTAAAGGCTTGTGGGAAGGATGCAATGAAAATCCCTTATGCATCTGCGCTTGTGAGAAAGAAGGATGCTGTAGAAACAGCAATCGATTTGGCTTCAACCTTATTCACGAAAGGCGCATTTCTTGACCTTGGCGCCATTAATATTACTCCCCCTCTTAATCCTCCTTCATTGCTGATCGACATGCCTCGATATCCCTGGAACCACACAACAAAGTACTGGCATGAACCACGCCTAATTCAGAAGCACAAAAATCGCACCGCCCAACGACATGATCTTCTAGGTACCCTGGCCAATTACTCGAATGATCTGGAGCCAACTTGGAGAAACATCCTGCGAATCGATGATGTTCCATGGCTACGACATCATAAAATTCAATCCCTAACACTCTTCCCCATGTCTGCTTTCATTGAGATAGCAATCGAAGCGGCATCACAGAAAGCAGCTTCCAATAATATTCAGTACGACAAATTCGAACTTCGCGATGTGTTGGTCACCAAGCCCCTTATGCTTACCGAAGAGCCTGTCGAGATTACTCTTCAGCTGCGTTCCAGCACACCAGATAATTCTGCTTCTGATATTTGGGACGAATTCAAAGTTCATTCGTGGGCTGCGAATAAAGGATGGACTTTGCATTGCCAAGGGATAATAGCCACTAAAATAGGCAATTGCGATCTTGGACCTAAGATGAAATCAAGCATCGAAAAGATTACTGAAGCAGCAAAACACGTCATTAACAAATCCGAAATATACGGTTCGCTGTCAAACATAGGTGTTTCATATGGATCTAGTTTTCAAGGTATGAACGATTGCTTCGCTTGTGAAGATGCCTCAATGGCAAACGTCGTGGTTCCGGACACCAAACAAGAAATGCCAAAGGAGCATCAAGAAGATATGATAATTCATCCAGCATTACTCGAACAAGTCATTGAGATGTATTGGCCAATCATCAATTCCGGAAAGACTTCATTAGATACTGTCTATTTGCCATCATCTATTGGACAAATAACAATCTCTCGAGGAATATCGAAACTCATGAGAAGTCCGGGCGCATCCCTTCGGGCCTTCTGTGAGGGTAAATTTCCATCCGGTTACCCCAAGCCTACCAGGGTTTCAATGTTTGCTGTGGAAAATGACCTATCAAAGGATCCACTGATTACAATACGCGACTTGACAGTTTCACCAATAATAGAAACAAATTTAAATTCGGAGAATGAAGTACACAGGGAACTTTGTTACAAACTGAATTGGGAGCCTATATTTCAGTCTTCAATCTCTGCAAAACAAAATGGTGCCTCAAATGAGGTACCAGAGACATCCAATGGATCGGTGAATGGCATAATGAATGAGGGAAAAAATCAAGATTACCCATCCGAAGGAATCGTCATTATCCACGAGAGCTCGGACGAACAAATAGCTCTTTCCACCAGATTGGCCACGTCTCTAGAGCATTTGACAGGGAAAAGACCTGAGATGGGTAATCTAGCTCAGGTTGAAACAACCGAAAAGCTTTGTCTCATCATTTCCGAGCTTGATAAACCATTGTTATCAACGCTCACATGTTCCCAATTTCTTGAGTTGCAAAAAGCATTGACGGGATCTCGTGGAGTACTGTGGGTGGTCAAAGGTGCATATGGTGATGCATCTAATCCCACGACCAACATGGTCACTGGTCTAAGCAGAAGTATTCGCTCCGAGACAATGCTCAAATTCTCAACCTTGGACTTGGATCCAGAGAGTGTTCTTTCTGATGAGAACACTACCAACGCTATTCTGAAAGTCTTTAAAAGTGTTTTTGATCCGGAAGCCGACGCAAACTGCGAATTGGAATTCATGGAGAGAAAGGGGGCATTTCTTACACCACGAATTGTCAATGACTCGGAAATGAACGAATATGTTCACAAACAAACAAAGGATTCTGCTCTGGAGTTGACCCGATTTGGACAGGAATACCGACCATTGAAGATGGCCATCTCAGTACCAGGTGTTTTTGAGACTCTTCACTTCATCGATGCACCATCAGAGGAATCAATAGAAGACAACAGTATTGAGATTGAGGTTAAAGCAATCGGTATGAACTCAGTAGATCTCACTGCTGTTTCAGGGCATACAGATTATGACAGTTTTGGCTGCGAATGTAGCGGTGTTGTTACGAAGACAGGCAGTCGTGTTACCAACTTTGCCAAGGGCGATCGCATTGCAGGAATTGCAGTATCTCAAGGTGTTTACTCTAGCCGGGTTCTTTTGGATTCTTCTGCTGCGTTTAAGATCAACCATGATACATCGTTCGAAGTTGGTGCTTCGATTCCTGTGGCATTTTGCACTGCATACTATGGTTTGAATGACATCGGACGATTACTTCCAGATGATAATGTCTTGATTCATGGAGGATCCAGTGCATTTGGACAAGCAGCTATCAGTCTTACCAAGATTATGGGTGCAAAGGTTCTCGTAACCGTTGGTAGCATTGAGAAGAAGAATTTACTCAAAGAAACACATGGCCTCTCTGAAAAGGAGATAATCGTAAGCCAAAATACTTCGTTCGGACCAAAAGATCTCCAACCAACACACAGAGACAACTTTGACATTGTATTGAACTGCACCCCAACAGATGCAGATACGCTACAAGAGATTTCTTCTTGCTTGAGCAACTTTGGGCGCTTCGTCAATCTTGCAAAACAAGAGAATCATCCAAAACTTGGAAGCGGAACAAATAGAAGTTATTCTTCCGTTGACTTGATATCTCTGGGAATCCAAAGACCTAGAATTTTGAGCGCTGTCCTTTCGCAGATCTCTAGCTTCTTGATTCAAGGTGCCATCAAGCCTATCAGCACCACAATCTTCTCAATTTCGGATATTGAGACAGCTTTCAAGACATTGCAATCAGCAAAATTTGATGGGAAATTAATCATTGCACCTAACCCAGATGATTTGGTCAAGGTCAGTTATTCAAGAATACGCTGCCACGCAAAATGCTAACAATATCGCAGGCCACTCCCGCAGATAAGAGAAGCAAGACACTTCGCTCAGATGCCACGTTTATTCTCATCGGAGGAACTGGTGGTCTGGGCCGAAGTATTGCTAGATGGATGGTCAGCAAAGGTGCCAAGCATCTTGTTCTTGTGTCAAGAAATGGCTCAGTCACTGGGAAAGTTAAGGAGATGGTTGATGATCTCAAGACTGTTGGTGCCAATATCGTGATCAGACGTTGCGACGTGTCAAATAGCGAGGCAGTGAATAATTTGGTAAAGAATGAGCTTACTGATATGCCTGAAGTCAGAGGTGTCATTCATGGAGCTATGGTCCTTCGAGTAAGTACAATCTTCTGATGATACTTGAATATAACTAACAGAAGCAGGATGTTCTATTTGAGAAAATGACATACGAAGAATACACTTCGGTTATTGAATCTAAAGTCCAAGGTGCTTGGAACTTCCACAATGCTCTTAAATCACAAGAATTGGATTTTTTCGTTGCTATCTCCTCCGCCGCCGGTGCAGTGGGAAACAGGGGGCAGGCCGCATATGCTGCGGCTAATACATTCCTAAATGCATTTGTGCAATACCGTCTCACTCAAGGCTTGCCCGCCTCATCTCTGGATCTTACTGCCGTGTCCGACGCTGGGTATCTCGCGGAAAACCTTGACGCAGCAGCCGAAGTAAGCAAGAACCTCGGAAGTGACACTATATGCGAAGCAGAAGTATTAGCACTTCTCGGAGCTGCCATAACTGGTCGTTTGGCTAGTACATGTAACAACCACACAATAACAGGAATGCGTATCACCACTCCACCGCCTTTTTGGACTAACGATGCCAAATTTAAACATCTACGACTCGCTCACGAAGCCCTTTCATCATCTCTCTCCGATTCTCCATCGGCCAATATATCCTTCAATGCCGCACTTAAGAATGCCACCACGATTGAGGAAGCGCAGGAAGCCATTACGCGAGGATTATTACATATTTTGCCTTCCGTTTTGATGTTGGAAGCAGAAGATATGGATGTTACACGAAGTTTGTCAAATTATGCGTTGGATTCCTTGGTAGCGATTGAGGTGAGGAATTTTATTGCGAGGGAATTTGAGGCCAATTTACAGGTTTTGGAGTTGTTGAGTAGTGGAAGTATTGAGATGTTGGCGAGAGGCATTTGTGTAAAGAGTAAACTGTGCAGTTTTTAGATGATAACATGAATTTTGGTTCATTAGAAGGGCATGCGGATGGAACCTGGCTGGCTGGGTGTGGATTGTAATCATAGAATTTAATATATTTTTAAAGTTTATTTCTAGTTCAAACTATATTCAACCCAATCATCTTGATTTTCAAGCCAATTACCTGATCAATGCCATCTCGTTCTCCACTTCTTTTTCCTTAGGCATATGATTGAACAAACCTTAGCAGACAGTCCGAACCAGGTACAGCAAGCACCATGAACTGCGGGCATCTCCTCCCTTTCAGGGGCTTGATATTCCCTTTCAGAAGTGACCAACCAAAGTAGATTGAAGGTCCCGTTCCCTTGTTTCCTCGCTTCTCGTTCTTCTTGATGCTTGAATACCGAGAACGATAGACACCATATAAGTTATATTTTTTTTTTGCATCAAGCAGAAATCTGTTTTTAGTGTCAGAATGTTTCAAATCGGCCCCAGCAATGACCCGACCCCCGGATCCGAACAATAATTCCATCTAAATCCATCTAAATCCGAAGTAATCGTATCCCTTTGATTCTCTTCTGTTCTTCTTTTCTGATAGACACCTAATCAAGGAGTTCAGAGTAACAAGCAACACTATGATTTTGGAAGAATGATACTCATGGAGATAACAGGGAGTTAGAAGCTAATGTGATTACTAATCTTGGCGACCAAACGCTTGGTCCTTTTTCTCTTGGCGCTAGCTTACTGCTTCTCCCCTCATTTCATTATATTGCCGTGTTTTGATATCACCTGAAGATGGTATTTTATGTCAATCCATCAACCTGTTCATCTTCTGCTTTTGTTATTATGGACTTTGGATGAGAATTCATAACGTTTGTTGAATGCAGGAGATTTTGAACACTCTTTGATTCTACGGATCTGTTCATCGGCCAGCTTCCTTTCAAGCCACAATTTCTTGGTATCAGCAGCCACAGAGATACCAAACAGCATCAGTCTGTATATGAAGCAACAATACGATACTCAAACCTAAGGTATCTTTTGCGCAATTCACATACCTAGTCGAAGATGTCTATAACCCCAATCTCGCCTGGGACTTCCACCTCCCACAGTCATCACCATAGAGGTCACCGACTCCGCAATTTCATGCTTCCCAATGGCCGAAAAGTGCACATAGCGCCTTCTCCAGAAGAAGCTGATCTCCTTCGTCGACGTCTCAGCACTATAGAAAAAGATCAACCTTTTGATCTCGTAATCAACGGATCTCCCGAACATCTCGACGCGCTTCGAACCGCGCATACTCATCATGAGTCTAAGCGACAGGCACTGAAAGATAGACACGGTGACGCTTATGACGAATTCGAAAACGTGAAATTAGAACTAGATCTCTTGGGCTCAGAGCTCCATATGTTGACAGACCATTCCGTGGCGTTAGATGCAAACTTTTCGAAATATGGGTATAGTGCGGAATTAAGAACTTATGATGATGGATCAGAACATACCAGTCGGGCGAGCTCAATGTATCACGGGCCTGATGATCACGAAAAGAAAGATTGGGCAGCGGAAAAGAGGAAGGGAAGAATCATGAAACTATATACAAAGGTAAGGTCTAACAATGAAATGGAGTGAATGCTCACTCATTTTGTTTCCTTCCTCGTTATATTTTATGGTACTGACACCATTACAGCCTACTGTCAGGCAATATTTTCACCGTGGTTTGCTATGGAGAGCATCAGGAACTACTGAAGTAGCATCATTTGAACTCTTTGTGGACCTTTTATACGTTGGTATTCTCGCTATAAATGGAGACCATGCATCCGAAAACCCCACTGGATATGAGCTGCTAAGATTTGTTATAACATTTATCATGAGCTGGAAGATCTGGAGCGATCTAACGCTCGTTGTCTCTTGGTTCGAAACCGATGACATAGCTCAGAGAGTCTCAATGTTGTTTGTCATGGCCTGTTTACTTGGGTGAGTACAGACTTATATTCATCTGGCACTGCTCTTTATATGCTGTCGACGTTGCGCACTTATATTCATGCTAATCTTGCACAGTCTCACTACAAATATATTGGAAGCCTTTGAAAATTCATACACAATGCTAGTGACATTCTATCTAACCGCTCGTCTTTTCACGGGCTCGTATTTTTTATTTCTTGCATGGTGTATACCCATGGTTCGAGGCATGCTAATATCTCAAGCCATCATTATTACGATACCCAGTATCATCTGGATAGGAAGTATCTACGTCGACTTACCTCAACGCTTCGCCATCATTGCTATTGCCATATTCATAGACTTGACCGGTGCGGCAGGTATAATATTCCTCGTTCGGAGTTCAAAATTCATCTCAACTAGACTAGCCGAATGGAGTAATCGAGTATTTGAATTCTACCCCGCTACAAATATAGAACATAAAACTGAAAGAACAAACGCGTTTGTGACATTGGTCTTCGGCTATTCAGTTGTCGCTATTATCTACCAAAACGCAGCACCATTTGGGCTAAATGCATTCTTTGGAAAAGCTGTTCTGGGCCTCATTCAAGCATTTGTTTTCAACTGGATATATTTTGATTTAGACGGTACGGATCTTTTTGCGCATGCTATTCGACGGGATGCTATGGCTTCTATCATCTGGAACTTTGCACATTTGCCCTTCATTATGAGTTATGTTCTAGGTGGTGCTGCACTTTCTAGACTCGTTGTTGCGAGAGATTGCGGTGATGCTTCTCTTGAGAGTCTGACGGAAGCATGGCAGGAAAAATCTGAATCTGAGATTTCTGACGGGTTACGATGGTTTTATTGTGTTGGTTTCGGTGTTGCACTCTTTTTTATGGGTATGAACTCCCTTTCACTCTCTCCACCAGTGGGTGTACGGACTGAGAGGACACTACAAAAATGAACTTCGAAATCTCTCTTGGCATATCGATTCGCATATCTTAGAAATTGTTACAATGATTCATGACAAATTGGACAATTAAAAGATAGATTCTGATATCAAAATATTTCGAGAGTCGAGAAGTGTCTCGTCAGTCCATGCACCCACTAAGTAGTGCTCTACATTCCTTTATCCTCCCAACTGACCTTCCCCTTTAGGTATGATATCAGCCTGCCATATCCACAAAAAAGACCATCACGGCATTCGACTGGCTAAACGTTACCGCCTGCTCAACCGTCTCATTGTCTGCATAATCCTCATATGTCTTCCTCTCTCATCCCTAAATTCTCTGACACTAATTTCCACTGTAACTGGATTGGTAGTCTGGGTACTCGTGTTGGAGCTTTGGGGCCATAGTTGCCCGGATGAAACATTCTTTGGGGGTGGAAAGAAGTGCGCATACACGGCAAAGTGTAAGATATCGAGGAAGGATTTAGAGGAGAGAAGAAAGATGGGAGAGGTGCTAAAACTCAAGGAGTTGGGGGGCGGAGAGGAAGGCGTTTATGAGGGAAGCTGATGAGAAAAAGGGAGTTGAGTGGGTATAATGACTATGGGAAGATGAATATAAGTTTAATAATTAGAAGTGGCCATTGATACAACCAATTGTATTCATACTTCGCATAAATATACAAGGAGACATATGAATGCTCGCTATTACGAATACTCCAATCTATCGCCCAGACCCCCTATACCCATGCATGGGAGAAATTTTACGATTGAAATTTTCTGCATGCTTTGGGTCGCACATCTGATAACTATTGACATCTTGCAGATGCATTGCGATACGAGCTTCACCGAGCCTTCTCTTGGCATCCACGATCCTTGACTCGAAGTCGTATCACCATCTCAGATATGGCGACCTGCATGTGTTCAACAGCAGGATAAAACTGGATTGGTCAATGGTTGATCAATTACGTTAGATAGTTACATAGATTGCAGGTTGTTGAGAGGACGGCGATTGACCAATCGGGAATGTTCAACTGAATTTGTGTTAGAATGTGTTTCCTGTTTTGTTTACTTTATAAGTTCGCTGTCCCCGATATATATTTTTCAAAGTCTGCAAACTTGCAGTTGGGCGACAGACTCACAAGTTTATCTCTTGATTTCGTTTATGAGATTTGGAATTTTACTTGTGTCTTTAGTATATGCTCCAGTATTGATCTATAAATCCATCACAATGATTTTCCCCTCCATCATTCTCGCTCTCTTCACCCTCAGCAACGCTCTCCCACAATCTCCTACAGACACCAACATCACCAATAACCCAGGATCCTGGCACCGTCTCCCATCCATTCCTCTCTATCCCCGTCAAGAACACACAACCGTGTACCTAGACCCCTACATCTATATTCTCGGCGGTATCATCACCTCCCACTCCACCAGCGATCCCTATCCCACCACAACCCTCATGCAGCGCTTCTCCCTACACACTAATACCTGGACCCGAGCCGCCGATCTCCCTCTCCCTCTCAACCACGCCAACGCCGCCATCCTCAACGGCGCCATCTATCTCCTCGGCGGACTCACCCCCGATCCCAACGGTATCTGGATCGCCAGCCCCTCCTGTTTCCGCTACGATCCCAGCAGTGATACCTGGACCCAGCTCTTCACCTCCATTCCCTCCAGTCTCCAAATCGGCGCTGCAGCCGTAGCCCGCCGAGGAAATACCATCTATCTCGCCGGCGGACTCACCTACCTCAACGTATCGGAAGCCTACCAACCCAGCGTCTCCTATTTCACAGCATACACCTCCGGCTTCGAGAGCTGGACTTCACTCCCTGCGCTTCCGCAAGCGAGAGATCACGCCGGAACCGGTTTTCTCGGGGATAATGGCCCGTTTTATGTCATTGGCGGGAGGGCATTCGGTCGTGACAATGTGGTGGATACGAATTATATGTATGATTTCCAGAAGGGGAAGTGGAGCGAGAAGAGAAAAATGCCGACGCCGAGGGGAGGGGTTGCGAGCGCGGTGGTGGGAGAGAAGATTTTTGTGATGGGCGGGGAGGGAAATCCAGAGAGCAAGAGTGGAGTTTTTGAGGAGAATGAGGCGTATGATACAGGGAGGGATCAGTGGAGGAGTTATGCGCCGATGGATGTTCCGAGGGTATGTACGAGTGTGATTTTCTTGTGCTGGTTGATTTGAGTTTGGGTAAATCTGGATTTCATGTGTTTGCTTTGATTTTTCATGGCTTCTTTGTTTCTACTCTAATCGCGTCTTTTTTTTTTTTGCCCCACTCTCCCCCCTTTCACTCTCCTTTTTTTCCCGAGTACCACTCAAATTCCCTCCTCCTAAAGTATTCGATCCCAAATCCTACACTAAAAATACTAACCTCCACTTTCCACCCTCTAGCACGGAACATCCGCCGTCGCCGTCGGGAACAAAATCTACGTCCCCGGTGGAGGATTGACAGAAGGAGGGGACCCCACGGATTACTTTAGTTATTTCGAGGTTCCTTGATTGGCTTTATGGTATTTCTTGACATTGGGATATTACTGCAAGTGTGAAATATGATAGGTAGGTAAGAAGAGAGGTATTAATCAAGATCTCGCGTCAAGTTTGTTAAATTTGGTCAAGTGTTGCATATATTTAATGTGATATGATATGATGTGATGTGATGTACCGTGGCGAGATTTGCGAGGTTGGAACTTGGATACAAATGAATAGGTGTGGTTTGAATATTAAATCCATATATACATATAAACAATGATTCATACAGCTATTCTGATTCATCTTCTCGAAACCAAATTAAATCCAGATTACAAAGTGATACGTGACAACCGTCCTCGCATTTCCCTCTCCCCTTTCCCTCCCCCCCCTTCTTCCAAGCATTCTCACCCCCATCCTCATCCCTCTCTTACTCCCATTCCCCTCTCCTCACTTCGTATTAACCCCGACCTCACACGCACTCAACGCCAACGCACAACTCGTGATCTGGCCCGCTCCAACCGCCGCCTGCATACACGTCGCAAACGTTCCAACACACGCCACACTCCCCACCGCACCATTCGTGCACACGGTCGCGACTCTCTTTTCCTGGTTCTCTGAATCTCTCTTCGCCGTTGTGCTTGTGCAGGTAGATAGGTTGAGTGCGCTATGATTTGTTAGTTTTGGATTTCTAGTGGTTGGAGAAGGAGTGCACATACCAGGATTGGATCGCGTCATTGTCGCCAGATGCACTGGTCATGCAGCTATTGTAGGTATCGATGCATGTGGTATCGAGCGTGGCGGCGGAACAAGCCGAAGTTTTTGTGTTTGTGTCAATGGGAGAAGGAAGTGCACTGGTGAGAGCAGAAAAGATGGCGATAGCGGTTGTGACTTGAAGAGAGATCTTGGGATACATTTTGGGATAAGTTGAGGGGTGCGGAAATTATAATGTAGATAGAGTTGTGAGAAAAGCAATCGAAAATGTAGTGCAATGTAATGAGAACTTTGTTTTGGATATGTTATATCTTGTTTCTTGTGTTTGTGGAATATATAAGAGAAGAGAAGAGAAAGTTCTTTGCTGGTGATCTGATATGAGGTATGAGAATGAAATGAATCTCCTGTCACTTGGGAATTCCTCATGATATATATAGGAGCGTGTATACATACGAGTACATATATTCAACAAACATCCCCTCCCCATCTATATCCGTGAAGCATAATTCTCCTTCCCCTCTCTCCCAGCTCCATATTGAAGTCATGCCAATGCACAACATACTCGCAACAAAAAAAGCGCAGCATATGACATCACACCATACTATACGATTCAGATGATCACCTACAGCAAAAACGGAAAAATACACATCCTTCTAACCTCGCAAACCCCTTTCATCTAATCATCCAAGCACTACTGAATGACAAAAGACACTATCTCCCTTTCCAGGCATATGTCCACTTAGAGTCTTAGATATCCATCCAAGACCATCACAGCCCGAATCATCAGACGACCCTACTATTCCCCCTCCCCGCATTACGCTTGAAGATCCATCTAGAAAAAATCGCAAGAATCTCCAAGGGAGAAAAAAAAAATCGACGTCACACCCTCCTAAGCTCATAAAGCTCACAAATCTTATAAATCCCAAATCCCAAACCTCAAACCTCGCATCGCAACCCCATCCATCCATCACGTTTCACCATCCCAACGGTCACACCACGCCATTCCCCAAAAGAAAAGAATAACCGAAAAAGAAAAAGAAAAAGAAAAAGAAAGAAAAGATACCCTTCCTCATCGCGTAGTTATACATGCATAATACATTATTCAATTCATTTAATTATACATCCATACATCGCATATTCCCCCACCAAGAAATATCCAAGTCTCAAGTCATTATTCATCAACACCAACATCAACATCAACATTTTGCATCCATCATAAATAACCGAAGCCGATGCGAAAGCGAGTGAGTCTATACGTCTGCCTATGCGTCCATCCGCCTACTATACTGTACCTACCATACCATACCATACCATACTTCTAAATAAATACACACATACATCTCAACTCAACTCCCAACTCAACTCGCAACTTCAGACGGATACGAAACCAAAGATCGGAATCATGCCATCCACATCCCTATCCCCATCCATAATCCCAACAAACAACAAGTAATGACTTCACCATCCCTATCCCTATCCCTATTTCTATCCCCATCCCCATCCCAATCCATTTCTCTCCCCATTCAAATCTTGATACTAATCCAGACTCGCGATCTACAAAGAGAGAGCTACCTTATCACAGCTTCCTCTCACAACATGAGATGAAATGACATCAGATTACATCACTCTCCTCTTCTACCACTTTAAGTTTTCCCTCTTTCCCTCTTTCCCCCTTATATCAATGCCTTATAATATCCTCACCCATCCACCCACGTACCAACCACCGTTTCTCTCTCGTTCGTTTATCCATCCATCCATTCATTTATTCACTCTCCTCATCCCTCTCATTCCACTCACCCTCTCTTCTCTCCTGTTCTCCCCTCCACCTTCTATTGCCATCTCAATTCAATCACTTTACCCCACCTACCTTTCCCTTTACCAGATATAGCCATTCCCTCTATTCATACAATCGATTCAATATCGTAATCACGTATCTCGATATTTCTCGTTTCCCCTCCTCCTAACACCCGCATGATGCTCACTCGAGCTATGCTGTGGGATCTATATAGAGGTTTCCGGCGAGGCTCCCGACATATCAGATGGAAGAGGCCCCTGAAATAGTCAGCTCCTCAATTAAATCATCAACTCCCCGCCCCGTTGGGTGGAAAAGAACAATACGTAACAGAACATTCACACTATGGGAGGACCTAACTTCACACTTCGTACTTCGCATATCAGATATTCAATAACAACAGCTAAACGACAGTGACTGAATTTGTTCGGATAAATGTCATCCATTCTATTCCTGTCTTGACTGGTGGCATTCATTATCTTGACAGCTCATCCCCAACCAACCATTTATCTTCCCATCCATCCATACATCCCCAGCCCTAGCTCCTTTTCGTACGTCCCAAAATCCAAGTAATGTAGTGGGTCCAAAAGTCCAAAAATCGCAGCGCCCAAATAATTTGTGCTATCTCATCCTGTCATGCAAAATTTCTGCCTATCCAACTTTCCAGTTTCCCATTCCCAATTAATTCGATCAAAGACGATCGGACATTGAAATTCGAAATGGTTTCCAAAAAAGGCGAGATAGTAATAGAAACCCCAAGATGAGAGCGGGTATAATCAAGTAACGCCTTCTTCCACTCTTTCGTAGAATCAGTATCTCCCATATTCCATGCCATCACCCACCCATAAAATCTGAGTATGATTTTTTCACCCGGATATTGCAGTCTCCTATCCGCTCCATACCAGAAATGCAAAAGACCCCCTGTTAACTCCTCAACGCACGAGAAATGTACGCTCCACTTTTTGTATAAGAGAGAAAAGTGCCATATTGGCCACTTTATTTGTTCAATGTAATAAGATATGGAAACGCGCCAAATAATTGACGAGTCCAAGAAGAAGAGGAAATATAGATACTATGAAGTAAAAACGTAAAACGCCAACCGGTTTTCTAATAGAACACGTGCCTCGTGGATAGATAGATGAGAAGCAGGGAAGAACAGGTGTGCTCGAGAAAAGCTATTAAGTAACAGAGAGCGAAGTTCGGTCTCAATCGAGTTTTTATAACACTTTTGGGTATAATATCGCTAAAAAGAGATCTTTGTGGCCGTAGAAAGGTGAATATTTCAGACGCTAGACTCTTGTGGAAGAAACAGTTGCAGGTAAATTGTGATGAAGGTCAAACGCCATTCGATTGAAAAAGTTTGTCGCAAATGTTATCGAGGAAGCAAATCGTAGATCGTCCAAATAAATTCAACTCGATCTAGAATCGAGGATCACGATAACCATTACGATTCAAATCCGATTGATATTGAACTCCGCTCATGGAGTCAGGTTGTGATATTCCACGAAGTGGTGGCAATTGTTCCTCGCGCTGGTAAGAGCCTCTTGGAGCATAATTCTCTTGTTGGTATGCATTCATATTGACGTGTTGACCGCCGTTCTGTGGTATTGGAGTGAAGCCGTTCATCACAGACTGGTGATTGTTTGAACCGCCTTGATTGACCTCGCTGCGAAGCTGTGAGTTCTCCAAGCGGATGACATTGTTCTCGCGGCGAAGACTCTCATTCTCTAGTTGTGAGTTGTGGAGCCTCGATTTTAAATCTTGAATTTCCTTCGTCTGTGAATGGTGTTCGGCGATAGCTATAGTAATCTTCTTAGTACATAGTCATTGCATGGTATTCAAATTAAATACCTTTTGTCAATATCTCCCACTTGCTAGCTTTATTACCGCGCTCTTGAGGCATCAAATCCCTCAAGGTTTCAAACAGTTCCTTCATTTCAGTTCGACGCTTTCTTTCCGCAAGTTTATGGCTCACACGAAGTTCAGGTGTGCGGCTGTAGGGTTGCCCATTGTTTGGAGAATCGGCATCTTCAGCTTGTAAATCGGATACTTGGCGATTTTGTAGAGAATGGTGATGATGTGATACATTTTGAAACTCGGATGATGCTCGCGATGATCTAAAATCGGCCGACACTCCATCTTCTAGCCTTCTCTGCCCAGCTGGCAGACGAGATTCAGTGGTGTATTGGCTGCTTGCGACCGAGTCTGCCATACTACTTCGTCTCGAGTCAAGATTCAAGAACGAGGTACCGACTCTGCTTATGCTCTGGCAGTCCTCGGCATGACGATCGTGTGAGTTTGATACTCTGATTGGCTCTTCAGGAAACGCCCAAGCTTCTCCCCTAGTTGGCTCAGCAGCTCGAGCGATACTGGACATGGCAGGTCCAGTAATCTTGGGGGCAGTCTTTGGGACCGTACTTCGGGGGGATGTTGGCTCCGGGAGACGTTGAGGTTGATAGCTGTTCGAGAATCGAGGGTTTGACAAGCGATCGGCGGCATTCCCAGGGTTGCGCTGCTGCTGTAAAGTGCTTTGGATAGAAGTGGTTGATTGGTTATTGCTGGCGTATGGGGAATTGAGTCGCAACTCTTGAAAACCCAACCTTGAATCAACACTCTCCCGACGGGAATCTCCATTCATTGAAAAAGCTCCCAGGCCCGATCCATATGATTGTCTGTTTCCCTGGCCCATGGACAGTAATGAATTCGCCATAGAGTGTTCGTAAGACGGAGAGACCATGGATGCGACGCTCATGCCGTTGGAAGTTGGAGAAGTAAGCTGTTGATTGGCAATGTGATTTGCTGCAGGTGAGGGACTTATATCAGCACTGGAAGAATTATAACCAGTTGGCGAGGGTGCCATGATGACTTCGCCGTTCGATAGTTGTTGCGAGTTATCTACATTGGGAGATATTCGTTAGCATGTTATTCGAAGCGCGTGTGGAAGAGAAGGTCCCAAGACTCACGCTTCGATGACGAATCTAGATTTGAATAATAAGCAGAGTCTCTCATACGCTCGTCAGGGCCGACTTCATTTAAAACTTCAGCCAGCCCAGTAGGCATTCTAGTTGATGGCGGACGTGAATCCATCCTAATCGATTTGATCGACACAATTGCTCGCTCTGATTACTTATCGTCTATTCTGTTTTGAGTGGCGGCGGGGATTTTTCTTAATTTAGGACTGAAGATAGAAAGCGGGCAAGATTCGCGAGTCGCGAGTCGCAATTGAAGAGAGACAATTCGGAGTACTGGAGTGATACGATAGGAAACCTAGGGAGGGTAGGTGGTTCACGGTGGTTGGGAAGGTATCGAATCCTGAGTAGTGAATCTTGAATATCGTATGCTATATATTGTATATCGTCTCCCGCCAGAGTTCACTTGGGTCGCAGATTGAATTGAAGCTGCGTATGTTGTGAAGATTTAAGAGATTTTCTGGAAGAGTGCAGATAAAGGCAAAGTTGTGTTCTTGTTCTGCAAGGGAGAATTGATGGATTATGGTTTTTCGGGGAGCGGTGATCGGTGGTCGGGTCCTCGCGTATAGCACTAGAGACTCGGTGGTTGCGGTGGGTAGGTGGGTGGGATTTTGAGTTTATTTGTGTGAGCAAAGTACGTATGTAGTAGATATGTACCGTAACATGTACCGACTCGTCTTCCTTTTTCAATGGAAAGCGTGTGAGCAGAAAGTATAAAAAATTAAGGATAAAAAGGGTTTTGTTCAGAACCGGAGGCGGGACTCTGTTTTGCTTTCCTGTGTCCTGTGTATATAAAATGATGAAGAGGCAATCACTGTAAGAAAAGGAGACGATTTTGTAATCTTCAATAAATTGTGATGAGGTTCATATATTTCCGTGCTGCCAATAAAGTATATAATTGTGCTTGATGCTGTTGATTGACGGAAGTATACGAGTGAGTACTGAAAATGTGGTCCCGTATATAATTGGGCTGAGGAAAGTCTGTTTTCGGTCTGTTAATAGATCTGGGGAGAAAGAAGTGCAAATGCAAGTGCAGGTGCAAGTACGAGTAGTGGATAAGTGGTACGAGTAGTACAAGTTGTACATACCTAGCTATCATCCAGTATCCAGTATGTGTGTGTCAAGTACGAGTCCTCAGATACGACTCCCCTCCTTCCAGGATGGAAAGAAAAAGTGGTTTGGCGATTTGCAAGAAGAAGGGTCCTTGTGCTGATTGTACGGAGCAAAGGAGAAGGAGGAGAAGGAGAAGGAGAAGGAGAAGGAGAAGGAGAAGGAGATCTCTTAAGCCTTGTGCTGATTGTGAAGAAGAAAAAGACGGACCAACCCCTTGTGAAGTCGAAGTGGTGCGTGGAAAAAGGTTTATGGAGACGGTCTCAATGGGCTGGGGAATTCGTAGTCTCTTCTTTAATAATAAGAATGATAATGAGGTGCACAGTCGGGAAGGCGTATGGTCGCCAAGTGTGGATTGTGGATTGTGGATGGTGGATGGTGGAAGGCGGATTGTGGGTTCCCTTTGTACTGGACTGGGTGCTGTACAGGAGGACAGGGTCAAGGAATCTCTTAGTGCAAGAGTACAATGATGGCGACTCAGGGAGAAACTCTGTAGATGTGTGAACCACGGGCAAAACGGCCAACTTGACTTGACTCGACTTGGCTTGAAGAAGGATTGGTATTGAGCGTGCTATGCAATATGCAGATTGTGTAAATAGGTTTCAGCACCTTTTGGGGGAGGAGATAGATGGTCGGTCTCGCGTCTAATATTGGCGACAGATGAGAGACGAGAGACGAGAGAAGATGAAGGGGAAAGGGAAAGAGAGAGAGAAAGGGATTCCGGTATTCCGCAAGAAGGCGTAACAAAATACTGTGGAATTATCTGTGTTGAGACTCAAGCCCATCATACATAAGATTAAGTTCGATCTCTGATGGAACTCAGAACTCTGTATGAAGTATGTACTGGATGAATACCGGTACGTATGTTATACCCACGAAAACCCAAACTGCCGATATTTCTTTAATTGAATTGCAGTATATGGCTAGAGTCCAAGATTCCGAAGACTTGAATCACTCAATTTACTCTTCCTGGGGGGGGGAGGGAGGTGGAAGGAAAGTACATTCCTTTTTCTAATACCGAAAGAGAAGTATTCCAAAGAGATAATGAGGATAAAATGGGACGGTATCCAATCGATCAATATGCAAGTTGTGTAGATTGTACTTGGTAAATTCTCCGTTGAGCACTTTCTTCGACTTTGATTTGATTTTGATGTCCACCTATTCATCCATCCATCCATCCATCCATCCATCCATCCATCAACTGGATCCATGAAAATGGATTCAAAAAGGTGTGATTATGCCCTCCCTGGTGTTTCTACGATGAATGCAAGTGACCTCACACAGTACAATGAATGTATGAATGTACAATTGCTGCGTGGGTTCTTGCTGGGATTATTGTCCTCCTCTTCTAGGATTATTTGTGACCATGTTTGAATGTCAAGCTAAACCGATTGAAGTGCAATTTCCTTGGAAAAAGTAATTATATTTGCTGTGTATTTACTACTATCAGGTTGAAAGTTGGATTTCTTCCCCAACTTGTCTCCCCCCGCAAAGAAAGGTCAATCATGTCAATTGACCGGACCGGTGAACTTTATCAGCTAGTCGTAGGTATGTATGTATCATCATCCATCTGTCATCTGAGGCAAAGACTCCGAAAGAGGGATGTGTGAAGTTTGAGTTTACTTGCATTAGTTCGAGGCAAGTGAGTGAGGTTAAGTACCTAGTTTGTATTTGTATAACTGCCGCGCCTTGTATTGTGGAGAGAGACGGCGACAGAGAGAGACAGAAAGAAGAAAGAGAGTACACAAAATATAATCGCTGGTGGCCATGCAAGTCGTCGGCGAGATCACAATCGAAAGTGTGAATAGTCCGAAAGAGTACCTGGGCAATCATACGGAATCATAGCTATTCCATCCATGCCTAGCTAGGAATCTAGTTCGTGAAACTCTTATGCCCATTAACATATGTAAATCACTCTCATTTGGCTACTGACTGTGCCGCATCCCCTCATCATTCATGTCAGCCCATATATTCATGGATCGCGTCGTGAATCGTGATAGATACATGATTGGACATATTGCAGTTTGGTGCTTACTCTTCTTTGGGTCAGATCAGATCAGATCAGGCCAGGCCAGACAATAAGATAATCAATAGTTGCCACACTTTCTCATCTATTTCCCCTCAATCCCTCGACATCGTGCGCGGGAGGCTCTTGGGTCAGATATTGATATCTGGATCATGTATTACTGATTAAGTGAGGCATGCTGCAGGTCTCGCAAAGCTACAGGATACATGGCAAGTAGATGTGATTAGCGTGGTCTGATTGTTCAGTGGCATTCCTTGAGAATTGCAGCTCAATGATGATTCGACATGGCATAATGACTAAACGTAAAAGGAAAGATTGTTGTATTATTGTCTTTATCTTTGTCGCTCAGAGTTGTGAAGAGTATCTGGTCAGATCTGACAAGTCACCTCCTCCAGATACTGCAACTCAAATTCCTCGCCCACTACTGAAAATCCCGGAGATCTTGACTTGACAATGACAGGGAAACAGTTTCTATTGTATGACTCGACTAGGTACTCTCAACGGCTTTGTTGAGCTGGCACAAAGTAGAAGTCGTACGGGGCTAAGACATGATATCAAAATAACGATACTACAGAATCTAGGAGAAGCTTGGAAGTGAAAATGTCTTGGAGTTTTCCTTCCATCTCGACTCTAGGTCTATACGGAGATGTCAAGCCTTCCAAGAATCCATAAGGTCTTGAGCCCAAGACAATTGACTTGCAGCATCGATCGATATCGTGCCAGCCAGCTTACTACACTACCTAGATAGACTTGTCGACAATACCTACCTGTCTAGAAAGATAAAAAAGCTCTGATCAATCTATGGCTGGCTCTTTTTCTCGAACGCTCGTGCCTGACAGGACAAAGTTCTCCACAAAATGTTTCCGCGTACACACTCTCTCTCCCTCCCTCTCTCTCTCTCTCTTCTCCCTCTCTTCTCTGTATCAATCCGGGAAAATTTTTACGGAGTGTCTACCCAGTACCTACACTGCAGAGTGCCTGCAAAGTGGCTACGGAGTTGCTAGGTAGATAGATATTGTATCTCTTCACACAAACTTTAATCGCTCGTCTCCTCAAAATGGCATTTTTGCCGTTGCATCCTATCCAGTGATATCAATCTCACCCCATCCCGTTAATGCTATCGATATCCAGCTAACACATTTATCCTTTCATTACTGGCATATATCTGCCGTTGTTTCAAAAGCAGCGTTAAACTATCTTGAACCTTGTTCCCCGATAAAAATCCTAGCATACACGGTAGGCTCGACCTGGTCCGACCCTGTTGCTGCACAATGCGCGGCATGAAAGAACAGGGCTTCAAAAAAATCATCTGGACGTTGGGGGCCATGCTGACTGAGAACCACGCACACACACGCCCCTTCAAACTTTCCTAGACAGTTCGATCTCTACGTCAATCATTACATAGGACGGTATCTAGACTGATTCATTGTACAAAACGGTGGCATGATTCATTGATGAACCATCTCGTCAACAATGATTCATAGAAAGACTTATCAATACTAGATCAGAAGCTTATTCTCACCCGTCACACAACTGAAGGTACTTAGGTACCAATTGCAGGCAGGGTATTTGACTTCTCCAGGGTTTTGTGTGGAGTGAGATCTCACTTCTCAAAGTATTACACAAGGCTTTATCACTCTGTGCATTCAGGCTCAAATGTTTATCGGTGTCATTGCAGTTTTACGACTCACCGAAAGCTGTTGATCAATGATGTGATTTGTTACAATGTGCCACCCACCTGGCGCTTGTCGATAGACGCTGTTCGCCCAGGATATCAGGACATCATCGAGGGGACGAGGGGAGGGGAGGGGAGGGAGCATGGAGCTTACTCACAAATCCTTGCCTACGACGTTGTGAGCCCAATCTGGATTGAAATCCACAAATCCCCGAGTTTAAACCTTGGAATCTCTTACTCTTACTCATGAAATTCCTGATCCTCGGCTCGGGGATGCATCTCATGAAGGAGGTGACGCCGTCACGCCGCCGTGATTACAGGTGACATGAACCAAAAAAATGGTGATGAACTTGCAGTAGAGGCAAGCAATGCTTCGGAATAAGCTAAATCAACCAACTTGTTCTGTGGCAGCCCTCATAACCGCCCCGAAATATGGTTTTGGGACAAGATCCGGACCATCATATTTCAATGAAAATCTTAGCAATTGATCAATTTCCTTGCAGGGTTTTAGGTTGCATTAGTATCTCTTTAGAATGTTGGTTAGGCTGTTCAATCCACGATATATGAACGTGGTAAATCTAGATCACCCTTCGTAACAACGTGTGAGCGTGCATTTGGAGTGAAAGCTTAAACGATTAACCAATAAATGAAGTCCAGGTATGAATGGGGGTTTCGTTAAAATGGGGTAAATCGTAAAAATGATGAAAGGGGTCTAAGAGCTGACACATGTGATGACGCTCATCGGGTTAGGAAATACAATACCGGCAGTAAGCAAGTACAGTCAAATCTCTACAAAAACAAATTAAAAATGGATTATAATTCAAATCTACCGTAGGTAGTGGTTATGATGTAAATATATACTTTGTAGATACTGAGAATGAAAACGCAAACTAGTATTTATGTGCCGAAGTACAATACAATTAGACGATGTAAAGCCGGATAGTTAGTACAAACTTCAAATTGCTAAAGCTACGCTAAAGCTAATGCTAATAATGCTAATGCTAACGTTAACATTAACGTTAACTAATCAAGTGAGAGGGATTTCGGAAGGAAGAAAAGAGGATGGATGGATGGATGGATTGGTATTCAGATCTGAAAGGAACAATAAAGATAAGTCAGATTTCCTTACGGTATCTTCATCCGCATCGACGATCCTTCGGATATCGCCTTCAAGACATCCTCAGCTCGTGGCTCAGTTCACTGCACGGCCCCCATTCTTTTTATGATCCTTCACGTCCTCAATCCAGAAGTTCAAGATGTCTGTATGTATGGATGGATGGTGAAGGTCAAGGTTGCTTATTGTACTAGCAGCCTCGTACTTGGAAATAGTGCTTTGTTGATGTTACTGTTACACTCATCATGGGACACCTTTCGGTTTCGGTGCTTTTCTTCCACTCAGCCTATTCGAGCATTCCTCCACCACACGCTCCACACCACCATTACCCATTTCCAGCCCGTTCCAAAGCCTGGACTGCCATGTGCTGAGCCACCAAATAAATGAAGATCCGTGGGAATACTTCGTTACCTCCGCGGTATGCAAGATGCACCAAATACATGTACTTTCCACACTTTACACCTTCCATCCAATCAAGAAATGTGGTTCTTGGGTTGAATCCAGCTTCCGAGAATCTCTTCCCAGCACATCATTTCCCTGCAGCTTTCTCTCCTACCCTCGCCCCGTGTGACGGATAACTTGTATCGTGGAACCTCAAGTCACATCATGGAGATCAGTGTGTACCATTCAAGTAGTTCCGTTTGCTACCGACTACATGGAACCTTATATCAATGATCATTTTTGTACTTCCATATACTTGAAGTTGTATAACTCGACCCAATCTGAGTAGATTGTTTGAATGCATCTGGTACCCCTATCTCTGTGCCCATATCCTCACATCACAAACTCTACGTGGCTTCGGATGCATTGAGATATAATTGATACTTTCTTCATTATATGTATGCAGATGCAGAATAATCTACCTAGGTATATATATACATACCTTCAATGTATACCCTATTATTTCGTCAACAAGATTCATATGAAAGTGCCCAGCTTACACGATGGGTCTCGACGAACCTTATTTCGCTCTTATTGAACAAGGAAATTTGAAGTAAAATTTCTCGAGAAGTACAAACTCACGGGATCACAACATTCTCATTTATCTACCCCAATTTTCATCTTATAATTTAAGGGTACCTGCCTACAAGTCGTGATACCATATGATGGCGTGTCTCTATATCACCAATTAATCACCATGTTGCCCCCCTTACCTGGAAGCTTTCTACGGCCTCCCAATTTTGCCCCAGACGGATGTATCGATACACCAAATAAAGTTTCCAGCCCAATTTCGAACACACAAATATACTCTGGGATCGCAAGATTGTGACGGCTTTTCCTTCTGCTGAATCTTTGTGTAAAGTACGCATGCTACTTGTATCATATCTTGAATCATGGTTTCTCAAAAACACACGGCTGGAAAGTATCCTAGACATAGATGAGATGAGCTCAGCTGCCCTCATTCACCAAATCAAAAGTCAACGAACCATTTCGAAGGATTTAGTCAGGCACATATTTTAAAGACGGTTCAGTAATGAAGCAGTGCATCGGGGGTCTCATACCACCTCCCGAGTTTTTTTATATTGGCATTCTTTCCTCATTGATATTGACTACCCCGTCACTTTTACCCGTCAATGTTATACAAGCCACATCAACTCCATGCTAGCAACGACAACATTTGACCACTTTGTCATACTCGTCTAACTGCCTATTTCCTAAGTGCCCGACAAACTTTCGGCGCCTGTTGCAAGATGATCAAACTATGATACTATGCTTTGTACTTGGATGGAAAGCTTCTAATCATGAACCAGACTCTAATCTACTATAGAGCCCTTTCGTACCACATCGGCCGTACTGTATCTATCCGAGCCGACAGCACCACCAAGCTCGTTCAGTAATCCAGCTGCACCTGAAAACCCCCTATCCTATCGAAACAATCCATAGCACATGATTTCATTTCCAAAAGAATGAATTTCAATACAAACCCAATCACCGCAGAGCAAAATCGTGAAAACATGTCACCCATCTCTGCACATCCAATCATCCTTGCCAACCCCCTTCTCTCCTCCAACCTTCCAACATTCGTCCTCCTCGCACAAATCATTCCGTTCCATTTTACACTTCAACACCGCAACACCACATCTCACACGCCCCTCACATCCCATCCCCTGGAAATAAATTAATTCTCTTTTTCAGAAATGAAACAAAGATGGCTAAAGCGTGTTTGTGGTCGTACATCATGGTACACTCACTATAAACACTCTATTTCATTTCTCTATCCATCCTACCTACCTACCTACCCACCTACGTAATATACGTATTGCTTCCACGACATACTTACTCGGTTCGGAAGATGCAGGTTCAGGGCCGGTAATATGGTAAGCTGCCGTTTTGGTATTCCGTTTCTTCGTGGGACGTGATGGGATGTGATGAGTATGGTGGTGACACAGGAAGGCATTCCTATTTTATCTCACGAATTTCTTCGCTTTCGTTTGCAAGAGAAGAGAGATGCAAGTGTGAGGGAGGGATGAGAACCCGGGGAACGGAAAGAAGTGCGGTCTATAAAAAATATGGAAATCACTCTTGAAATCTGAAGGAGGGACGCGTATGCTCGTATGTATATCTGTGTTCGTGTGCGTATGCACGTCATCAAATCCCGAACGGAACGGCGGAGGTTTTGTACATGTACATGTAAGATATAACGAACATATATATATATGTACGTGCGAAATTCGAACGGCAAAGCAACTAGGGATTGAAAGGTATCAGTTTTGCAGGGTCCATTGAGTAGGTGGAGATATTGATAAATTTCACATCTCTGGAATGTATCTTCATTCATCTTCTTTGTTGAGACATATCAAGTCCAATATATCTAGAAACCGCTCAATACATAAACACTCACCTATCTTATCCCATGCGATCCCATCACACCTCTCGCCATTCTACTAAATTACGCATTTGGAAAGAAGGGGAAAGACTGAATGTGTTTCCCCGTCTCTGTCGTTCCCATTATCTCACACCCCTCACTGCCTACCCCGATAAATAAAATAAAATCCAGTCTGTGCTGGCTGTGTGCAGCCAGATATCAACGGGATCCTGCATCTTCCAGATAGATGGATAGATACATACATACATACATACATACATACATACATACATACATACATACATACATACATACATACATACATACATACATA
Organism: Botrytis pseudocinerea; assembly: GCA_019395245.1. Classification (NCBI taxonomy): domain Eukaryota; kingdom Fungi; phylum Ascomycota; class Leotiomycetes; order Helotiales; family Sclerotiniaceae; genus Botrytis; species Botrytis pseudocinerea. The sequence continues at coordinate 52,284 of JAHXJK010000004.1, forward strand.
CATACATACATACATACATACATACATACGCGATAGATACTTTGCAGATGCTTGCTATGTAGCTAGCTTTAAGACGGGTGGGTGCAGGCATTCATGAGAGGGGGGTAATATCTGTAGTGTATAATATACGTGTAGTGTAGTATGTGTGTATAGATGGGTTCGAGCCGTTGCTCGCTAGTTTGTGTTTTTATATGTTAGGAGGAGGTATCACACTATGGTTTATAGAGCCGGTAGAATGGATTATATGTTATAAACCACAAATTACAAATAGACGGACGAGAATTATACTTATAGCATAGCTATGTAGAGTGATACATGACGGGTGGATATGTATTTTATCTCTTTTACTTTTACTCTTACTCTTACTTTTACTTTTACCGTGTACTCTACCTCGTTTCTTCAAATGCAAATAGATAGATAGATAGATACCGAGCTAGTTAACCACAAATATCTTCACAGCTCATTCGATTTCTCTCCAAGAAAGCAATGATGTAGAGGTGTCTACGAGTGCATATCCTATGTACGAATAACACTCATCCACGTGAATAACATATCACATCACATACATATTAACAAAAGCCCCATCCCATCCTATCCCATCCCATCACATTCCGATGATGCATGCATGCATGCATACATGCAGTCTTCGATATCCAAATCCATCCACCACATCTCGATTCTGCATCCTTTCGATTCTGCATGTCCATGCAGTCCCTTTCTCTCCGTCTTTCCTTCGTCCTCGCTTCTGTTTCTCCTGCTGTGCTCTACACTAACTAGTATTGCATCTCACCCCTCACCTCTCAACTCTCGAGTCTTGCGCCTATCGATTTGCCCAAGAAAAAGTACAGATGATTTACATATTTCGCACACTAAAACTTCACCCTATCCCATATTATCTCACTCTCCCCCCTTCCTTTCCCCTCCCCTCCCATATCATCCTCAAACCCATCGATTTACCCACTCTTCGTCTATTCATATTTCTATTCGCTCTCCAAACAAATGCGCGTAATACTTATCCCACCCACTCACCACTCTATCCTCGTAAATACAAACTACCCAGTACATCATCCCAAGATGACTGTGATGAATGAAAATTACATAAACCATGAACCGTAGAATATGAGATGTAGATATGGATATGGATTCGGATCCGAATGCCCTCGGATTTATATCCATCCCACATGATGAGTGACTACCCGTTTTATTCCTCGCATAATTCTGGATCGTGAGTATATTTATCGGTCTTACTCCTATTCGTGATCTTGACAATAGAGATGAGGATGAGGATGTAAATCGAGAACAAGTTTCAAAGTCTCGATCCGCTATTCAAAGAATCCATTCCTGCCTTCTTCTGCGCCTCTAGATTACGCAGGTGAGAAGACATAGTCAGAATCCCCTGATCCAATTCGGCTTCTCCCTTTTTCCTCGTTTTGATACCTTCTCCCAACTATTTTTTATTCTTTTTTCTACACCATGTATAGCTAGATATAACCGTCACATCAAGAGAATCGCATCGAATATAAATAATATATTAAATCCCAATAACAATCCCAATAACAATCCAATAACAATCCCAATAACAATCCCAATAACAATCCCAATAACAATCCAATAACAATCCCAATAACAATCCCAATAACAATCCCAATAACAATCCCAATAACAATCCCAATAACAATCCCAATAACAATCCCAATAACAATCCCAATAACAATCCCAATAAAAATCCCCAAATTCCCAATCCCAAAATTGATATAAAATAAAACTTTCCTACTATGCGTCCTGTGGCCCAATAAATATGCATTTTTATGCTCCCCCTTCTTTTCCTATTCCATTCTGCCCAAGTCCTCTTGCACCAAATATGTGTCCACCTACATAACCATATAATACAAAGACCCCATCCATATGTGATGCAATCCATTCCTCAAATTCCATGCCCACCGACTCCGATAATGACCCATAATATCTGGGTTTCGAAATATTCCCATACCTAAACCGAATCCTCGACAGAGCAGAGGTATATCTAAGAAAAGAAGAATAAAACGTTTAAAGATGTCTCCATCCACTCTGATACAACACCTGCATCTCATTAATCAAACATTCCAATCCCATTTCCACTCTCACCTCCTCTCCCTCTCCCTCCTTAACCCACTTTCGCACTCTCCTCCCCACCCGTCCCCTCTCCACCCATCCACTCCCCCATTCCCTCATCCACCCCATCCTAATCCCCCAGACTCCCCTCACAGCTTCCCATCTCCCAGGCCATCCCCCCTTCCCATTAACCATCTCATAAGTCTCCCTCTTATACCCCACCCTCACACTCGGGTTCACATAAATCCCCTTCTTTTCCCTCAGCGGATTGTCCGCATGAATAAGACAACATTCACTACCCTCTAGATGCTTTTCAGCAAGAGAATCAGGTATACCCCTGAATTTAAGACCCTGGAATTCTTTCTTTAAACTCGAAGAAATGAAGGAGGAAGGATACCAAGGTTCCCCATCGAAAACGACCATTCCGTTCCAACAACTTTTAACAGGTACGGGGTCATTTCTTCTCAATGCATTTAGAGATTGTGAGGCGTAGAAGTAAGGCCAGGAAAGAGATGAGGTTTTTCGACCAGAGGAGTCGCGGAGGGCAAATGTGTCATAGTATTGGGAGGGGTACGAGAAATCTAGGGAGCAGGCTGCTGCATAGAAATTGTTATTGGTGGCGAGGAGGGTAGTTACGTCGGTTGTCTGTTTTGTGGTTAGCTGGGCGTTTGGCTGTAGGGATAAAAACAATGAGTTAATTAAATAGAGCAAGAAAAGAGATAGACTCATGGGAAGACTACGACGATAAATATGAATCACAAACGAGGAGGGAAAAGGAGAAGAAACACGTGACAACACACCGTAAAAACCACATCATTGATCCATAAAATCTTGTCAAATTTCCTTCCCCTCCCTTCATCCCATACCCTCAAGAGGGGCTCCATAGCTCTATTCCTCAATCTCGCCAAATAAGGTATTCGTCTCATTTCCCACCCACTCTCGCTCTCTTTCCTCCCTGTATGCAACCATCCAGTTCTGTCCTGCCCCTCCTCTGGCACATGTTTTAATTCTTCAAGCTGGGCCAGACGATCCATACCTAACTCAATCGTCCTTTCCACCCCCGCCTCCCCTAACATCCCATCCAAATCCATCAGCGCCGCTTTCGTTCCATCCCACGAACCCGATTCAATAATCGAGACATACACATTCTGGGGTCCCAAATGTTGAATCAGGGATACCAGAGCCGGAGACCAATTTTGCCTGAGCATTAATTCCGATTTACGAAATATGGCTGCTATGAAAATTGTTTCATTATTGGGATTTCCCATTTGTGGTTTAGATCCCTGAAAGACCTGTCTACTTTCAGCGTCACTAGATAATAATGATTCTTGGTTTCCTTCCCCTCCCACTCTTTTCATTGATAAAGAATCCTGACCTGGCAATGAAGGGGCTTCATGTCGATTTGATGTCAAGTCCGATGGATCAATCGCCGAAAATTGAGGCGTGACAGTACGTATTGGATTCGGAAGTTGGATGATGATCCAATAAGCATCAAAGAGAAGAAAAACCAAGAGAGCGAGAAACAAATTTGGAAGACGCGAGTGGGGATGAAGAGGGGATCGTGGGGCACGAAAGTAACGTTTAGGAAGGATTGTCATGGTTTAGCTTTGAACGTTGATGCCGGTCCGGTCCTGGTAGGAAGGATATTTGTGGTCCAGTTGGGGTTGTCTTGCGAGCGTGATGAGGGATTATGGGCGGGCCGAAATGGCTAGGTATTGTAAACCTAGCTCCGAGCTACCTAGTAGCAATGCAACATAGGACGTGTTCAGGGAACAGTCAACCTTATACTAAGAAAAGCAAATACTGATCCTAGTATATATGTAGTATCGTGTATCTCTTTCGGGGATATGATACAGAGAGGAAGGTGGTGGCTAGACGTTTGAATCCGGGGTTCAAATTCGAGCCCCGTCTCGACAAATCTATCCTATAGAAGATATGTGGAGGAGCTGGACTAATAAACTTATGAGCTTGCGAATCTGTACTTCCTGAAGAAAGCCAAATCATTTATCCCTTTAAGGCTTTGGAGAGGTGAAGGAAAGTTAATGCATGATTTTTTTGGCATTTGTTTTGTTAGTCAGTTGGTTCTAATGTCCGTTTTCAGCGAAACTTCGTGATGTGACGATGGCTATGTACCTGCCAGTACCAAGAAATCTTGTTTGGCGCGTAAGGATGATTAATGATTTAGTTGATGCACCAGCTTGAGAATCCGGACGTCAAAGGATTCAATTATGCTTCCACCAGTAGCATCCTGGATATGCATCCCCAACAGAACTCGTGTAGTGACAAAGGAAAACAAAACGAAAAGAGGAGGAGTGCAGAATGGCGCTGCGCCGTTGGAAAACGCAATTGGATAGTTAAGGGATCGGAGTATTACATCGATAGGAGTAAGATTGTACGAAGTAATAAGCTCGTTAGTTGTTCGGCCCGACCGAGCTTACTTCATTCAGCGATTGATCTGAGACATGGGTATCACCACTCCTTCCGCTGACTCCGTTTATATTCAGTAGATATTCAACGACCTGGGGGTCCCCAGATTCTCAACTTTTTATATCTTCGGTCTTAGAACATAGTGTGTCGATGGATTCTCTCAGTAATCAACCTGTTTATTTGAAATTCGAGGTGACGAGACAAAAAGAAAGCTTTCATTTGCTGAACTTCCAGATAATCCATGCAACACGCACTCTCAATTCTTCTTGCAGTACATCTGGCTGCTGAATCTTCAAGTTTCCACCCAGTATTAAAGAATCTAAAGCTGCCTAGTGGTAAGCAAGCTACGTTATCAATAGTAATAATAAATGCTGTCATTTGAGCTTCTCACTAAATCATTCACCACAAAGAATTTGGGCTGATGTTGTGTTCCAAAAAAAAAGTCCATCATAACATTAATACACTCTATCTATCTACTTGGTATCTATCTATCCATCCATGCGTCTATAAAAACATTTCTATATATAAAAATTATGCTGAAGATTCAATGGCCTTTCGTTGCGCCTCAAACTCCTTGCTGAAAGGATACGTGGTATATCCCTCAGCCTCCTTCTTGTTGTAAAAGAAATCTCTATCGTATGGAGTGAACTCGATTCCCTCCTTAACTCTGAATGGAAGATCTGGGTTGGCGATGAAGTATCGTCCGAATACAATTACAATGTCCTTTCCTTTGTATTCTTCTTCAACAGTCTTCTTTGCAGATTCGGCTGTGAAACCTCCAGCGAGGAGAACTGGGCTGGTACCATTCCAGATATCGATCAAAAAGTCAATCTTCTCGGTTGTTTCGACATCTGCAATTCCGGCAACTCTTGATTCGACAACGTGTAGATATGCAAGGTTCAATTTCTTAAGCTCTTGAGCGATGTAGGTAAATTGTGGAATAGGATCTGCCATCTTCATTCCTTGGAAAGAAGAAAATGGACTCAATCGCATAGAAGTCTTCTCGGCACCAACAGCTGCAACGACAGACTTGGCAACCTCAAGGCCAAAACGTGCGCGGTTCTCAACACTTCCTCCCCAGGAGTCGGTACGTTGGTTTGCGGTATCTTGGAAGAATTGATCGATCAAATAACCGTTTGCTCCGTGGATCTCAACACCGTCAAATCCAGCTTCAATTGCGTTCTTGGCAGCTTGTGTGTATAATTCAATATACTCCTTAATCTCGGCCTCGGTCAAAGGTTCTGGCTTGCCACCTCCCTCGATGGCAATATCGCTCGAAGACTGGAGTTTATAGCCACCTTCTTGTTGTAAGACTGATGGGTCTGCAGCTCTTCCTAATGCCCATAGTTGCATCCAGATGTATGATTTCTTTGCGTGAACGGCGTCGGTGACCTTTTTCCATCCGGCAATTTGTTCTTTGTTCCAAATGCCAGGAGGGTTGGCATAACCGGCGGCTCTGGGAGCAATGAAGGTAGCTTCAGAGACGAGGAGTGTGCCAGGTACAGAAGCACGTTGTGCGTAGTATTCGGCAACCATTGGGAGGGGTACGTGGTTATCATCGGCACGGAATCGAGTGAGAGGTGCCATGGCAATTCGATGTTGGAGCTCAGAAGTTCCAACTTTGAGAGGGGTGAAGAGTGTGGATGAAGACATGTTTGTTTAGTAATATCGAGTAATTGGTGTATATACAAATGTGTAATTGCAGGCTCAATTGCTTGTATGTTTGTATACTTGTCTGAATGAAAATGAAAGGGAATGGGTTGAGAGCAAGAAGAGACCACCTACATTTATACCTTCAGTTGATATGTGGGCATGTCGTGCGATTGCGCATGAATAGGAAAAATCTTTAGCAAGTTGATTGTTCAGCATGATGGCCCTAGCATCATTATTGTGGCTTACAATACTAGATGACCTATCGCAATTGTATCAAGCATCTTGGGTTGGCGTGTCATGAATCCAAGATATCTCCGACGATAGTGGGGGGTTCGGGGGAATGATACTGTGATAGTCGATGGTTCGTCGATAGTTCTCTGATCTTGCAAGAAGAGAGCGTTTCTGTGGAGATCTGAAAGATTCCGTACAGATGGATAAGGCCATCTGCCCATATTTTGGGAGTGGAGATCCATGGAAAGATTATAAATCAAAAAATCTTCATGACGTTTGCGAAACTAATTAATTTCAATTGCCGAGTGCCGACATCGATGTTGATGATGGCTAGGGGAATTATGTAAGCCGTGCAAAGATGTTTTATACGACTGTCACGTGGCCATTTACTTATGTGGGTGGTAGTGTCAAATATACATATCAAAGGAAGAAAGGTACCCCCTGAATATAAAAAAAAGAAGTGGCAACAGATGTTCCTGCCCCATTCGTAAAAGCAGCGACCCCTATTCCCACCTCGCTACGTGAGCCTCAGGGAAAAAAAAGTCCTGCTCACCAAAATGAAAAATTTCAACAACTTCTTCGATTTCGAAGACAGAAAGGATGAAAATAAGTGCAAAAAGACATTGGAGCGGCAGGGAGTCGAACCCTGGACTTCATCGAGATTTATCTGATACATTTGCTGAGATGTATGAGACAATGCAAACGAGGCACTCTACCACTGAGTTACAGCCCCTGGTAGTTGTTATGATTAAGGCGGAATTATTTAGTTATTCATTTACTATGACGAAGAGGGGCTGCAGTAGTAGAGATATAGCAGGAGTCAAAGCTGCTACTAATGGTCGACTCTTGAAGTGGGGGACTACAGTTGTTAACTCTCAAAAACGATAAATGAAGTTAATTTCACATGTGTTCTATCCCCTAGACTGCCAGTTACGGCCGTAACTGGCAGTCTAGGGGATACTAATTCATGGCTTTGATAAATCAACAAGGAAAACGCATCACTCTAACAAAAAATGTGATCAATGTGATTGGATGAGTAATCATTTACAGTTCAATTAAACTAAAATATGCAGCAGCGCAAATGTTTCTGATTATTATAAAATCAACACAAACAGTGATTTCTAAGCTATTCGAACATCTTTAGGACCCGTTGAATCAGAGCTATCGATTGGTATATAAAAAGCGTAGTTTATTGAAAATGATACAACGAGTCGTTTTTGAGAGTCAAAGCATCGGTAATGACTCGGTAATATTTCGCATAGAAGAGGCGAAAGTGTCGATGGGAAAAACCATTCGTATCAGGAAGAGCTACATTGTATGAATATTCAATGCTGTCGGGCGTCTAATTACATTCTTACAAATCAAAATAACACGCATACTAAAATCCATCATTCTTGTACAGAACCCCATGTTTTCATCTTAATTGATACATTCCCTTCCCTTCTTGCTCCTCCAAACACCTTGGCCACCACCATGTCGATAATCACAGTTAGAGGAATCATGATTTCTTATCCGCATATATACTTGCCGTATATCGAAATCGAGAGCTGTATGTCTCCCGAAGAAAATATGGTTTGTAAATGATATCTCCAGGTTCTCTACGGGTTTTGAGGAGAGGAGAGAAACGCATTTTTTGGTGATCTGAAAGTTCAAATTTATCAGAGATTTTTTGGTTGGTTCCTGCATCATTTTTCCTTTGGGCTTGATGGAAATTTATCAAATGTCATTTTTTTGGCTACATCGTAGTGATGTAGATCGAATATCTCGGGTTGACTGTGCTTCTGGAATGGATGGAATCTCTTAAAATAATTCAAATGCTTCAAGTGAGCTCGTATTTCGAAAAAATATATATTGAAAATATCATCATTCCAACAAGCCACAATCCATTCTCACCACAGCAATTTTCATCCAACAATAAGATCAATCATTCTCCCCCATCCCCCAAAGGAATCCACCTCACTCATTTCCCTCTCGCTGACCTTCCCATACTCCATCCACACCGACAATTTCTCCCCGAGCCCATCACCTTTCCACACCGCTTTGAGAACCATAACTTCCGGTCTCAACCTAATGCACACTTCATTGCACACCAAACATACCATCATTGCTGCAAAACTTCCTCTATAAACAATACCACATACGAGGAAAAGTGGCTCCTCATCAACCTTCGAATTGTCCGCTTCGACCTTGGGGAACGTAGCTTGAAACCAAACGAGATACAATTCAAATTCCCTCAGAATTCTCTCCCGAAAGACCAAGTGTTCACCCACGAGCACCGACACTTCATTCCCAATCGTCGGATAAACCGCCACAGGACGCGAACAACCTTCCCAGGTATTGTACCAAGTCTTGCTCTTTCGCACAACAATCACCAGGACTAACTCTAACAAGATTTGATCCCCATATCCAACATCTCCTCAGACCAGCATCCTCATTCCTCTCAACACGCACCGATGTGCACCGTGCTAACGCAATCCAACCATCTCCATCCTCGATATACTTCAACCCCCATCTACTCACTCCCACTCCACGCCTTCCACCTAACTCTCAAATACGATCTTCATTCCCTAGCCTCACAATCTCATATATCATAACCCTACCCCCATCGCAAGCAAAAGTAAAGCAGTAATAATATCATAATTCCCAAAATTTCTCAACCCATCTTCATCTTCGAGACGAACCCAAGGATAAATTTGGTCGAAGATAGAAAAATTTATGGATCTTGAATAACACACTACGTATATCCCTATCATCCGAGCCAAAGATAAAGAATACAAGCACAAATTATAGGAATAAGGAAATCTAATAGAATCAGAAGACTAATCATATTCATCCTATAACGTATAGCAACATAAATACACAAACCAAATGACATTGCGATACTCATTTTTTCGAAAAGAAAATATAATCTCAGCAATCAAGAAATCTAGGAAGATCACCAGCATCTTTCATTTCTCCTCAACTTTTGAATTGCGGCGTCAGGCTTTACTACATATAACAAGATGCCAGATTGACGTCGAGAAACCTATTTGATAACTTGAGCACGAGAAGGAAGGGTTAGATTAAGAAGAAACCACATATCACGTGCATAAATATCTCATTAAAGTTTTGTTGCATATCTGAGTGACCTTACGAATGACAATTTCTGTCACAAATTCCCATTACCCCCGGTATAAATGACGGTTTTTGTCATCATATATTCTCATTCTTTGAATTTACGAATTGGTTCTGCAAAATCTTTGAATCAAAGTATATTTTGAACTGTGCCTTGTGGATATCTAATTTATGCTAAACATATATACTTCGAGCACCGCCATACTAGAATAAACCTCTCTAAGCGTCGTAATTTCCCAGGCTAGAATCTTGCCTCGTTCTAAAACTTTGCCAAGCCTCGTTGCTAGCTCCATTATCCTTAGTTCTGAAACACCTTACCCCCCTTAATCCATTCCTCACTAGTAACCAAAGCATCGACCATCCCCCTCTTCAACCTCATAACCTTCGCGTCTCTCTCCTTGATCTGCTGCTGCAAACTAAGATATTTCGCCTTCCAACTCTCCTCCTCGTCATCTCTTCCCCTCCCCATATCTCCCATTCCTTCCCCCATTCCCATCTCCAAATCATTCCCTACAACTGTAGCTCTTATCGTAAAATCCCCTTCAAGGCTCCCAAATCTCATTTTCCAATGACATTCATAATCCGTTCTTGGTGGTGGACCGGGGAATTCAAGTCTTGTGACGCGAAGACGTGTCATGAGGGGGCCGCCTGCTAGTGCTGACAGATTGATAAGGAAAGCTTCTGTGCTGCTAGATTCCGCTTGAAGGTTACGGATGACTTGTTTGCAGATCTTAGATGCTTCGTCTATAGAGCATCGCGGGATTGAATTTCCGGCTACGTCATACCATTCAGCGACAAGAATTTCGCCAATGAAATGGGATTCTAAAGCATCGATGTTGGTACGGTCAAAATCTTCGTTTTGACGAAATGCTATACTGACAAAGTGTTCGAAACTAGGGTCTTGAGGTCCATTGGTATGGTTGTTGAAATATTCCATGAATGACGTTTGTTGAGATTGTTCAATTAAATCGTTTTGCATGTTCGTACCAGTCTCACCATTTAGGAGTACGACGGGTGGTGGCGGTGTTGCTAATCGAACATTTCCACCTTTTCTTTGCGGGACTTGTAGTGAAAGTCGATTTGGTCGGGAATTTTGAGTTTGTGGAACGGCAGTAGGTGGATTGGCCCTCACGCCAGTAGGAAAGAAATGGGGAATCTCGGAATCTGCGACTATAGGAGTAGCGGTCGGTGTATCTCTTACTGGACTAGGATTTGCAGGAAAGGTCGAAAAGGGACCATCTGTAACAGAACGGTTATTAGGTGGTCTACCTCGTAATTTTCCAGTAGAGGCACTACCATTGCTTGGCCATGCTGATGATACCGCAGGCCCATGACGACGCCTCGACCGAGATCTGTTCGACGTTGTGGCTGATTGAGGTTCATTGCTATCCGGCCATAGATGTGTTCTGTTTGATGGAGTGAGAGCTGACTGTGGGTAAGCTGATAGAGGAGTTGCATTTTCTGGTGGAGCACCCCATCTGAAATTGTCCACTAGAGGACCTCGAACTTCTGTTGAAGCAGACCATGGACTTAAACGAGCATCGAAGCCTTGTTGGAAAGAAGAATGTGCTGTCGCTGGTGTAGCACTATCCGGATGTAGGGACGTCCTAGCAATCATATAATCTTCGGATAGTGTAGGCGAGTGTAGCCGAGGACGTTGAGACGGTGACCTCTTTATTTCATCATCTTCCCTATCCTCAGCTTTCTTTCGTCCACGCTTAGGTCTTGTTTCCGGAAGCAAAGCGCGGAGAGCCAAATCTTCATCGGCGGTTACCCCATCTCGACCAAGCTCCGATGGCGGTTCGCTAGGAGATGGTACTTGTGTCCAGTACACGTGAGGCTTGTTTAATAAATATTCAAAAAATGCATCAACATGCATTGCGTGCAGCCACCGCTAAATATTGTTAGCGTTACACTGACGAGTTTCTCAGATCCACTTGCATACCTTGAGCCTAACAGCATATTGTTGTACCTTCTGGGCACTTTGACCTTTCTCCAAAGAAGGAGGTTCAACTCCCAAATCTATTGCCAATTGTGCCCACGTCTTAATTTCCTTATTCTCTAATTTGCAAATCAATTCGAACAATACAAAAGTGCTGAAACTTTTGTTATCACTTCTTGGAGGGGCGCGAAATATTCGCTTTAGTTCAGCAGTATCTGTATCTGATGCCACAGCGGGATTGCAATACATGATGAAGCCTACGTAGGCATCGTCAAAGTTCTCATCTGTGACTTCTCTCGAAGGTAGATTTCGAGAATTCTGGTGACTTGGAGATGAATTGCCCATCGGCGAAGGTTGCACCGGACGCTCAGGCATCACTCTATCCTGAACGTTTGCACATGCCGCTTGATTATGGGCCTGAATATATTGTTCACCTCCTTGAGGCGCAATCGTGGCATATTTACTACGCTTTGTAGCTTCAGGGGTCATTGCAGGGACATGAAGGACTGGGAGCATCCTCCCACTCTTGAATTATCAGATGACCCAAATCAAATTTCTGACACAAGTAATGAAAATTTGTGGTTTGAAGAAAATGTATGAGAACTTTGACTATGATGTAATGGCTTGATAGATATAATGAAATTCACTTCTGATGTATGAAATATACACCGCAAAAGAAAAGAACTGTTAATGAAAGACACGTTTCCCCTTTTCCCCTATAATGATACCGGTACACCTTCAATCGACAGCTGAAGAGATAGACAAATGACTTTAACGATAGAAACAAACGATATTGGGTATATATGCTATATAACTAATGACAAAGATTTAGATGTATTTCGCGACAAGTTAGACAAAAAGGGGTATATATTTAGCGTTGAGAAGAATCATGAATAATTGATGATAATTATTCATGAGGAGAAATAAATTGATGTTAAGTTTGAAGTTTAATCTGATTGAGCATTGCTTTTCCAAGCCGAATGATTACTAATCACAGATAAGAATAGATCGTCGACACGTGAGTGCTACCAAGGCACGTGCTAGGTGTCTGATGCATCAAACTCGTGCAAATTAAACTGAAGTGGGGAATCTCCGGGACAATGCAAGGGGGGGCTCCGCATTGCCTCGGTACGACGGAAAATGGGCCTTTGATATGTACATTGACAATGCACATCTGATGCAGAGAGGGCGCATCTACCTAGGTATTGAGAGCAATAATAATTCATCTTTCTTCATTCCTCACATCTTTCATATCATAGTTTCAATCTTGGATTCTCCATAATAAACTCATACTCCTTATTCTCAATATCAGAACCTCGTCAGCATCACATATACATACCTATACAAAACAATCATGGCAGCTCAACAGTCAGATAATGTTGCTCATGCTCTTTCCGGAGCTGGTGGGGGCATCCTTTCCATGGCTCTTACGTATCAGACCCCTATCCTTCTCCGCATTTCAAAAGTTAACAATCTGAAGCTATCCTCTTATTACGCTTTCTACGCGCGCACAAGTCGAATCAAAACGCGCTGATTCGGGGTTCCTTGACGCTGTAAAGCACATCATCGAGCGTGAAGGTATTACAGGTCTTTATGCTGGGCTCGATTCAGCACTATTTGGAATCAGTGTTACAAACTTTGTATATTACTACTGGTATGAATGGACTCGTTCGGGTTTCGAAAAGGCGGCACTCAAGGCTGGCCGAGCTTCAAAAAAGCTTACAACAATCGAGTCGATGATCGCGGGAGCAATCGCAGGCTCAGCAACAGTCTTGCTCACAAATCCTATTTGGGTAGTCAATACACGAATGACGACACGAAAGAGAAACGAGACGGGTGAGAACGTTTTGCCTGGGGCTAAGGCATCAAAGGCACCTACAACAGTTGGCACATTGCTTGCACTCATCAAAGAAGAAGGTCCACAGGCGCTTTTCTCTGGAGTCGTGCCTGCGTTAGTGCTTGTTATCAACCCTATACTACAATACACAATTTTCGAACAGTTGAAGAACGCAATCGAGAAGAAGAAGAGGATCACCCCAACAATGGCATTCCTTCTAGGCGCGTTAGGAAAGCTATTTGCTACTTCAATCACATACCCTTATATCACCGTCAAGAGTCGCATGCACGTTGCAGGAAGGGATGGAGGAAAAGAAAGTATGGTTCAAGGTATGAGACGTATTTTGAAGGAAGAGGGCTACGCTGGATTCTACAAAGGTAAGAAATCGTCTTTTTCTGACATCAGTACGAGGCTTGTTGTTGACTTTACTTCAGGAATTGCACCCAAAGTCTCTCAGAGTGTCATGACAGCTGCGTTTCTATTCGCCTTCAAGGACGTGTTGTATGAACAAACCATCAGGCTAAGGAGGAACCTTCCTGCAAAAGTGGCCGTGAAGTAAATGCAGTCTTTGGTTATCGAGATAAACCCATGGTGCTCTTGGAGCATGGATCTGATTGTAAGTTATGGCTTTTCTGGAATGTAAATATATATATGGTATTTGGACTGTTTAAGGAAGGGCGTTAGAATATACCTGCGTAAGAGATGGTTTCGGAATGGATTGCTGCAATTGTGATTATTAGGAACGGGTCGCACACATACAATTTGAAATGTCAGGTAATGTTGTTTCTATAACCCGAAGCAATCATAACAGGGCATGGAAAGTCATCTATGAATGATAGTAGCAAATCTACCCAATTTTCAACTTTTTTTAAAAAATGTAGTCATCTGATCGCACTTTCAATGTCTGAATTCAAACTGACATTGGATGATTTATTGGGCTTGATCCACTAATCATGTGATCGCGCGAAACGCAAACACGAAGTGCCGCCGGTTTGAAGTACTTTCTTTATTTACAGCGATAGTATTTGACGTGCGATTGATCCAAAGTTTTCGTTTCTCTCATACTTTGGCGAAAAGGAAATAGCAATCGATATTATTCCACACACATAACATGGGAGATTCTACAGAGGTTGATGAATATGGCTTCAGTTCTGGCGACGAGGCAGATATGTTAGACTTGACAAACGCGGTCGATGCTAGCACCAACCATGGCCACAAGCGCAAAGCTTCCTCCGATCAGACTTCATCGATTGTCAAGAAGCAGGCAAACGATAGTTCCCATAAGGTCTTTGAATCAGCAACGTTTGCACTAAGTCGAAATTTTGGGTTCAAGTCTTTTCGATTGAAGCAGGAGCAAGCCATATCAAGGATTCTTGGTGGCGATAGTGCCGTTGTTGTCTTTCCCACTGGGGGTGGCAAGAGTCTCTGCTTTCAAGTTCCGGCACTTGCTTTTGAAGAAGAAGACAATCTTCTCAAGACTCGTGATGAAGGCGAGCATGGTAGTGAGTAAAAGTCAAGGGTGCTCATTATGCGGTAATTCTCATACAATATTATATGAACAACGGAATCAGACTTCCTCAAATGAAGCTTTTGTACCATGGGTGTTTTCTTAATTTCATTTACCTTTTGAAAAAAATACTAATTTTAGTGATACACAGTTACCCTGGTAGTATCGCCACTCATAGCATTGATGAAAGATCAGGTGGATGCTCTTGTTCGTCGCGGGATTGCTGCCGCAACTTTCGACTCAAGCAAGACTAGAGAAGACTATATCCAAACATGTAACCAGCTGAGAAGTGGAAAGTTAAAGCTACTATATGTAGCGCCTGAGAGGTTGAACAATGAGGGTTTCGTGGAGCAAATGAAATATGTCCGGGGAGGTATCAGATTACTTGCAGTAGACGAAGCACATTGTATCAGCGAGTGGGGCCACAGCTTCCGTCCAGACTACCTCAGTTGTACCTCTAACTCTACTGAAACTGTATCATTTACTGACTGTATGTAGAAATTGCTCGTTTTGCTGATGAGACCAAAGCAGAGAGAGTCATTTGTTTGACTGCTACAGCTACACCTCGTGTTGCCCAAGACATCTGCGATGCATTCAAAATCGAAAATTCTGGACTTTTTCGAACCTCCACCTATCGACCCAATCTGCATTTGTTGGCTGAGTCAGGAGACAGGAAAGTTACCATGGTGCCCAAGCTTAAAGAATTTTTACGAGAACATAAAGGCTCAACGATCATCTATGTTACTTTGCAGAAGCAAACGGAGAATCTTGCAAATATATTGGTAGAGGCGGGCTTCAAAGCTAAGGCATTCCACGCAGGAATGGCGACTGAAGCTAAGACAAAGCTACAGGATGATTTTATGAGAAGCAATGACATGATTATGGTCGCAACGATCGCCTTTGGTATGGGAATTGACAAGGGCTCTATCCGAAATGTCATCCATTTTAGTGTACCCCAAAGTCTGGAATCTTACAGTTAGTAACTTTTATTATTGAACTTCTAGCCGTTATTACCCCAGCCAGTGCATCTGGATTTCTACTATGCTCAGATTCACTCTCAAAGATACGATGAGCCACTCTTATTATTGTCTCACTCGGTTTCTAACTACTTATGATTGTAATCACCAAAGTTCTTCATGCTAATTCTATGCACAGGTCAGGAAATTGGAAGAAGTGGTCGAGATGGGAAAACTTCCAATTGTTTCTTCTTCGTATGTGGCGAAGATCTCCATTTCCGTGAGTTATTTGCACGGGGTGACCTACCATCTTTTGAATCTATTCGTGGATTATTAAACGATATATTTGATTCAACTACAAAAAAGCTTCCAATTGGAGGTGAGATTCACAGTTCGCACTATAATCAAACAAAAGAATTCGACATCCGCTCCACAGTTTTAGGTAGTATATATGCACAATTGGAACTAGGGCATGGTCTTATTCGTGCTACTACACCATTATACCAAAAATATTCGTATGTTGCAAACGATCGCATGTATCATTCCAAAATCAAGTCGGATCGAAGTCCAGCAGCAGTAGCGATTACAGCCTGTGGCGAGAAGAAAAGCAAGTTCCATCACATCGATGTAGATGCTGCAGCTCGTCGTTATAACCTTGGAAGAAATGAGGTCATTGGCAAGCTTAACGAATGGAACGCCGAAGGGATTCTAGAGTTGAAAGCAAGTCAGGTCCTGAATGTTTACAAAGTCACTAAACCTCTTCCCAAAACCACAATGGAGATTGAAACAATCGCAAAGACAATTTACAGCAGCATGGAAATACGGGAAAAGCAAGCTTTGGAGCGCTCGGAGAAAATCTTACAACTTATCACCGGCAGAGCTTGTTTTTCCAGAATATTGGCTCAGCATTTTGGAGACGAGCTGCCTGATGGAAAGAAAGAATGCGGTCATTGTCAATGGTGTTTAACACATAAGCCCGTCGAGATTCAACTTCCCCCTCCTGTTCCTTTCAATACTATGGCTTTCCAAAACATTCTTAATGTGATTGTAGAGCGCGACGATCCGAGGTTCCTTGCTAGGGTAGCTTTCGGTATCTCTACCCCGAGAGTAACGGCGATGAAGTTAGGAAAGAGTCCTATCTTTGGTTCAATGGATGATCATGAGTTCTCGGTAAGTGGGATATGGACTTGTGATTATAAAGTGGCTAACAAGCATTGGCTGTAGGTTCTTCTTGAAGCATTTGAGAAGGAATGTAAATAGGAGTGAGCTTGTGGGGAATGGCTTTGTAGTATATTTGGACATATTTAGCGAAGGTGTTGATGATCTTGCATAGGATAGATCATTTCAAGCTTACCCGGTACAACTACATAGGAAATTGAACAAAGCGAATGGTAATATTGAGAAGGGAGTAGCTTGAATCGTGCATCATATGGATGCTGGCTCATAACACGAAGTATAAACCTCATTCTACAAACAACTCACATTGTCTCTGACACACCTAAACATCGAGACATCGAGAGATCCCAACCACTCACAGCTAAAGGATTGGGAGTTTCAGTAGTTTCGTTACTTCATTGAGAGGTGTTTATGTCCAGTATTCGTACAAGGTCCCAAGCATATCTTTTTATCCGAACACCAATGCGCTAAATCAATTCATGTCCCATATCAATCATTTTCATCCCATGTATAATACAATCCCTCCTTGATTTCTCATCGCCTCCCCAGATCTTGATCATGCACCCAAAAGGCTGGACAAGGAGACCCCTCATCCCCTCTCCCGTTCTTCATCCCGCCCAAAAGCCAATCCGTCAACCCAACAACTTTAGCCCCTACACCCTTTTCCCAATTTCCCCCCTCTTGTACGTGCTCAATAGTATGCGACCAGATCCTTCCCTCCTCATCGAATTCAAAGAGGAAAAGTCCAGTAAATTCCTTACTATCATCCTCACCACTTCCACCACCCAGCCACTCTGTAATCTTATCCACATTCTCTCGCGCCCCTATCCCTTTATAAAACCCTCCTGTCCCTTTGTTCTTCGTCTTGCCAATGGTCTTCCATCGTA
Source organism: Botrytis pseudocinerea (assembly GCA_019395245.1). Lineage (NCBI taxonomy): Eukaryota > Fungi > Ascomycota > Leotiomycetes > Helotiales > Sclerotiniaceae > Botrytis > Botrytis pseudocinerea. The sequence continues at coordinate 70,105 of JAHXJK010000004.1, forward strand.
CGATTAATTGTTCGCGAGTTGATCCTCTACATGAAGATGTTTGGCTCATCCGCTCAGAAAGGATTTCAAGCTTCACATTTCCGACGAGGGGGACACGACCCCAGGCAATAGGAGATGTCCATAGGGCGGCGGAATATGCGACGCGGCCGGAGACAGTGGGAAGATGGGGGTGCGTGGAGGGGAAGAGGTGGAGGGTTATTTGCGGGGAGAGGATTTCTTGGGGAAGTGGAGATTGGAGGAGGGTAGGAAGACGTTCTTGGAGAATGCGGAGAGCTGAGAGTTGTTAGTATATTGTTTGTAGGTGGGTGAATAAAGTGAGGGGGAGCGGGGGAGGGGCAGCTTGCTTTTGCCAAGTTTGACTGTTCTCTCATTGTTGGGAGGTTTATTTGAATTTTTGGGATTTGGAAGTGAATCCTCATTTTGAGGTTTTGAGCCGGTAAACCAAATATCTGGTAGGACCTTAGGTCCTGCGTTGACAGTGGCTAGACATCGTGCACTTTTCTGACATATGTATGTAGTGGCAAGCTTCGTTTGGCATGTTGAAGAAGCAGAGGAGAGCTTCGAGGCCCGTCTTCTAATAAGGCGTAGGAGACTGTGAGATTTCGACATCAGCTTGGATGGATGGGATTCATATGCAAAGACATGAATACATTCAATTCAATAGATTCAGGATTTCAAGAAGAAAACGTAAGAATTGCAGCCATCGTCATAATCATTGATTTCTAGAACTCTTTTTTGATCTCCATATGCATTCCATCATCCAGTGATATTCAAGCTTTATCAATCGGCCTTACAAGCTGCTGATTGCCGATTAGATAGGTACAAAGCGGTGCAGCAGTCAGGGGGTCAGTTGATCAGGAGTTTGACTGAATCACCAGAAACACCAGAAACAATAGGAATCACATTATATGGCTAGTTTGAATCATTCACCGTTTTTGAATCATGCAAACGGTGTAAAGGAACAAGAGGAATAAATACGCCCCAGCATCCAGTACATGGAGAGAGCGGATCTATAGCATTCAGTTCTTCTTATTATTCAGCTGTGTGCTTGTGCATATAAGATTAAAAGATATAAAGCGTCTAATTATAATTAATATACAGCACGAGTAGACACATTCACCTGCAAACGCCTCCTCCATATATACCAAGTACCAAGTCTCAACTCCAAACCAAGTAATCCCGGCCAAATCTGATTCACGTGATACTCGTCTAACGCCCGTGGACCGCCTCTGCACCTTAAACACAGTTGAGGTTCCCAAGAGTTGCGATATCTTATTCCACAACCACAACCATACGCCATCGAAAAGGATAACCAAGAGGTATCATATAAATCCCGCCTAGAACAACATACCTTTGAACAACCAGCCGCAAATATGAATCCCGAGTAGTAAGTTGAAACCCCTCAGATCAAACGTCATCCTTTCATCGACTTCAAAGAAACCGCCATCTACATTATATCTCTCGAGACGCAGTACTGATCATTCTATTTGCAGAGTACATTATACATACCCCTCATCACAAAGATGCCATTACCATCGCACAGAGTATACTCGAGTGGTCCACGTCAACATGTATACCCTGGACGGACCCCGACTGACGAACTCAATAGATACGATTACCTCTTCAAGCTCCTCCTTATCGGTGATTCCGGTGTAGGAAAGTCCTGTCTGTTGTTGCGATTCGCAGATGACACTTACACCGAGAGTTACATCTCGACTATCGGTGTTGATTTCGTGGGTGTTGCAGTTCCTGGGTTATAGAGTGTTGTTTGCTGATGGCGAGGTAGAAAATCCGCACGATCGAGTTGGACGGCAAGACCGTCAAGCTACAAATTGTAAGGAAACTCGAAAGAAAATCATGTGAAAGTGTTTTACTGATAGATTTACTTCGTAGTGGGATACCGCTGGACAAGAGCGTTTCCGTACCATCACATCCTCGTATTACCGAGGTGCTCACGGTATCTGCGTTGTCTACGATGTTACCGACATGGACTCATTCAACAACGTCAAGCAATGGCTACAAGAGATCGACAGATACGCAACAGAGGGCGTCAACAAGTTGCTCGTAGGCAACAAGAGTGATATGTCAGACAAGAAGGTTGTCGACTACACCGTCGCAAAGGTACATATCATCACATGAACTTAACCATCTGAAATTCCCCATTAGGCTCCGTCTAGAATTCCTTAAAAATTGCGACTAACATGCATCGTTTTAGGAATTTGCTGACAGTCTCGGTATCCCATTCCTCGAGACTTCCGCCAAGAATGCCAACAATGTCGAGCAAGCTTTCTTGACTATGGCCCGCCAAATTAAGGAAAGAATTGGCACAACCACCGCAAACAACAAGCCAGCGGTGCAAGTCGGACAGGGACAAGGGGTACAATCGGGGTCTGCTGGTGGATGCTGTTAGATGGTGTTATTTGTCGATCGGTCGCACTTAATCTGGGTTCTTGAAGAACCTAGAATGTCACGAACTTCTGCTTCCCTTTTCTTATTATCCGCATTAGACTGATGGTCCCTTGGATCGGCCTCTGTATTTCGTCTGTCTTTCGCTGCCTCCGCTAGCAAAGCATCGCAGCAAAATCACATAGCAAATCTTTGCACTAATGACGCTAAGGAAGGAAGAGGGGAAATAGATAACTTTAATGGCTGATGGACGGGGGGAACATAACCCAGTTGTGAAACATTTGGCGTGAAATGGGAGGAATTTCGGGGAATGGATCTTGTCATTGTTTTTATTTCCTTTTTTATTGATGCACGGTTTTCCTTTTTTGGGTCTGAACCTTATTTTTCGACGCTACTTATTGATGGTATCGAGATTCTTTTTACATTTTTTTTTATGACAGGCAAGGCAATATTCGAGACTTTTCCGCGAGACATGGGCTTTGTATTGTATTGCATGATATGTGGGGTTTATCTTGATTTTGATGTTGATCTGATATGATGATATTGTGACATGTGAAACGTGAAGCAATCCCAATCCCAATCTCAGTGCTTAGGTTAACGAGTTTGTTGGTGACCGTGAGAGAGAAAGTAAGTTTGTTTCAAGTTTAGAGGCCGAGAGAGTTGTATGGATGGATGCACAATGGCGAAGCGCTATGCTGTGTTCGGGGGTCGAATTTAAGGGGGTACTTGCACTTATTACACAGATACTGTTTGTAGTAGGGGGGCAAATAGCCAATGTTTATGATTGGTGAGTGAGTGATGGTGATATTGATAGCTAATAAGTGTCTGTGGGAGATCGGCTCGTGGTATGCTATTTGGGGCGATTTTTTTGTCATATGTACCTGTGTAGGTATGTATATATACAACTCCGAGATGGAGATTCTGGATTTTTCTTAATAGGAGTGTAGATTTAAAGGGGAGTGAGAGTTATATGTAAGAGTGTTTTCACTCTGCCTGAGTCTAATTGATAAGTAGAGGTATAAAATAGTATTTCGTTGATTACATGAATTAACTCCTAGCGCAATATCTCATTGATCATAATAACGTACAACATAAGAAGCCGTGAAGCAAGTCCTATCTGATTTTTTAGCATGTCAGCCAATTACTTACTCCCGTCCCGAAACCCATCCCAACTCCTCAATCCCCCCACACGTTCTCTAACACTCAAATCTCGAACCTCAAACTTCAATTCCCAGCTCCTTCCCAATAATAACAGCTGCTTTCTCTCCCACCGCTAAAGCAGTGTTATTGGTATTTGCACCCACATTCTCCGGAACCATACTTAGATCACAAATCTTCAATCCCTGCGTCCCGTACACATTTAGATACTTATCTACCACACCCCCTTTTTCTTTCGGCTTCATCGCACACGTTCCTAACGAGTGCCATGTTGTATTCAAATTATCTCTGATCCAATCTTCAATGAGTGCATCGTCTTCTGCGCTATATTCGATATCCTTTATTTCTCCCTCGATTGCCCCATTAGACAATCTAGCAGCGGACCCCTTTGAGAACTTTGGATGTCCGAGCTCCAATTCTCCACGGTAATAGGGAAGTCGTCTACATATTTCTCGTTGCATTTTATAGGCCCAGAGCTGTTTCTTCAAATCGCTAGGATGGCTTAAAAAGCCCGCGTCAAATTCATAGCCATTTTGTACGTCAGTGGAAGATGTGATGTGGATGGAACCACGTGAATAAGGATAGGCAGTGTAAGTGCCCATGGTTATGTATTGGCCTGGATCGACAAGTGTTGGGTCCGCTAGAAAGGCATTCACGACGGCGCAGAGCATGAGAGGTTTTGAGGGATAGGGAGCGAAATCTCGGTCCCAGTCTGAGACAAAGTCGCTACCGAGAGCTTCTACCTCGGACGTGGTGGGACGGAGCTTACTGCATACGTCTGAGGTGTTGTGTTAGTTTTTGGGGACAAGACTTGACGTTGCTATAAGACCTACCAACTGAATTCCAGCTCAACTGAGGGTCTTTGGCTTCAAGTGCTTTAACGAAATCTTTCCTTCCGCTCAAGATGTTGTCGATGGTTTCAGAATCATCCAGTGATGTTTTGTAGGGGTACAGAAGTAATTGATGGTCTGTTCACGAAATATCATCAGTCACAATCCCTGGAAAAATCGTGGAAATGAATAAGCTCTGCCCACCTTGATATGACTCTCCCACCCCTTCTAATTCATTAACAACCTCTACTCCACATCTTTCAAGCACCTCCCTCCTACCTACACCACTCCTCTCCAAGACTTGCGGCGTCCCCAAGGCTCCTGCACTCACAACAACTAATTTCTCTGCTTTTATTGTGTGTGGAATTGCTTTACTAAGTGCGACAAAGGGTTGGCGGTCTTCATTGGGTACATATTCAATACCTGTTGCTCGAGGAGGTGTAGAGGAATCAAAAAGTACACGTAGGACTTTTGATTCAGTGAGGATTTTAAGATTTGGGTACGAAGATGATTGGAGGAGTGGGTGGATGTAAGTGTGTGCTGCGTCTTGGCGTTGGCCATTTGGAGAGACGTAGCGATGCCATCTCTGTGAAAAGTGATGTTAACATTTTGAACGGAAAGGCACAACATAGAAAATACAAAGTGGAAGGCAAAGAAAACTTACACTAAACCCTCCACACTCTTCTCCATCCTGCAAATCCACAATCTCCCTATACCCCATTCCTTTAATCGTCTCCATAAAGGTATCCACACTCTTGCCACTATATCCTCCATTGCTCACATTCACAGGTCCCTCATATCCATGTTTCTCTTTATCAAATCCTTCTCCGGTTGGATGAAATGTTTCCAATTTCTTACACATTTCGAGCATGTCTTTTCCGGTCCATCCTTCTGTATCCCAAGAATCGAAATCGATAGATTGGGCTCGCGTGTACATCATGAAATTTATAGACGAGCCACCACCAAGGAGACCACCTGCTGGAATAATTGGGGAGCGATTGTTGAGGTGCTCGGAGGGTTGGCCTTTGTAAAACTATTTTATGTCAATATATGTTATCAGCATTATTCTTCGTTCATTTAGGGCTCCCTGACAAGGTGTCCAAAAGTACGGACCGCATTCCAAAAATTAAAAGCTTTGAAATATCCAATTGCTGGCTTCCTTATGATCTCAAGACTGGAAGCTTGAAATGAATTGCAGCCCCAACTATTGGAAGCACTGGGCTCTGGAAAGCAGTAAAGAAACGAGATAACATACCAAAGCCGTCTTGCTTTCCGGCGTCAAATGAGACAAATACACGGCCGGAGTAGTAACACTCGGATCTTGGAAGTTGTTCTTGCCGCCTTCGACAAGTAAGATTCGTAGATTTGGATTTGCTTTGGCTAGACGACCAGCACAGACACAGGCAGCTGTGCCGCCGCCGGCGAAGATAATATCGACGGTTTGGGGAGCTATGGGTGCCATTGTTTTTAAAGAGGAGAAATGAAAAGTATGAGGGGATTATATGTGATGATTAAGAGGGGGCTGCAATGCACTAAAGTAGGCTATTGCAATTCGCTGGTGGCGTGAAGAATGGCCTTGGAGTATCTCTCACAAATATATAGAAAAGCCCAAACTCCTCAATGTGGGAAAAAACGAGCAGAGAAGATTGTTTGGCTGGTGGATTTCTTTTGGGGTAAGTTGTGTTCAACGTTGAACAAGTAGGGAAGTACAAGTGTCTTATATACTTCCCCATTATTAACTCACATCTCACATCTCACATCTCACATCTCACTCCTCACTCTTTCCCGCGCCACGCCAACGGGCTGCTTTTTGCATCCAGCTCTTTCCCCAGCTTATACAAGTCGGACCTTTGATCCCACTTCCCCGCACTTTGCGTTACTTACCTAGGCAATCCTTAATCGCTGCTCGCTCGCTACCTTTAAAGTTTCCAATTGACTTATCTCCTAGCGCGGAGCTCTACACTGCCCCTATCGCCGTCGCCATCATTCGTTCCCGTATTCTCCCTTCTGACCGGCACTAGCACATGCGTATTGTGATATTGTATCTTGTCCTCGCCCTTCCTGCGTTTCAGAACGTTTGCGTACTAACGTGTCCCGGCGTGTCTGCGTGTCCCCAGATAGAAATATCTCAAAGTCCCGTGCCAATGCTAGTGCCAGGTCTATGCGGGGATCGACGGACTAGACTCCGCCCCAGACTTTGAGAAAACGGAAAAATGCCGTCCCTAGATTATGTTTCGGCCTTTTTACAAGTATGATTGAACAATTTGTCAATGTATGCTAATCTTATTACTGGCGAGGGTCCCCTAGATCCCTTGTGTAGATACGATTAACTCAGCTGATAGGTTATCACGTAAAATATTGATCAAATAAAATCAATATGTATTCCTGTCTGTATATACATAGGTGTATGTGACTCTTCACATATTGCTAGTAGAATGGGCTGTCAATAATAAATAAAGCTTATTGCTTACCGAAATTATTTCTAGACAAGTGGAATCTTAGCAAATTATACATCTAGACATCTTCACAAAAGTATAAGCTATTATGATTATAAAACACATATATCATTGTCACTCGTTCCCATAGCCTGCATAAACTAGTGTACAATTGCATTCCCCTTCCTCTTGAATACTTTCCATCTCTTTTCTGAAATTGACTTAAATCTTATCTGTTTGTTTCATTATGCCATGCTTTTCTCTGCTCTGCTTTTATTGACTTTGCTTGTGCATCAGGAATGAATGTGGATGAAAATAAGAATGCATCCTACTATCCAGTACTTCTCACTATTATTAGTTTGTGAACATTGATCTGAATTTCCAGAGGCAAGGAAAACCTGTCCATATGCAGACACTGCATCGAACGAGAACTTGATAGAATTCATAAACTAAGTTGAAATGATTGAAAGAACTATAACTTGAACAAACTCAGACGAGAACCCAAACACCTCATCACCCCCTCGTCCTAAGTATCCTTAAACGCCGAAAAATCCATCCTCATCTTAGGATTTGGTATTATGTACGCCCCCCAAGAATCATCATTAAACACATCAATGCACACCAAAGTTTCGCCCACATGACGCCTCTTTGAGTTTGTTTGGTTGGACTGTCATCATATTAAAAAGCTGTGAAATACAATCCTCCTACTTGGCCGTGCTTGTCGTAACCTTTCTCAAATTCTTGAGCATGTCTTCAATTAAAGATTCTGAGTCAATAGGCACGTCTGGTAAGTCGTGGGTTTGCGGAGGAGGAGCAAAAGTTTGTGGGTGTGCCTGCGAAGCATTGAGGGTCTGGAAATATTGCTGATGGGGGTAGATGGGTTTCGACTCCTGCTGAGGAGGTTGAAGTGGGACCTGAGACTGATCCGAAGTATTGATCGATTGCTGATCGGGTTCCAGCTGGGTAAGAGGAGAAGAATGCGAGTGAGGAGTAGTGAGAGAAGCTTTTACAACTGGTTGAGGCTGTGATAACGGATTTTGGTCAGTCTCCTGTGCAACTTGAGGCGTAGGTTGAGATTGCGGAGGTTGGGGTTGTTGGGACTTTTGAGGTTCCTGAAGTTGCTGAGCTTGCTTGGAGTCAGTTGCTTTTGGCGTTGGAGACGCAGATCCATGTTGTGCGGAAGAGCCTTGATCACCAGACGGAGGGTAAGATGGACTTTGATCCTGAGTAGAGCCGTGACTTTTGTTGTGTTGCTGATGACCTTGCTGCTGAAGAGTTTGTTGATCTTGTGGCTGCGGCACATGGTGATTGTGAAACATTGAACTGTACTCCTTCCGAATAGCCGGGTGCAAGGGTGAGTCTTTCCTTTCCCATTGATTCGTGTCATACGGTTTTGGCGTAACATGTGGAGTTGGCGTTTGCTGCTGTCTAGGCATGGAAGGTGAAGTATAGCTTGGTCTTGCAGATGAAGTTCCCGGGGAATATATTTGGGACCCACTGGAGGAATAGGAACCGCGGGAAGATTGGGGGGTAAAGGAGGTAGGATATGATGTTTTCCTGCCAACACCCCCGGTATAAGAAGAAATCGAGGTTGGGGGTGATGCTGTAGATGATCCTGACTTTGCAAATAAGGTCTTCTTGAGATGCTCTGTCCAATTGCCTTGATAACCATTCATAAACCCCCCACCTTCTCTGTAGGGACTCTTGTATTCCATGGGCGAGCGGTTATGCTCGATCTGCAAGTAGAGATACTTCGCAAAAACATTTCCCATTTTAGGGGCAGCTGCTCTACTGCTAAAAGGATTGTTTCCCTTCGCCAGAGATTGAGTTGGTCGATAATTTGTATTAGGCGGAGCTAGTGGGCCAGCAGTTGCTTGGGATTGACGTGCTGTAGCTGTTTGATGAGGCTGGCGCGGTGGAGCATATTTAACTTGCGGTGCATAAATGACTTGTGGAGGGTAACTGACTTGTGGAGCGTAGCTATTATTTGGTGTATAAGCGGCTCTCGGGAGAATAGCCGTGGATGGATTTGTAGAAATATCCGCGGGAGGAGTCGTGGAAGTGGGCGCAGGAGACGCTGGGTTGTTTTGAAACCTGGGATCAGTGCCAAAGTTAAGACCAACTGCAGGTACTTGGACAGGCCTAGAAGTCGCTGACTGTCGCAAGAAAGCTTGCTGAGATTGGTACGACTGCGCATCAATCAAACCGCTGTGGTAACCATCTTCAGATTTACGAGGCTTATACACATATGGCTTCTCTGGCCTAGCAACAAAAGGTGTGGAAGTTGCAGAGGATGACGCCGGTTGATTCACAAGTTTGTTAGCGGGGATTTTCGGCATTGCCTGTACTCCCGAGCCCATATTAGAAGTATTGGCCGAGGGTATCTTTGTCGTAGTCGCAGAAAATTTGTTCGTGGATGTAGGATATGAGGCTGCGTAAGACGTACGTGGCGCAGCTGTAGCCGGTTTGGGAATTGTATCAAGAAAGTGGCCTTTAGGGTTATGTCTCTGAATCTTTAAATCTTCCGTAAATTGTGCCCTGGCTTCTGTGGAGTTCTTTCCAAGATAATACCAGACTTGGTTCTCCTTGCTCAAATCTGATTTGACTTGTGCCGCATTGCGAGGAATACTCTCTGTGTTAAACTCTGCCCATGTGAAGCCCTTGACAAATGGATCTTCAGCTCTTGGAATGTCATCGACTTGACGTTTTGTGGTGTTGAGTGACGCTGCCTCAATACGAGATTTTGGCATGGGGATTGCTTTCTCCGATGGCTTGGCGAGAGTGAAGAATGATGCGTCGGGAATGAGAATCCATTTATATTCGACTTCAACACAATCACTAATAGAAGAGTTAGCAAGATCATCATACAATGGTAAAATATTTCTACGAACCCGCGAGGCAGAATATCAACAAGCACTGTCTCTTCATCTTTCCGATTCTCGATGATGGTGCCTGCAAATATGTCGCCCTTATGAAACTGCATTTGACAGACTTCGCCAGCTTTCATCTCCTTGGCACCATTGCGAATGCGATCATCTTCTTCGAGAGACTCGCTGTCCAACCTCTTATCGCGTTTGATGCGATGGAAGCGACAACTAAATTCGATGCCCCACTCTTTGTACTCGGTACCATCCTCTCCAAACACTGGAATTTCACCTTGCTCAACAAAAACGCCTGCTGCTGCTGCGCAGGTTGCATGATATGCTCTTGTACACTTCTTCTTCGAGCATTGAAAGCATGCACCTTTCTTGGATCGACAGTAGTTGCACTTGAGGTCAAATCGAGCTTTGGAAATCTCCTTGATCCCCGTAACCACTTCTTTCTTGTCTACTTCTTCAACAATCGTTTCTGGGATGTACTGAGCACACATGCGATGTGCCTGTTTACCATCTTCGGTTGGAAGTAGAGGCTCAGAGGGAATGTCATTGGGACACAAGACACAAGGTTCGTTGGCCGGTGCTTTGATGCGCATTCGGATTCTCTTCACATTGTACTGCTCGTCCGACTCACTCTTGACGCGCTTCCTCTTACGTTGGCTCTTCGTTTTAACCTTCGCGTCGCCACTGCTGTCAGGGGGAGTAGGGAGATCCGTCGTTTCATTCTCGTCCTCATCCTCTTCCTCCTCCTCGTCAAAGTCGGTTTCATATTCAGTCTCTTCGCCATTCATCTTGCGTTCCAAATCGCGAACATTGATCCAAACGCTGTCTTGAGCTTGATCACAGTCGCATTTCTTGGCCACCTTTCCATATTCAAGCCAAGACGGCAAACCAAAGTTGACAGCCTCAGCGCAATTGTACCCGAGGTTGTATCCAGAGTGATATCCGTATGGGAAAGTAATCACAAATTCTCCTGGTCGGTGGACGATTTTGTTGACCTTAATGTTGTAATTCGATAACAAGTGCTGAGGCGATATCAAAAATGTCTTGTGACGAAGGAATTCGCTACAAGCTTTAGCATCAGCTGGCCAGATGTTTTTCATCGCAGCTTCAAATCGTCGTGCGTCCCCTTGAGAGATACTGTACCATTGCTTCGGTGCACCAAAGTGAAGATAATTGATGCTGTAGAGGTCGACATCCTCCAAATGCCAGGCAAATGTAGCTTTCCACATGCCTAGGTAAAGATATGCAGTGTTGACACCAGGAATCTGCCCACCCAAATGATCAAGTATATTGGGTAACTTTCCAAGGTTCCATTGGGTTGTTCTATCATCGAACAACGATCCCATCATATCCGCTCCATAAAGCGGTGGAGCATATGTGAGGGTACGCCAATAGTGTCGTTCTAATTCTTCACATCTCTCTGCCGAGTAATCTTCACCCTCTAGCTCGTATTTAAAGTTCTCAAACGCGGCTTCATCCACCACGCCTGCTTCGCCACGTCGATTGTTCTTACGACGAGAAGAAACAGATATGGCTTTAGGCTGTCTTCCCCCCTTTGATCTGACAGGCGTATCATCCTCATTTACTTCTTGTTTAACAGACGGTGAATCACCTTCGATTTTTGGAGAGATTGGAGTCGGCAAACGATCCGGAGTTCCAACTTCTGAATCAACAGTAGCATTTGTCTTGAGTCTGGACGGTCGGCTTGATTTTCGTTTTCCTCCCGGCGTTGAAGCTTTTGCTCTTGTTGTAGCCTTAACCTTTTCGACGTTGGCTCTCCTTTCGCCTCTCTTGGCAGGAGGTTGATGTTCGCTTTGATCGCACAACTGTCGCCATTGCGGAAGATTGTAGGAACGTTGATGGAGAATGTTAGCTTGCCGGTATGTTCCGCTCTGGCCCATGATATCTTGTTTAATCGGATCCTTCACCCTAATCGTTTTTACAGCGTCGTCGAGCGGTGGAAGGGCAGCTTTCCATTCGGGTGGTGGGATAACCTTGACAATACCAGATTTCATTCCATATTTATTGACTTTATCCATCTAGACGTTGTCGCATTAGCAGACACCCCAAGGGAGTTCGAGGATAGGGTTGACTTACGAAGAGATTAAAGTCCTTGAACTGAGCCATGGTCGGCATGAAAACGGGAACTCTGCCATCATCTTCGTAATGTTCTGGTTCAATTGGCTCGTCTGCCGTAAACTCGAGATCTGATAGTTCTGAGTCGCTTGATGGATCGGTTCTGATAGTGTTGTTGCTTTCTGGTGGCGAAGCAAGACCCTGCGGAATCGCAGATTGCTCGCCCTCGCTGGGAACAACTACCTGGTCGGTAGCAGTCGACATCGTGTAGACTCACATGCGATCGACCGTGCGACTTTGTTGTGCGTGGGGTAGTCGGGTTATTAAATCGTGAATGCTGGAGAGGAGGTGAACGTCGTCGAATTGTGGAGGGGGGTTTAAAGAATGATGCGCGCTCTGGAAAAGAATGGATTGAATCTTGGCAGATGTCGAAAGAAACAATTGGCAACTTTAACCTGTTAAGAATAAAGGCAGCGTCAATATCCTCGCTGGGAGTGTTTCAAAAGAACTATCGGGATTCGCAGGTTTTGTCGGATTATTGTGTGTTGTATTTCATTTCATCTCGTACGGCTGCTGAATGAAACAAGACAAGACAGGACGATTTATTGAGGTGCGATTTCCCTCGAACGATTCTCCTACTTGCCGATTTGAACTAACCTGTATCCACTTTAGCGCATCTTCTTTCGGTTCCCACTTCTAGAACAGTGGAGCGACAGTGCAATCCGTGGTAATCTGCAGGACGTTTTTGATAAAAGAAAAAATGGTGCGGCAAGATTCCTTTTATCTTCTACCTCAGTCTTCTCTCTCCTCCCCGTCCATCTATCACACCCGTCACTTGAACCCTTCTTCGTAATTGTTTCCACGTTGATCCATACGCATTTTACCTCGTGCCTTTTGATATGCGTATAATTGCCTACCTGGGCAGGGGCAGTCTGCGTAATTATAATTAGCTACGTAACAGCCCTCACAAAATCCGTCCTCTTCCTGTACACCTCGCCGCATACACCAGCCAAGGTACAACGACACAAAGATGCCAATCGCCTCATCGGAGAAGACGGGACGGGGCGCCAATAACGAGGTGCGGCCCAAGCATCCACAATGCTGGTATCGCCGTTCCTCCCATTGTGTGAGATAAGGAGATAACATGCAACATACCATACCTAGGATACACACACATGCCCACCGACACTCTGGCAGGTCCAAGTACTGCAACGCATGGAGATTCTTGCTCTTTGCTTTGCAATTGTGTTCTCCTTTTTGCCCCCGTGGCTCTTGCATTCTATCTATCTCATCTTCGTGATTTTCTCAATACTTGATTTTTCCTTCCTATTATAGCTATCGTGGATTGATGGGTTTATCTCGATTTATCCCGGCCAGGATCGTCTCATGCAGTGCACAGTTCACCTTCCTGTGAGATGAGCATCATCATCTCAACTGTTCCATGCAGATTTGGATTTCATCATCGCATTACATAGGGCTGAGAAGTTTATCTTTACCTACCAGTCTCGTTGTTGTGTACTGTACAGTTTCGGCGCTTGACTTGTGCGCCTGTGTACAGTCCGTCCATGTCAATCAAGTCAAGTGCGATAAAGAATGACACCACACGCACCTCTCATATCCTACAGACACGATTGAACTGTCGAGTTGGGTTCTGCGATGTGTAATTCTGGAAATTTAATATGACGTGGGTTTTGGCGTGAGATGATTGGGATACTCGATAAGTGTCCGATAGGAAAATTACCCCTGTACTAGTGAAATCTCTGTCATCGAACTTGCATCAAGCCAAAATCCATCTTCGTCAAATTTAAGCTTCCATAAGGCGTAGGGCCGAGTGGCTAAAAGCGGTGACACCTTTGCATCTCCACCTAGCCTACCCAAGCAAATCTTACCCGTTTTCTCCATACCATCCTAGCAAATCTGGGGAGACAGAGTGTCTCACTGATTGGAATCACATCGCCACAGCCAGTCATGATCTTCGAACAGCTCCAGCAGGTGCTTTGTCGAAGAATTTGCATACGAATCCTACAAACAACCTACTGGCGTGTAGCCCCGGGCACATTCATCAGAGGTACCAATGTCACACTGAATGTCTACTCTGACTTGGAACATTAATAGGATCTGGATCTCTGATCTGGCTCGAAATTATGATTATTTTGTTTGTGGGAGCAACGATATCACTGGAGGTAGCGTAATAAAGATGCACCTAGATGTGCAAAATGTGAAAGTGGACAAGAAATGGATGACGAGCTCACAAATCAAATCGCTCGGCAGCACACAGATGACTTGACACTGACTCGCAGTCTATCACGATTGACTCCCACAAGACTGGGCTTGAGGAACACTTCGACTTCAACATGAAGCAAGCTCCAATCAACAATTGCAAAGTATGGCGATTGTGTTGAAATTTTCAAGTGTTTGCACCCTTTTTATCACTGGTGCTAGGCTAATCTTATCTTAGCCCCACACCTTATAAACAGCTCATACGTCCATTGATCGAATTTTTATTCCACACTCACGAACACCACGGCTACAATGTAGATAAGACTGCGATATCTAGTGCTTTGGTGTGACTTCATCCGAATGATGAGCTGCCAACAATAATCAATATGCTGATGTAAATGAGATGAGTGGCGGCGCAATCTCGGCAGTACGCGGTACACCTCACAACATACGGTTCGAAGTAATACCACAGGCATATCTTTAGCAAGACGGCATCCCACTGATATTGGGGGTGTGTGCTGCATATATTATGTTAGAGCCTCTGTACCTGACTGTGCAGATACAAGAGGGAAATCCCTTGTGATCCCCTCCTGCAAAACGTTACACGCCAATACGAAATATGTGACTACATATTGCTACATAACCATATAACTTGACATATTATAGAGAATATAACCCCTAAACCATACAACAAACATCTTTCAAAAACCCCAGTACAATGATTTTCTCGCAGGCTCTGAAACATTTGATCAATATATCCACTTCACCCTTGAATCGCAAATTAAATCACTGAAACAAATCCTCGCCTCGTGCCATCCATCCCACACCCCATACCCTATCACCCAAATACCCAACAACCATACAGAAAAGGCAACAGCAACAGCAACAGTAACAGCAAGAACCAGAACCCAGCCACACACAGCACCAACCCCATCAACTCCTCTTCCAACTCCCCTCTCTCCTCCTATCTCCTACCTCCTATCTCCAACCTCAAATCCCGCAACTCCCCAACACAAACGTAAACGCCCAGCTCAGCTCAGCTCACACTTAAGCAAATATCTAATACACAGACCAAATACTCCATCAATTCCATCCTCATACATCACTTCACATCACTTCACTTCACTTCACTTCGCACCAGATCCCCTCACCTACAGAATCCTCAAGACTGCCTGTGGGCCACTGGTGAGAAATTCGCCGAACTACGACGTCTAACTCGGGAGTTTGAGATCTAGTGCTGACTCTGAGATTGGTAAGACACAGCAAGTACTAACCGCCAACCTCAATTTTGAAGTGTTTCGCGGTGAGATTGCTGGGAAGTGGTTCGCTGTGAGTTTTTTACTGGGAAGAGACGAGTGTCAAAGTAGCATTTCAAGCTGGATGAAATACTCCTCACTACATACACAACCAAAAAGATCACTCATCACTATAATCACTCTCTCACATGATTATGTATTCGGGGTCTTTTGTTTCATTCAATATGCCAATACGCAGCCATCAGATCATAGGTATCAATTATTCCATTTTGTATCGTTTCGATTTGACCACAGTCCAATCCGATCCGATCCGTTACGTTCATTCAGCCCAGCCCAGTCCAACCGTCCTAAAAGACCAAGACCAGCGAACCAAAGACCAAACCAACCGAACTTTTCAACGTGTGCCCCGGGTATGAACAAGCAGCCTGCATAAAAGCGCGCAAAAAGGAAAATCAAGTTGGCCAAAATACAGAAAATGTGTGTTGTGTATGTAATGCCATAAAAAACGAATCGCTCTCCCATATCGTATCGTACCCCTATGCCATATCCAGCCAATATCAAGAACATGACAGATTCATGCAAATGCTTAATTGTGCTGTTTTCGCAATTGCAAATGTTAAATGCAAGAAAAACTTTACCCATTTCGCCTTTGTGTGATGCCATGCCGCGAGAAACAAGTTGAATGAAAGTATGAGGTTATTACAAGTCGCGTGAGCTAATGCATCTAGGATTTCACAGTTTGTGATGCCATAGAGCTGTTTCCGACAGGCTAATTTATGATGACTCGCCTCTTGGAGCACGAGGAGCACCACGAGGAGCACCACGACCGCGTCCTCGATGTCCATCGCCTCTGAAACCACCACGACCCCGGCCACCTCTGCCACCCCGATGATCTCCACGGCCACGGTTGCGGCTGACTTCATGGAAGCCATCATTGTTGCTAACTGGAGGGGCAGGAGTCTTCTGAAGAAAATTTATCAGTGAGATATTCTCATTAATTGTATGAGTCAGGAACAACTTACTGAATTGGGACTATCAGGTTGCTCATCAGCCCAGCTTTGAGTGTTAGGAGCGGCAGCAGGAGTAGCAGCAACACCAACATCTGTCTCAGTGGCTTCACGAGGAATCTCGACCCACTCTTGCGATGCAGACAAGTCGTTGTTGTTATCCCAATTTGCCTCAGCTGCAGCATTTCCTCCTTCGCCAAACGCTGAGTTCTGAGGGATGCCTTGAGCTTCCTCGAAGCTTGGTGCTTGGTGACCATTGCTCAATGCACTTGTAACAGGGTCATCGATTTCAGTCAAACCGGCGTTGGCAATAGTTGGGTCACTTTGAACGGGATATTCGGCGACTTCGGTTTGGGTGGTCTCTTCATCTGCAGGTTCGGTGGGTTCGGCGACAAATGTGGTTGGCAGCGCAAGGGCAATGGCCTTGATGTCGGCAACTAATATACCAGTTAGTGAACTGTAACAATTATAGCTACAAGTGAACTTACAGGTTGTGGTCAGTTCCTCCCCATTGACGGATGAACAGACTTCACTAGATCCTTGGATGATCTTTGTCATGGCAGCTACAGCAGCTTCGTCTCCACTGTAAACTTGAGTAAGAAGCCCCTCAATTCCCTTGTTCTCGTCAAGCTCTGGATCATTTTCTGGGCTTCGGCGCAATGCGGCGAGACACAGAAATTTAGTGATAAGCAACAAGTTACTCTCTTGTTCCTCAGCCTTCTCCTTAGCAACAGAATCCTTAGCAGCCTTGACTTTCTCCTCGAGCTCTTTGCTGGCACGCTCATTGAAAGTCTTTTCAAATTCAGCCTTCTCCACCTGAAGCTTCGTCTTGTATTCTTGGTCGAACTTCTTATATTGTGCAATTTGCTCCTCGAGCTGGGTCAAAGATGCTTGGAGAGATGGCTTCTTCAAGATTTGTGCCTTTTGGTCAGCATTGATCTTGCGAGCAGCTACCAACTCGTCCAAGCTCTTCCCTGGGTTTTCGGCGAGGACATTATCAACTTTTGAAGCGTTGGTCTATCCAATATAAGATTAGCAATTTGTCTAAGGGCGATCAAATGAAGACTGTGGTGACTTACGATTTTCTTGTTGACATTACGAATGTTTCTAAAACCAGTTGTTAGCTATGTTAATGCCCCACCAAGGATTGACAGGAATGCCAATGATGAATGAATTTAGGCAGGCTGGTAAAATAGCTTACTTGTAGAGCTCCTTGATATATGGACTCTCGTATGCTCCATCTCCATTGATGTTCTCTTCGGCATTAATGGATGGGGCCTTCTCTGTAACAGCGACTTCTGCTTGTGCGGCTGGCTTTTGCACGTCGACAGCTTCGGTCTTGGCCTTCTTCTTCTTTGCAGACTTAGATTCCGGCTTGGAAGCTGGATTTTGAACTACGGAAGCAGCCATTGTGGACTTATTTTGTTGTGTAATCGTGGTGTTTGGTTTCGTGATACAGAGGTCTCGAGAAAGATAGTTTGCTTGTGAGTGAAGGAACGATTAAAATGCGTCGCCGAGGAATAAACCGATGTGTTTAATACAAGAAGATGAGGAAGACGATATTCCCAGGCTTAAGAACGAAGTTGTGTGAGGTAGGATTATTTTTTAGGAAGTGTTGGTATCAATTGTCAAAAGTGAGTGAGCTCTACGATGATGGGAGGAGAGATGCTTGGGTCGAAACCTTGTCAGCCTTAGCGAACGTGGAAGAAGGAAGTGGAATAAATTCTGGCCCCAACAGAAGAAGCAGAACAGAGTCAACGCATCTAAGAAATCTCATAACGTCTTGAACTGTGGGAATGAAGCTGAGCTGTATGTATTAGGTATTATTGTATTCTTGTTTCAATGTATTTCAATCAAGTCAACCTCAAGTGATTGATGTATGTCTAAAAAGAGTTGCTACCATCCGGTCATCTTCGCCTTGTCCCCCGAGCTCCGTGAAATGCACAGCCTTGCACATCTGTCCAATGCAATCTTCTTCCCCATGCTCGTCGAACCCCAATGCCATGGTACTTGGGTACTCTTCGCATCGCCATCTGCGGTCCAATCCATTGTTCGAAGTATCTACTTTAAGTAGGGAAATATCATGTTCCCATATTCCCCCTCAAATCCAATCACTCTTGAGGCGCGTCCCTTCTTTGAGAGCGGATTCACCATGTCATCTATACAACCACTTTTCGAACCTCGCGCATCATCCCTTGAATTTCGATAGTGATAGCTAGTTTGAGATGGTTATTATGAGTATAAACAGCAAAAAAGTCAGACATACTTCGGTAACTTTTTTTATACTCTTGGCACTAATGCCACGCTCTCCAGCCTGCTTCGCATTGATACCAGCTTCCTTCATCAACCTAAATCAATTAGACAATATTCCTGGATAGCTGGCTCCGCGAAATGGAGCATTTCGTGACATACGTTTCGAGAAATAGCATATAGTCGAGGAAGATCTGTGGTTCATGCATCAGTGAATGTCCTTTTAGCCCGGAACGCGTCGTAAAACTTACCAATACATCAACATTTTTGGTGAGATTGCGCTTGGAGTGAGCTTTAACAATCTTCTTAAGATTGGCGCGAGGATAAAGTTTCTGTCCCGTAGCCATGATTCGGGCGGTGGCAGATGTTATTCGTATGAATCAGAAAGTATGCGAAGAAGATCCTGTGGCTAATAACTATGATGCTCTCCTCGCGTGTTGTGAGGTGATGTATGAGTTTCTACAGCCTTGTCATGTATGGCCGCTTATTGGTTGAGACTTCAAGCTTCCGCCAAGCTTTAATCGGATAAGCTACCCAATTAGGCAAGTGGGCGGTATTGTCCCCTCCCGCACCTGCCAACCTTAACACCTATGACAAACGGACTAAATCTCCATAGCTACTTCTGATCATCACTTACTCCGTATTTGAACTCCGTGCTTTCACCCACGCTTTCTTTCGGCTTTCTTTCCATTTCTTTCTTTAAATACTAGAAATCCAATTAAAGTCCATCCAACCATTCAAGAACATTCCCAAACTACGAACTACGAACTTGAATCGAACGTCAACTGGCTTGATCGTTTCTTGATATCTAGTACTAGATCTCATCACAGTCGTTGAACCATTCGCATCATGGCTTCTTCAGCATCCGACCGAGATGTCCTTCCAGATTCGGTCAAGCCTTCTCATTATGCGCTTTCTGTCTACGATATCGAGTTAGGAGGAGCTTTCAGCTATCAAGGAACAGTCAAGATCGATATCAAAATCGTCAAGCCAACCAAAGAAATCACTTTGAATGCTTTTCAACTCAAGTTACATGAAGCAGAGGTGTCTCTCACTTCCGGGAAGACTTCTCAGTCTATCAAGTCTAGTGAGATATCTTATGATACCAAGAAACAACGTGTAACTTTGAGTTTCCCGGACGAGCTTTCAGTTTCTGAAAATGCCTTCCTAGCAATCAAGTTTCAAGGAACTGTCAACAATGATATGGCTGGCTTTTATTATTCAAAATATAAACCTCAAGCCACCCCAGCCGCATCTGTTCCAAAGGTTGATGAGTTTCATTGCATGTATAGCACTCAATTTGAGTCATCTGATGCGCGTAGGGCTTTCCCATGTTTTGACGAGCCCAACTTGAAGGCCACCTTTGACTTCGAGATCGAAATTCCGAAGGATCAAATTGCTTTGAGCAATATGCCTGAAAAGGGCTCAAGAGATTCTAAGGACGGATTCCACTTCATTGAATTCGAAAGAACACCAACCATGAGTACCTATCTCCTAGCCTGGGCCATGGGAGATTTCGAGTACATCGAGGACTTCACAAAGCGCAAGTATAACGGAAAGGCACTTCCTGTCCGTGTCTATACTACCAGAGGGTTAAAGAGTCAAGCACAATATGCTCTCGATCATGCGCCCAAAGTCATTGATTTGTTTTCTGAAATCTTTGATATTGATTATCCACTTCCCAAGGCCGATTTGCTTGCGGTACATGAATTTGTGAGTCTCAAATTACCTCCCATCTGCAACGACGTCGAAGTCAAATTATTATCAACCCTTTCACTAACCGTCCACTCTAGTCCCATGGAGCGTATGACAGCCCCCTTAGTTCCCCCACCCTTACTGTTTTTTTTTAGTACGCTAGCTAACTTTTCAATTCATCGGATAGCATGGAAAATTGGGGTCTGGTTAGTTTTAACATCCTTGTATTTGATTGAAGTATTTACTCACTGGTACAGGTTACCTATCGCACAACAGCTGTATTGTTTGACGAGAAGACTTCTGATACAAAATATAAAAATAGAATTGCCTACGTCGTTGCGCATGAACTTGCCCATCAATGGTTTGGTAATCTAGTCACTATGGACTGGTGGAGTGAGCTTTGGCTTAACGAAGGTTTCGCTACCTGGGTCGGGTGGTTGGCAACAGATCACTTCCATCCTGATTGGTGTGTATGGGATCAGTTCGTGGCCGAGGGCATGCAAACTGCTTTCCAGTTGGACTCCCTACGCAGCTCGCATCCTATTGAAGTACCTGTCAAAGACGCTTTGGATGTTGACCAAATTTTCGATCACATCAGCTACCTCAAAGGTAGCTCGGTAATTCGAATGCTAGCCACGCATCTTGGCCAAAAGACTTTCCTGAAGGGTGTTTCAGATTATCTAAAAGCACATGCTTATGGTAATGCTACCACACAAAATTTGTGGTCAGCTTTGAGTGAAGCTTCTGGTCTAGATGTTAAAGCTATCATTGATCCATGGATCACCAAGATCGGCTATCCTGTTCTCACGATTAGCGAAGAGCCTGGTCAAATTAGCATCAAACAAAGTCGTTACCTTTCAACAGGAGATGTAAAACCCGAAGATGATGAAACGACTTGGTGGGTGCCTTTGGATTTCCAAGGAAAGGTTGGAGCCAAGGGAGCACAACAAATCGCGTTCGAACAAAAAGAAGATACAGTCCGAGATGTTGATGATTCTTTCTATAAGGTCAATACCGACACTGCAGGGTTTTATAGAGTTAATTATCCACCATCAAGACTTGCCAAGTTGGGTTCACAATTGGATCGCCTCAGCTTGACTGACAAAATTGGTGAGTCTCGATCAAGATTTTGATTTTCTTATAGTCCGGACTACAGTTCAACTCAACAGTGAGATTTCACTGCGTCTGATTTATCTATTAATACACTCGGTTATTCGGACAACTGGCGTATGGATCCCGCTAAAGTTTGAATCTGTTCGTATGTCCAAACAACATTCGGACGTTCGAGACTTTCGGATTTGGACTGTAGTTTGGACCATTGAAGTCGAAAATTTTTTGTATCATTCTGATAACTAATTATCTCTTAGGTCTAATTGCTGATGCGGGTGCACTTGCAATTTCAGGACAAGCAGGAACTCCAGCTTTCTTGTCTTTGGTGCAAGGCTTAGCCAATGAATCCAACCACTTTGTTTGGTCAAAGATTCTAGGACCAATTGGTACTATCAAATCGGTGTTCTCCGACGATGATGCAGTCTCCAATGGCTTAAAAGCGTTTTTGCTGAAATTAGTCTCCCCGGCGGTGGAAAAGATAGGTTGGGAACAACCTGCAGATGAAGATTTCCTTAAGTCGCAACTTCGACCTCAATTAATATTGAGTGCCGGTCTCAATGGACACAAAGAGTAAGTTCACAAGGACCTATTGTCTGGGTATTTCATGACTGACAAAATACAGAATTATCGCTGAAGCTAAACGTCGCTTCGATCTGTACACAAGCGGCAAGGACAAGACTGTCATTCATCCAAGTCTTAGAACCGCCATTTATGGTCTTTCCGTTCGATATGGTGACAGATCAGAGTATGAGGCTTTGAAGAAAGAATATCGCGAAACAACTTCTATCGATGGCAAAGAAATTGTTCTCCGTGCAATGGGGCGCGTTCAAACCCCAGAACTCATCTCCGATTATTTTGAATTCCTTTTCAATGAAGTCGCAACGCAAGATGTTCATACAGGTGCATCTGCTCTTGCAGCCAATACCAAAACACGTTACCAGCTTTGGCAATACATCCAAGACAACTTTGACCCAGTCAAAGAAAGATTGTGAGTACTCGATGACGCACTGAATAGCTTCTCTATTTAATAACATCACTAACACTTTTGGCAGATCTGCTAATATGGTTGTCTTCGATCGATTCATTAAACTTTCTCTATCAACCTTTAGTGACGATAATGTCAACAAGGAAATTGAAAAGTTCTTTGAAAACAAAGATAACAGAGGATATGATCGATCACTAGCAATTATTGGTGATACTATCAGAGGAAGAGCGGCTCTCAAATCAAGAGACAGGGAGGTTATTCTTGAATGGTTGCAAACCAATGGTTATTGTTGAATTTAGTCAAGTCATTGCTATTCATATTGATTTGATAGGCTTCCAAGCATCGCATCTATTTGTTAGAAATGGAAAGAGAGGAACGCATCTAGTATACAATTACACTCATTCATTATTTAAACTTGATGAATCCTCCATACTGTTTTCTATATCTGTTTCACTGATTTATCGTGAACCATATCCACTACAAGACAGTATTTGAAGACAGTGCTCGCAGATATTCACCATTTCACCGGAGATTTCTATCCCTTTGCGTTTGCATCGACATTGAGGATGATTGGAGTCAACTCTATAGACATTTGCAAAAATAAATATTGCCTCACTCCCTTCCCACATGAATACATAATGAAGCGGCTATTCAGAGTGCCAAGCTAGATATACACATGTGTCGAGCTCTTTTTAAAACATTTGATATAATATTATTGAAGAAGAGATCCAAATTGAAAGAAAGCTGTCTAGAAATATTCGAAATCTTTTGATTTATTAACTTTTCCCAGAATTGTATTGATCAGATTCAGAATGTATTGTTGATGTTGCTCAAGTAATCAAAAAGTGTTTCTTTATTTTACTATTTAAAACTTTTTGATTTTATTTGAGAGATTGACTGGTTAGGTGTACCACTTTTTACAACCATATATGGAGTAGGTAGCCCACTCCGCTCGCTCGCCCGCCCGCCCAATTTTCTTTGTGGTTCGCGCCCGCACAAAATCAAAAAAGATCTTTTCGTCCCAACAATCAGAAGAGTGGAGGGAGGGACGAGAGACAGACAATGAGGAAAAGAGGACAAAAAAGCAAAAATAAATGACCAGACTGGGGCACGATCCCAGGACCTTGTCCGTATTTAACATGTTTGAAGTGTTAAGGACACGTGATAACCAACTACACCATCCGGCCGATAATTGTTGAAGGAGGCACCAAAACTGAGAATTTAATACATTGAAAAATAGGTGCTGTGATTGAGGTGGGGTTTCAACTTTTTTTTCCCCCATGGATTTCGGGAACATGATAAATGTACTTTGTTTCTGCTCGAAAGGTGCCACCAAGCTTCTACTAGAATTTATGTACTTATGCAAATTAATCAAACGTTTTCGTTTTTTTTACAATTATCTTATCCAACTGTTTTGCAGCGGATAAATAAATTCTAGCTTTGTTTTTACTCAAGGCGTAGAACTAGTGCAATGGAAATAGAAAAATTCGCACACAAAGCAAAGACTGGATTTTGGTCAACATTCGACATTTTGGAATATTTAAGGGTGCTATCAATCTCTAAGTCTGGATTGATATCTTTCCTTTGATCTGAGACGCCAAGTTATGTGTGCGTGAAGGCTGAGGCAGTCTAGATGCATCTCTCCATGGTTCGAAGATAGCAAAAGAGTCTTAAGCTCTGTACATGCGGAAAGATATAAGACAGTGTTTATTGGTGGCTTCTTTACAAATTCTTTACTGTTAAGATTGATTTGACTCTCGCGAGTCACTGATGAGCACCGTCTCATCTCCCCCCCCTTTTCTCCCCATCAAAAAGAAATTGGCAAGTGCTTGGAATCAATAACTCTCCGGTGTCTTTGTCTCTTTTCTGGCCTGATTCGAAATTGGAGATTCTCCAGGCTCAGAAATCCTGGGTTCTTTGTTGTTATGATCTTGCTTCAGCCTTTGAATAAAATGATGAGGCGTGAGGACCATTATTTCTCGCTGCTATGCATGTTCTTTGAAGTTTGAGGCTTCCTTGTTTGATGCTCAAGTCTCGAGGAAATATATAAAATTCCGCAACAAGGTGAGTAAACATCATTGATTTGTTGTTATTTCATTTATACGTACTTCATTCCACTTTGCAATACTCAAAACATCCCAAAGACCTCGATATGCCACCAAAAAGAGCTCAATGCAAACATGTCGTTTTATCCGACGAAGAACTCAAATCTGGAATTACCACGTTGGAAAACGTACAAGCTGGAGTAGAAGAATTTCATTCAAATGGGTTGGTCATATTTGAGAATGCCATTCCTCATGATATTGTCGATAAATTTTACGAGAAGATAAATACCGATGGTGCCAGCAGATTGGAAGATCCGAAAGTAGCTTTCAATCATGGCAACGAGAAAACCAATTTCTCCACATGTCCCCCTCTATCCAAAGAGTGGCTCGTGGAAGATATATGGGCCAACAAACATGCTGCAGCAGTGATGGAGGCTGTAATTGGGAAACCACAATTAGCATACACAGGAAGCAATATCAACCTTCCAACCGCAGATCCAACATCTCGCCAAGCCGTACATGTAGATTCTTACCACGAACACCACAAATTTCCCACCTGCATCGAACTTTTCATGTATCTCCATGACGTATCACCCACAAACGGTTCTACCGAAATCTGGCCCGGCTCCCACCACGAGTGGGATTTGAGAAATCATGAGAGCCATGGTCGTGGCTGGGTAAAAGCATCAGCTTTCAATCGTCGCGCAGAACATTCTCCTCCATTCCAACCCACTATCCCTAAGGGTTCCATCGCCATCCGCGATCTCCGTCTCTGGCATGCCGGCATGCCCAATCTATCAGATCAAAATAGAATTATGCTCGGATTTATTTATTTTCCTCGCTGGTACCGTAATCCCATGCGCATTACACTTCCCCAAAATTGTAAATCTGTCGTGGAAAAATGGACGCAGGTGGATGCGATTGGGGCGACGCAATTCGTGGATGGGGAAGTGGATCATTTGGATCAGACATTGGGAATGTTAGCCTATTTGAATTTTACGCAGGATCCGGAGACGGGGATTAAACAGATTCGGGAGAAGATTGATCTGGCGCAGGGAAGAGAACCGAATGCGGAACTGGAGGTTACGGAGAATGATTATTGGGTTCCGGGGAGGAAGAGGTTGAGTGATAGGGTGACGGAGGGCCCGGGTGGTAAGAATGATAGGGGGAAGGCGAGACAGAGGGGGAGGGGCAAAGGAAGGGGACAGTTTGATTCCTTGAAGCCGAAGGGTGGGAGTATAAAGAAAAGAACTGGGAAGTAGGTGACGAAAAACAAATCCAAGAACGAGTGAGGACAGTGGAATGGTTGCTACCTCTTCAAGATCTTATATGTTTATTGTCGTTCTCTTTTAATTGTATAGTAGCACGGCACCAAACCAAACCATACTACTGCAGCTAGTTAATATTCATTTACTGTTGCTGAGTATCTAATCTTTAATGATCCACGAAATATACCAACGAATCGCTTTTATAGTTACAAAGGAAAAGTCGCGCATAACAATATCCATGCCGCAAAAAAAATATTAATCAATCATACTTCATCACCCTATCCCATCCCGTCCTATGCTAAAAAAAAATCAAATCTAAGAATCCCACCCGCTACTCCCGTCCTCAAATAGGCGAAACCGGACTTCCTGATCTCGGAATATGATCTCTACTATATGGAGGAACTGAAGATCTATTTGCCCTCCTCATACTTGGCCGCCTCACATACGGACTCCCACTTCTACTATTCCTCCTCCTCCTCGACGACGCTCCATTCAAGAATGTTTTCGTAATGCTCCCGCTCATCATCGCGGCTACGGTGCTGAAAATCCACGTTATCCATTGGAGCGCTAACATTACTTTTCCGGGCTCGATATTCATCTCTGTATTTTCGCTGCTTGAATTTGAGGAGGAAAGGGAAGATGGGAAATGCACGGCCAGTGCTGCGCCGGATGAGGTGAGCGAATAAGCAGCGGTGAAAGCTACGGCAGCGGAAGACCAGAAGAGGAGTGTGATGGTAAAGACGTGGGAGGGAGGGTTGGTTCCGTTTCTTTGTATGATTCCACGGGCGGAAAAAAGGGTGAGAAGGGCAGAGAGGAAGAGGAGAGCGGACATGGTGGGGATGACAAAGGATATTCTTGTTTGTACATCGATTACGTATTTGAGGGTAGAGGCTGGAGTTGTGAAGTTGTAGAGGGTAGTGAGGACGAGGGGAGATTTTCCGACAGAGGGCGCACAGGTGCGGCCGGTGGTGGTGGGGGCGCAGAGGGCTGGGAATTGTCAGTAGTCGTAGAGATTAGGGGAACGAGTGGGTGGCTTACAGGTGTAGGAGAATCTAACACCGTCGGAGAGCGAAGCAACGTAGATGTTGTCCATACCGGGTGAGTCGGTTGCACAGCCGATAAGTAGCAGAACTAGAAAAATCACATCAGAATGCTTCTGATGGCGAGCATAGAGTACTTACTGTGAAATAACAAGATGGGGAATCCTAAAGCATATAATGCAAACGTAATAAACGTTACTTTGAACCTCTCTAAGTCCGACGATTAACAATTATTCAGAGAACATAGTGCCAAGTGAGCTCACCCCAGCCATCAAGACGCGGCCTCCTTTCTCCGGAAGGCATCTTGTTATGTTAATGGCTTTCTGCTTTGAGTTTTGTAAATTTTGAATTAAGATTGATAAGGAAAGGAATTGAGCTGCGGTGCTTGTTTTTCCACGGATTCTATAAGGTGATTATACAAGCTAATATAGACAATGGCAATCACTACATGGACATTGTTTGTATTTTAAAGCACCTGAATTAAAATTCCATATATTCATGATACTATGATCTTGAGTCATGTGGCGTTAAGGTGGTGGCCAGTATGATCATTAAGATATATGGAAATTATTGCTGCCCAATTCAGGTCCAGAAATAGGTCTCAAGATTGCGGAAGCTTCGAACCTAGATGTAGCTTTGCTACGACGACATGTATCAGGGAATAAGTGATCTACCGGAAGGATCGAAATCTATTTTAATTCATTGGCAAGCACGGAAGAAAGAAGTTTTCTCGCTGGGTATGGTCAGCTGTTGGGTCATATATCGAGACTCTTCGCCAGATTTGGTGGAGGAGACCTATCAATAGACCGGAAGTTCCAACAGGCAAAGTGAGCAATATTTTTGTCTGCATTATCTCGTGGTATATAGGAAGCAGAAATAAAGAGAGACATAAACAGATCATGTCCATGGAAGAGAATTTTAGTATTTCAGAAATCCTTAAGCATTTCGAGAAGCATCCGCAACTCAGTGATTTATCTGATAAATCGACCATAGGTTGCGACCCATTGGGGCAGGGATTTCGACATTCATGTGACAAGTCCCTTGAACTCATCAAGGTTTAGCTCGTCATCGATTTGCCTCAAGATATCTGAGGCGAATTGGTGAACTCCATATACACTCGCCTTGGTAAATTTATCACTATTCCCTATCGAAACCACAAAGTTCGCCATGTATGAGAGTAATGGAGTCCTGGGAAAATGAAATAGACATGACATATATGAAAAACACGCGCGGATTCCTATACAGAAACTTCTGCACTTGCAAAGTCTGTTTTGCATGTTGTTATTTTATTTGGAACTCAATATGAATGACATGGCCATTGTCCCAAATTTTGTTTTCCTGTTGAAGAGTATGACAGAACCAACGCCTAATAAGGCTTGAAATAAGTTGCACAAAAAGTTCCATAATTCATGGCAGCCAAATGCTTTCAAAGTCCCCAATTGTCCAGACGTTTAAATGTATACCCGGGAATCCATCTTCGCATGTCGTTAAATTTATATTGTCTACGTGGAGAGCACCGATGTAAAGAGCAATCGCGATGGTGCGTAACTATCCGTGTTCGACTACCGACACACGATGGTCTGGCTACACATAAGCATATATTACTAAATTCACTCCTCACAAACTTGACTGCACATCTTGCACTTAAACAAACTATGAGAGAGAAAATGTAATATTCTACTTATTAGATAGCCAGCACGACCTGCAAATACTATCTATCCAAACCCGGAAACCAAATACAATTGCCACCTCGCCATCCCAAGAAACCAATGCATGAACCGAACATGACTATTAAGCAAATCCCCTCCAGAAATTTCTCATTCCTTGTTTGGTACAAACAAATCCATAAATTCGCAAACAGGCATACCAAAAAACTCCATACTTTTGGTTTTCTCTAGAATCGTATCGATTCTCTCCTCACTCAGTTTCAATGCGAAGTTCTTCCTCGCTTTCTTCTCTATCAACTCTAAACTTTCTTTCCTTCTCGCATGACCTTGAGGGAAGTGGATGACTACCTCTTCTAATTCGGTATCGTCGTTTAGGGTAACCTTGATTGCGTTGGCTAGACTGCGAAGATCTTGATTATGGTAATCTTTTGTGAATTCCGGATCTTCCTTGATGGTGATTCTATCTCTCAATTCTTCCACACGAGGATCTTTCGACCAGGGACTGGTGTTCTGGTAATCTTCAGCCTCGGGCAAAGAATGCTTGAGAAGAGTAATGGCAATCATGTATCCAAGACTATGATCACGATCTGAGGGTGTTTGAAGCCCTCCCTGTCTATTCATAATTACCATCGCTGCTTCTTGGGTACGAACTTGGATGCTTTTGATATCGCTCGTGGACACTTCTTTCTCTTTCAATTCTTCGCAGATTAACAGGGCGGCCTCGAGTGCAGTCATACCGTGGCTTTCAGTGGTGTAGATTTTGAAAAATACGTTTTCAACAACGGAGGTACCAAATGGTCGAGGGAGATCAAATGTGTTGCCTCTGAAGAGAACATCGTAAAACCCGGATCGCGGGGCGCTCAAAGCAGTTTTCACACCTGCTTGTCCGGTCTTTGCCATAAGTGTCAACTGTACAGCTCGCATACAGGCATCACCTGCCGCCCAATTCTTTCTTGGGCCAACATTGGGTGCTTGTCTATATGCACGGAGAGGGCTGCCATCAACCCAGGCGTGGGAAACAGCGGCTTTGGCTTGCTCTTTTGGCAGACCCATGAGCCAGGATACGACAGCTGTAGAAGCTACCTTGACAAGGATGACATCATCTAGACCAGCTCTGTTGAAGGCATTCTTGCCTTGAAAACAGCCCTGGATTTCGTACGCCTTGATTAGGGCGATGAGGACATGACGCATGGTGAGGATGGAATCTTGATCATCTTTGGAAGTGGCTACGCGTGAGAGAACATCGGCTGTTGACAAGATAGCCCCGAGATTGTCTGAATGAGATATTGTCAATGATCCATTTGGATGATGAGGAGAGGGGTGTTGGTAATCATACCAGAGGGATGCGTCCACTCAGCGCCTAAGAAAGCATCATTATGATTGAGATATCTAATCATAGCTCCCATATCAAAAGCACCCTTCGCTATATCAAGCTGATAGTTGGTTCCGGGTAGCTTGAATCCATTTGGAATGGTATCCGGAGAAGGGAAGGTAGGCCCAACCAATTGAGATAATTCAGAACTTGTGGCAATGCTTTCGAGACCAGCTCCGATAGCATCAAGTAAAGCTGAAGTTGCACGGGTCCAGGCCAGAGGAGATGTAATCTCATAGTCGTATGTGTAGTCAACGATTCTAGTGATCTCTTCATCGTAACATGTAATGCCGTTTCTGTCTACTTTTACATCCCTCGCCCTGCGAGGGATTGGAGCCGTAGCGGCTGATATTTGAAGTTCTATCGTCTTCATCCTCATGGTGAATGCAGCTAAATTAGAAATTGAGAAAAAGAAATATGAAGTGATTATTGAAAATAGAAAGGAGAATGACAACGATGGCAAACTGGTGAAAACATCGGGGGAAGAAAGACTTCATATATGGTTGTATTTCAAGGTATCTACTCCCCAACCCAATTGTTACTGATAGCATTTTGACCTACACGGAATACTTGGTCCAATAGCCGTTTTGATCGTCACAATTAAAAACCAACCAGGAAGGCCATCGAACTACGGCAGACAAAAGCCCAAACTCTCCGAGCTATTCAGAGCGTACAAGGTTATAAGCTGGATACTCGCTAAATATTAGCGTAAGTAGTGTTGTCAAGTATGAACTCCTACCCTCATTGTTGATTTTCCCGCAAGCATGTTCTCCCGTTGCCTTGCATATTATTTGAAACAAAACCAGGTAGACTTCTGCAAATGCAGCCCCAGATTGATTTGAGGATCTCGGTTGGTAGACGTATGTCCATCGGTCATGCATATTTCCCCACTCGGTTCGTTGGTGTCCCAGCCGCTCATGATTATCCCTGCCAAGCTGCATTGGCGTGCGGCCACGCATGTCGACTATAAATATTAATGACACGACTTCACCGCACTAGGTGATGTGGACTGTCTCTTCGAATTTGCATAAACCTTTTGGCAGAAAGTTCCTATCCAATCAAATTGGAAGAATGCAGGTCCCCCGCAAGCAGCACACGATGCTTTCTGCTTAGATTGTCATTGATTTGAGAGGGGGCGTCCTGACTCCGAAGATAGAGCAATCCTCTTAGTTACTCATCGTAACGCAAAGGCAGAATTAATTGATACAAAGCTTCGAGAGCAAGTTCCCCAGTAAGCCAATGCACTCATCTCACTCAGCCCGTATACGAAGATGTGGCAAAACATTATCTCCCAAATGCTCTTTTGGATCACGAATGAGATGCAAAAAAGGAAAAACATACAACAGTAGGGATTCGCTGGTGGTCACCCACCCAACTACTAATCCACCGATCTGAAGCTTGTGTATGGCAGAGCGGACGGGATGCCCAATTCTCTTCAGTCTATGGTCGTATGTGTCTATCCTGTGGTTGTCGCAAAAGATATTGGTAAATCAATTTGTGATTATGATAAATAGAACACAAGTGCCTCCTTGCAGTGGCTAGTAAAATTGTATAACCAAACGGTTCTGACATATGTCATATATGAAATAAAACCCTAAATCTCCCTCAAAGCTGATTCTTCTATACATCAATTTGCACCAGTGTTCATCAATTTCCTGTTTTCAGTTAACAATCTTCGCTCCTCCCTGTCTATGTCTTCTTTCGGAACACCTTCTTCTTTTTCATTCCCAAACCGTATTCATCTTGATACCTCTCTCACAATTGGTCGCACAGAAAATCTAAGAAAGTAAACGGAAGGATCTCGACAGAGCCAAGACCACGTGCCCACTTACTTGTGTACGACAAGATTGTATAACTGAAGAATGGATTCTTCCGTTCCGAGAACTTGACTAGGAGAAGTTTCCCCTTCTATAACACACTGCAAGGACATAGAAGGAATACATATCATTTCAAGTCTAGTTACTTGTCTGGAAGCGTTTCCATCGAGGCGATTCGCTGTGGTACCCAAGGATACAATCAGATGCATATAGTTTCGAGAGAATCATCAACTGTGTAAAGCAGAATCAGATCAGTGGTCCAAAATGAACGGTAAAGATCTGCAGCCTTCCTAATCGAATTGCTTATCCCTATAGCTCTTCATTATCAGTAAAGTAATACAATGCTTCGAAATCGCTTGTCGAGTTATTGGATGTCTCCTTTCGAGAAGAGGATTAATTGGAATGAATGCTAGATGATTCCATGAAAATCCCAGTTTCCAACCCGCTTCATTAGGTTGAACACTACTTTCTAGTTGTATAAGTGATCCATAAGATTCGCGTTGTGTCCGTCGAGTGGAAAACCTTGCCCATGTGATTTCAGCCACAATATATTGAAGGTCTCTGCAGCATATATCCAGTATGGAGGGCATATGTCGTTGGCAGATACACAGTCCTTATTTAAATCGTTTGTCGCCACAGATCGTCCATCATAACTTTTCGTGTCATTTGTGTATCTTCCCTTGACAAACTGAGTTCCTCCCTCTCTAGCCGCAGTGATAATCCGCCCTTGCATACTACAATATACAACCTCCTCTATCCCGCACTTATCAGATT
The DNA here is from genome assembly GCA_019395245.1 of Botrytis pseudocinerea. NCBI lineage: Eukaryota > Fungi > Ascomycota > Leotiomycetes > Helotiales > Sclerotiniaceae > Botrytis > Botrytis pseudocinerea. Next base: position 102,395 of record JAHXJK010000004.1, read on the forward strand.
GAACGTTCAAATTGCAGAGCCAAGAAAGAGAACAGCTTTCTTTCTGACAACGTGTCGTGATTGATTGTGTGTCGTCATCGTACAGTTACTTGGCTTTTCGCGGCCGCTTGACAGTCCTTGCAAACGAACAATCCCGATTTTCGAGGCTGGAATAATTTCCAGCGAAGAGCAAGAAGGCTTATCCAATTTGTCCATTTCCATTTCAAGGTCTGCAAAATGTTACACAAAAACCATATGTTGCTGCCTAGAAAAGATACGTACCTGCAGCATCTTACGCTCAGTCAGCCTAAGCTAGGACAGATATTACATCTTTCAGTTGCAGCTTTGGCGTCAATCTCATACAATTTTCAACCTCAGTTGTCTATCAGTCGCTACCACCAAGCATATATACATATATAGTATTGGGCTTGAATCAGCTGGAATATTTCTAGAACATGTGAGAAGTGATCAACCTTAAATCTTGGGAATTTGAGCTAACATGGGCACTTTTGGCTCGCAAACTCTCATAGTAGAGAATCACAAAAAAAATTATACTTGACAATTGCGTCCTCGATACTCGTTCTCTAGTCCTAAGCGGAAGCTTGTAATTGAAAGAACCGTATTATCAAGTGCGAGAGCGTCAACATTTCTAGTGTCAGGAATCTCGTTTGAATCTTGCATTACAATATCGAGAAGTAAAGACGGCTTGGGACTTTGTTTCTGTCATCGAAAAGGGAGAGAGCAGGGCCTCAAGAATTTAAAAGCCTCAAGAGAAGAAAAAAGGGTCTGCATGCAGGTGATAGACCTGATTCTTTGTGCTCAAAGTTCCGCAACTTTGATCAGCAGGCTCGACTACAGAACATCAAGAACGTGGCCGAACTTGCCATTGACAGGTAAGCTACATCTTTTCATATCATATGCAGATGTTGTAAAGTTTGGCTTTGATACACTGGTCACAATGCCCCGAGAAGATTATCTCCTCGGAGAGTCTAGCACGGCTGAGCAAAGGCTTAATGCCTGTATAAGCGTCCTTTCCCACAACAAATCCTGTCTTGTAAGCATCAATCTGATAACATATTACAGACTTAATTGTGACTACTCAAATATTGAAGCTTCATCATGCAGTTCAAGCTTACACCACTCCTCCTTCTCCTGCCCCTTTCCCTTGCCCTACCCGAGCCGATTTCAGAGGCAATTCCAGAGACTGGCTTCAAAGAAGGAGGCGCCATTACACCTCGTGACGGGCCCGCTACACTCATAGCCCGCGCTTGTTCCTACACTACCGGCTGTACATCCCAAAGCGGAGCCAGTGCTGGAAAGTATTGCGGTTTTTGTACCCAAGTACGCGGAACGTATCATGTCGGAGACATTTATCAGTGAGTAGCTTTTCTATCTATTTGCCCCTTAGATCTCGGTCCTACTTGTTCAAGCTTTTCTTTTGTAGCACTAAGTGATCCGCATATGATGATAGTTGCTAACTTAGGCATTAAGAGTCAATGGTGGCTCTGGGTCCTCGAGCTGCTGCAGTTATGGAGCAAGCTCGGCTTGTGCTGCACGCTGGCCAACTGTTAGCCCGGAGTAAGTGCTTTCAAGTAAGAAGCTATATCTAGCTGACAATTATAGTGTTCTTGTCAAATGCGCCAACAATGGTAGAGGATATTAGCTGCATGGAGGTCGCAGATTAGCTAGAAATCTCACTCCTTTTTCCTATTCAAATTACGAGGTATACACTGCAGAGCAAACTTACAGGTTTTACTTTACCCACAGTCTTTTCTTATGAAACTTGCAAATGGGCGTTTCAAATCTATCCATCTATGTATTCCTGGCGTTTTATTCGATAACTGTCTTTTAGTATTACGTAGCTATAACCAATAAAACAAAACTCAATTGAGTACTCAAGTTTACAGAGCCATCACTGCTGGTGACGAGTGGATTGATTTACAGGCAATTGCAACTAAAATTAAAAGAAAAGATCAAGGGAATGCCCTTAGTATAACTAACCATTGCCAATATTAATTTGTGCTTTAGACTGAAAGTTAAAGCTACTCAAAGCAAAAAAATATATTAACAGAATCACCACTTAGTAATTATTATCCCCCAATCTAGTTAAATAGATATAATTCATTGCTCATTACTTCAGAACTTCCACAAAACTTTATCGAAATCCAAGAAGTTTTTCCAGATCTGAAGAAAAGGGTTGGAATTCTCCTTCGTCACCGAGAGGAAGCTTGTTGTATTGCATAGAGTGAAATAAAGAAATTGTGGGATCAAGAATTGACACCAGCCGCCCAAATACTTTACTGGAGACAATCAGTCTAAGAATCAGTGGAAGTGAGCTTTGCACTGAAGTTTTGGGAGATTGTGCTGGGATTCTGGGAAGCTCGAGCAAGAAGATGAGAGTTGTTTCATTCTAAACCCTTGGGTAGAGAATTGCCTTAAAGAAAACACGAAATAAGTATACAGGCGTTGTTACCCAAGAAGATAGATACATGCTTTTGGCTTGTGGGGGTTCCCATAATATTCTGAGTTGTCAAGACAAACGAGAAGAAAGGGGAGGACGTGTGAAAAGTGGGGTTAGTTGGTCATCGATATCAAAAGTGGACCGTCAGCCTTCAATGCAAGGCTGCCGAGCTCGGCTTCAAAATATATTTCTAACCCCTCCAACAATCATGACTCTTTACAATTAAGCAACAACTACATATTACAATGCCTTCTCGTACAGATTCCCCATTTAACTTGCAGACATGTGCTCGACCTAATATTCTTGCATTGGAGCCATATCGTTGCGCACGAGAGTAAGCGTCCTAGAAGCCCATCTTTAATTTCTGTTTACTGACTCATATTCTCATTCAGTGATTATAAAGATGATGGAACAAATATCCTTCTCGATGCCAATGAGAACGCTTACGGCCCATCTCTTCCAGACAGCGTCACTTCAAACCAATCTCTCAATTTCCTTGGGCTGAACCGCTATCCCGACCCTCATCAACACCCCCTCAAATCTCTCTTATGCAAATTGCGCAACACGCACCACCATACCGATCTGCCCCTCCACCCTCTCAACCTCTTCCTCGGCGTTGGTTCCGATGAAGCAATTGATGCTCTTCTCCGCTGCTTCTGCACACCCGCAATCGATTCCATCCTCGTCTGCCCGCCAACTTATGGCATGTATAGTGTATCGGCGCAAGTCAACGATGTAGCACTCGTTAAAGTGCCATTACTACCAGCTCCTGAGTTTGGTCTTGATGTTCCAGCCATTCTTGACACACTGTCAAAACCACAACCAAAACCCATCAAGCTCATCTACATTTGTTCGCCTGGAAACCCTACTGGATCATTAATTCCAAAAGAACAGATTGAGCAAGTATTATTACACAAGACATGGAATGGTATCGTGGTGGTCGATGAAGCATACATAGATTTCTCTCCCGACGGATCATCGCTTGCAGAATGGGTGAACGAATGGCCAAATCTAGTGGTGTTGCAGACGCTGAGTAAGGCATTTGGCTTAGCTGGCATCAGACTTGGTGCTGCGTTTGCTAGTGTTGAAGTTGCAGCATTGTTGAATAACTTGAAGGCACCATATAATATTAGTTCGCCTACAGAGGCTCTTGCTTCTCAGGCCCTGAAGGAAGACGGATTGTCAGTTATGACCGCACATAAAGAGCAGATTGTGGAGCAAAGACGAAGATTACTATCTGAATTGCCAAAGGTCAAGGGTGTGGGGAGATTTAGAGGTGGTGTAGCGAGCAATTTCTTGCTTGTGGAGATTTTGAATGAGAATGGGCAGCCAGACAACGAGGTCGCAAGAAAAGTTTATGAAAGCTTAGCGGAGAACAGGGGAGTCGTGGTTAGATTCAGAGGAAAGGAACACGGCTGCCTTGGTTGTGTGAGAATCACTGTTGGGACAGAAGATGAGGTAACGAGGTTCTTGGGACAAATTGGCGAAGTTATTGAAGAGGTATGGAAAGGCGAGGGAGCGAAGGTAGAAAGTGCTGAGGCAGAGCAAAAGAAGGAAGTGGAGGCTAATAATATTTTGGCATAAAATACAAGGATAGACATGTAGAAACGATGTAGATACCATATATTGTTTTGAAATTTGAACATCTAGCGGCACACATATTCTTCAAACTGACAATCCTATAACACTGAAGTAAAGTTCAAAAATGCATAGGACAGTGTAGCTATATCCCGTCCAGACTTCAAGGCAGATCTTGCATGTGAAAGTGCCAATTTTGTTGATAGATGATGCCCTCTTAGGGGCTCTAAATCTTCGGTTAAGGGCAAACAGCCCTTTGAGCTTTCTGAGATCTGGGAAGCTATTGAAGCTTGGGTTTCCAAGGCTACTTGACGTTATCAGATTCCTGATCTTCAAGACTAGCACGGGGGTCGTGGGATAATTAGCATCTGGATCACTGATTTCATTATCTATTGGCCTTTGAATTGCAGAGAAGCTAGAAAGTTGTGTGAAATATAGCCAGTCTATCCCCATACTCTCCGCATATCTGCATATAAAACAGAGCCGGGTCAATTTCAATGCACCCGATGTAGAAGAAATCTGGTATAGAACGTTTCTATTATCTCATTAGGCCATCTTAACGAAGCTAAAGTACAGATCTAGACACTCTTATCATTATGTTGGCCTTGAATAACTGTAAAAGACGAATGAAGATATGAAAATTACTTCTTTCAACTGATATCCCATCGACATATCAACGGCAACCTTGATACATCATAATTCCTCCTAACATCTGATCTGGAATCGGAGAACTTGTGGAATCCGCTCCTGTCAGATTATCATTCATACTGTAATCAACTAACCCTCAATATTATTTCCTGGAGACAAAGCGAAGAGAATAAGGGAAGACGAAAAGAAAAAAAGAAATGGCCACCAAATTGGCGGCGTGTGACATTTTAGTATACGCCAGGAAGACGTTGGTAATGTACTATAGCCCACTTCTATTCATATCCAACCTCAGAAATCTTGATGTTTCCAAGAACTCAGGGTAGATAACAACAAAACTCACAAGAAAGGCCGGCCCAACATGTAGTCGATGCCAAGCCACTTCTCATGATTAACTCCATACTCTCCCTCACAATACTCAACAACAAATGTACGATAGGACTCTTCGTCTGAGATCAATTCATCCAGCTCATTCTCAGCAAGTCCCCATTCTTCTTCCGGCAAATCATCTTTGTCGAACTTAGATGTAAAATCATCGGCATCGACGTCATCAGCTTGACCAGCGACCCTAGCTGACTTTGGGTGGTACTCCTCGCATGGGGGGTGTTGATAAGTCACACCTGGTATTCGAGAACTGTTACAATTGCAACGTTGATACTGGCCCATATGTGATAGTTTACCATTACGAGCTGCTCCCACGACTGAAACGGAAGGGACTTTCCAAGTACAAGTCAGATCCCACTTCATATCTGTAAAACCTCTGACAATTTTGAGAGCTCCGCAGAAGGCACAGAAACTTGAGGGGTGAAGGCGGATATTGGCAGGAATATTGTGAAATGTAATATCCCCTTTCTGATAGGGGTTGATATCTTCAACGACCACGTATAGTCTCTTCAAGGAACTGAATCTGGCGAGTATATTTGATGTAGAGTGACAGAAATACTCCATACTGTCGACCGAAAATCTTTGGGGCACATCAAAATAGATTGAGTTGACAGCTACTCGTGTAATTGACTTCAAATCCTGTCTTCCTAGTCCCATCTTACCAAGCGGACCAATATCAACATGTTCGAACCAACCGTTCTCCTCATATTTATAGCCCGTAAGCCAGTTGGAGAAGTAGGTAACATCAATGTCATATCTGATGTAGATATTCGCCGGGTGGGATTGTGTTGGAAAGCTCAAATTGTAAACCTTCTGCGCAAACGATCTGGCTTCTTTGTTCTAAGGGGTTAAATTGTTAGCAACATTAATATCATAGCATCGTAGAGGATGAGCAGATTATTCAATAGGCCGGACTGCAGTTCAACGATCAAAAAGTTCAAAACCTTAAATCCCTTTAAATATTGAACTAATTTCAGGAATTGAAATAGATTTGTCTATTGGACCAATTTTAAATAATGAGTTTGTGAAATTGCCAAGTATGTATTCGAAATCTCAAAATCAGAATTCCAGATTAAGCTGCAGTCTGGACTGTTGGAAATACTAGGATTGAGCATCTTGACGAGGACTTTTCCGGATAACAAAACACCGTATATGAAAACAGATTAAGCTTACTATGTGCAATAGAGAAGGTGGTTTAGAATGGAACGATAAGTACTTGTCCTGGTCTTTGTCGTAAATGAGATCAATGATTCGAGCTCCAGGTAAGTTTAATTTCCAGATCATTGAGCGTAGCTCCAAGGAAAGATTTTGAAACTTTGGAAATGTGCTAGAAATTGTTGGCAGTGCGGTATTGTTTTGGGCTGTAATGAACTCAACTTGTGGATCTTGTACAACCTGGAGCACATCCAAGTCAGCAATGAGGATTTAAACCAGGAATTACGTTGGAAAGTTAAGAAAAGAGGAGGCCCTAGGCGATTATTACTCTTGCATTGCTTACTTTCGGAGTGGTTACATCTGACAGATTGGAACCAAAAGTCTCCAATAAATTGTCCTCTGAAGAAGTTGAGGAGATAGATGGCGCTGGCATGTTTGCAATTGCAGCTATGGCAACCAATTGAAGTTGATCCGCGAGTTGATCACTAAACTGATCAAGTTGCATAACTCCATGAGATGAAGAAGAACTCATTTTCACCTATACAGACCAAGATGAGAGCCTAAGATCGGTGTGTTGCAGAAAATGAAGTAGTTATCTGTGGTTGGTAGCTGTAAAATTGGGTGTAATATCAACGATCTACAACGAGAAGTGCATCAGTGGATATTGCTAGCAAATAAGATGGTACTTCATACCTCTATTTGCAGAGAGAAATAAAGAGAAGATACCAGTAGTAATGCAGTATCGGATGAGATATCCTCAATGTTATGTGTCTGTCTGAGAAGAAGGAGATGGCAATATGCTTCGAGCGCTGTAACTAGGAGACCTGTTGTTGAAGCTTCTTTATAATGTATAGAATAAGGTAGATTGCTTCTTTGTACTCTTGGTATAATATGTCCAGTTTACTGTATGATATTCTTCAGATGAACCATAAAAGCCCCAAGCTGAAATTCGAGATGATATGTGACTGGGAGAGAGCTGTCAAGTGGTCGTCTTCTGAACCTTTTTTTTATATCGGAAGAACAAGATAAGGTAATCAAGACAACCTCGAACATATAAACAACATCCAATCAAAGCAGATGGACTCGAAGAGAGAAGGTGCAAAGAGAGGTGCAAAGAGAGAAGGTGCATTGGGTCCGTGCGACATCAAATAACAAACAACAACTTCCTTTTTTCCCAAGACCTTCAACTTTGATCAACTCGTACCATTTTTTATTATCAACTTATACATCTCAAGATGCTTTCTGGAAAAGAAAGTCGACATAAGAGTACGTGGGAGGAAGAGGCTTTATTAGAGCTTCTCTTTAGAGCCCCAAATTTAGTAACTAATGATGATCTGCTAAACATCTCTTTGAGCAACTTAGCCAAGAATGTGAACGATGAATTATCAGCTTCTTCCATCATGAAGATATACTGTCGATGGCTCGAAGTCCATCGGAGAAGCCCATTACAATTATTTAAAGCTTGGCCAAACACGATTAAGCAGTGGGTGGAATCATTGAAACACCGCGGAGTTGACAAGGAAATAGTAATGGCACACGTTGTGGACTGGAAGAAAGACAGTGGTCCTTCCACGATTAATGGCCCGAAAGGATGGATCGAGGAAAAGCACCTTCCTTCCGTTGACGAGATTGAAAGAGTGTTTGATGAAAAACATAGTTTAAACAAAGATAAACCTTCGGATAAAGGATGCTTTGATAGAGGTGAGTATCGATCGGACAGGCCCTCAAGTAAATCAGATCTTGGAGGCGCTCGCTCGGAGTATGTCCCATCGAGCTACATCTGCAATCGGTGCGGGAAGAATGGTATGAACCCTTCTCAAAATACACTCCGATGATGAAAGTCTTCATCTCCATCACCGCCATCACCTCCTGGAGCAAGTAATGACCACTAACAATGAACAGGCCACTTGGTCAAACAATGTCCAACAAATATGGTGGATAATCATGATAAAAACGCCATGAGGAAGATTGCTGATAGATTTCCAGGACCCTGCTTTTGACAAGAAGCCACCGGAGTCATACAAATGCTCAATTTGCAACAAATTCGGAAAGCACTGGTATTCGCTGTGCCCAGAGAATACCAGAGAAGACTCCATCACCCAAAAACGTCTGGTTACCAGGATGAAAGCCAGAGCCCAAAAAAGAACCTTGGATAAGAGAGATGGCTACAAGGCTAAACGAGACGGAACTTCAACATCAAGCTATTCCAAAATAAAAGGCGCGGAGCGGGATTCGAGACATTGGCGAGTCAGAAAATTGGATACGTTTGAAAAGTCAGGTTCTTCTAAACGAGAACAAGCAATGGCTTTGGATCATGGTAGCGAGCGAGAACCAGAATTGTCAGCTCTTAACATGCTTGAACAACTTGCGGATATCGAGGAACGCATACACAGAGCCTCCATGGCTATGGCAGAAGATACCGGCATGACGATGGAAGTCGTGGCAGAAGTGACTGGTGTGTCGATCTCCAATGTGGCCTCTACCATCATGGCAGCGAATCGCAAGCGTGCCCGCTCTATGGAAATGAATGATATTGGTTTCAAGGAGCGTCAACGTACCGTCAGACAAAAGGTTGCATATGATGATAGAGAAGAGCTGATGCATTGTGTTGATGACACAAGATCCCTACATTTGGATGTTGAAAGACACAACGCAGATGCAAGGGGAATTTTCAAGGAAACGGATCCCTACAGTGCAGAATTCGAATTAAGCCAAAGCCTCCCTGCCAGAAACTCGACAAATTCAACGCAAGATTCTGTGCAAAGCCCACAGTCTGATTTGAACATGCGCCCACAAGAGGTTTCACCTATGGATACTTCTAGCGAAGACGACATCCGAACTCCTGTGGATGATATGGAAGCAGGGTGTGACTCGCCACCGGTTCGTTTAGAGACTCCAGAGAAAATGTATTCCGATTTTGTTAAAAGCCTGATTGCAAATCGAACAGAAGGTCAAGTTGTAAACCTGAGAAGAGAACGCCACACAGCAATAGAGCTGTGGGATGAAGATGACCGACGTCGCAGGGGACAATTGCATATTTCAACATCGTAAGTTACATACCTGTTGTCTAAACAGGAGTGTGAGGTAACAATAATCAGATCACCGCAAATCTCTTCTCCATTGTCTTCTGTTTCATGGACGGCCTCAGATCATACACTCGATCATTCACCTGGCCGAGTTTCAAGTAAGATTCCTTACTTCGGTCTTGACAAAAACACGTCAACCTCCCCAGACTCCGATATTGAAATGCAAGAGCAAACTTCTGGAGACTAGGGGTATGCTAATGATGGTAACAGCTTGACGGATGCTGCGGGCGACTAATTGTTATGACTATAGCTGTTTCGATCTGAAGGGAATCTTAAAATTGGTGATACAGCGGATATTGAAAATAATGTAAGCAGCTACTTCGCAAAATCTGGGTCGTTTGTATTACACAGACTTTGACAATTATTTTGCTTCTAAAGTAGCTTTTTGAAGTTGCTGTTGTATGAGAGTTGAAGGTTGGGAGGTATGGTACACTGAGTGATAGGTGACAAGAGAAGAGTATTTTAGCTTGCTATTTGTGCAAGGAGAGAAACATATGAATCAGAGTACCTCAATAATGGTGCCACTGGCGTGACAAATCTAGGTTTTGACTGTAAATTCGCCTTGCGCCAGTTTTATGCCTGCAGTTTAACTCCTAAACTCCTAACTTTCCCTTTGGTATCCACTGCTACGAGCTGCTTACTGCCATTACTGTTGACCAATTTTAGTAGACCAGGCTCTTATGTTTCCACAATCATTCCAATTTATCCAGATGCTCCAACCTCGTCAAAACAACTTGTTTACTCGTCTCCTCAATTTCTCCAGCCAAAAATACTTCATCTAATATGGCGTACACCTATCGTCCCGAAAAATCAGCACCGTTCCATTCCTTTTCATCTCCTCCTCGCACTCTCTAATCCGAAATTACCAATCCCTGATTCCCTCAGAGGGGAAACATACCTTATAAAAATTAAACACCAAATCCAATTCACACACATTCCCAAAAAAGCTATCCAGCACCTCGACGAAAAAATGGATCGCCTCTAGATACGCCAACTCATTATCATTCGCATCGACGCACGCGCAGAAGAAGAGACCCGCATAGCGACGATAGACAATTTTATTGTTGCGAAACTCGACGAAATTCGATTGATATTTTTGATCGCGCGGGGCTACGAGTCGATGCACCTGGTGGGTTGTTAGATTGGATGTTGCGAGAATAGGGGGAGGACCATGTACTTCGCCCTTGAGCTTGATCTTCTCTTCATCGTTGTAGGGAGCGTACCATTTCGCGAGTCGGGTTTTACCTCTGTAAGCAGGGGAATGGGCGGTTAGAGATGAGGGGTGGATTGGGAGAGGGGAGGGAGTGGGAATTACGTACTGGCGGTTTTGTATTAGGACGAAGGAGAGAACCATTGTGTGTTTGGTTGGCAGCTTTGAAAGGGAGGGAGATGGTTGTGAGATTGAGGTGAGGTTATGGGAGGTCCGGATATTACGGTGGTCGAGATGTGGCTGTGGGGTGGGTGGGTTTAGTGCACTGTAGCTTGAGAGCCGAACGTTACGAGAAGATATGGATGCGGGTTTACGAACGTCATTTTGCTGGAAGTGCATTTTACAATTTGGGGGGTTTTAATTCTATACTGGTTGGAAGTATGGGACATATCGTTCATGAGTTAAACTTATACGTGCAACCTGTTACGATGTCAAATGATTGAATTTCTAAATCTCAGTCTCGAACAAATTGGTTGGGAGTGAATAGATAAATAGATAGCCCCTTTTTGATTGTTTTTCGGGTTGGATTCTTCATGGACAGTTTTACCGAGTGGTTGTAAAATTGACTTTTGGACCTAGTGTTTCTTTGATTATTCATATGGGGGTTTTGAGTAAAGTACTTTTGTATTTATTCACTGGCACATTTACCATCATAACTTGGGTTGCTTCAAACAGAAGTTGAAGAAGCAATTTGCTCCAAACATATCGGGTTAGTTGAACTAGATGGTGTTGAGTGGACTATACATTCAGCTGGAGCTTACGGCCTTCCTCCTCTTATACATTTTGTTATTATTCCGGTGGCTCCGCTCTGCATCATGGGTGGAAGAAAGTGGTTCTTCTCAACTATGACAAATCTCTTGCCGCGAGTTGCCCGAGTCTGGCATGAGCATGGCTCTTTCACTCTCACCCCTCACAAATCCATTTAGTGTTTACTATGTACACAAACACTCCATGAATCCCTCCGCTACACTCTCCAGACTCTCCGGAACACTCACTCATCCTACATAGCTTTAAGTGTGGTAAAACCGTATTTACATTCCCGTTTAGCATTTCCTAAGCATGATTGCCTGCAGCGACTCCAGTGCGTCTCTTCGTTCTGATCGCAAATATCTTGTATGTTTTTCGAGATATTATAATACTCTTGTTGGCCAACACCTCTTGAAACTTCATGAGGCTTTACACATTTCTATTCAAGAAGTAAACTTGCACTCGCGCTCAAAAAATAGCCAATGTTCACCAATCTCCTAGCCCCTTTTCAACCCAACCCTCTCCTCTCCTCTTCTCTCTTCTTCCCTCACCCACCAAAACCCAAGACTTACCACCCCGAAAGCCCCGTAGACTCACTCAAAAACACGACCAAGAGATCCAATCTCAGCACAGGAAACCCCTTTAAAGAGTCATACACACAGTAATCCCACCCATATTACATAGTTGTAAATCCCAAGTAGCAACATTCCCATTCCGAATCACGACTTAATACTATAAACTCTCGAGTTCATTGCACCAACCTTCTCAACCTTTTTCTCCCAACCTGATATGATATACATGCCAATGGATAATTATACTATCGTATAGCACAGTATCTCCCACTCCACGCATCGATATTTCGAGCCCAAAGCTCCGGAATCAACCAGACGAATCGGGATGTGTGGAATAGCAATAGGGGAATAGCTACCACACAATACTATGTTGTTCCATTGTTAGGAAGTGACATCAACTCGGACTGCAATGAATGTCTGCAGTTGCAATAATCAATAACCATCCATAATACATGACCGAATTCCACAATCCAGCCATTTCAAGATTTAATAGTGAGAATTACTTAATTATGTTTTAGGTAGGTCATTATCCCAAATAATACTAGTCATCTCGAAATAGATCAAACACCTCAGACGGTCTATAAAATAAGACAGGAAGCAAGCAAGCTAGTCACAGCAGCACCGCTTGTTATAATAAATCCTCCATCTCTCCATCTCTCAAGAAATACAAACACATCAATAAATTATATACACTTTCCCCCTTCCTCTTCAACTACATACATACATACATACATACATACATACATATACATCACCTTCTCCCTCTCTCTCCCTTCTCTCCCTTCCCTCCTCCACACAAATCTTCAAGTCCCATACCATACACTCATTTATCATGATAGGAGGTAGCTAGCTAGCTACCAGGTCAGATATCCGTGTATAGATACTATATATATATATATATATATATATTATCCCTACTTCAGATCAGCACCACCAGCGTCAGCACCGGCGTCGGAACCAACATCAGCTTCAATCCCAGCCCCCCAATGCACGACACGGGGGCTATCTAGTATTAACCCTCAACAGCCATCATGACGTCATTCTAATAAAATCACTAATCTCACCTAGGGAGGCACACACAACTAGACATCCTCCTCCAAAACATCCCGCCCAAGCGAAAGATTCCAATATAATGTGCAATAAACCTACCTATATACCTAACTACCTGTCTAGTAGAATCAAGATACACCCTAGACCTCGAAATCACTTCACAAACATTCATCACATCAAACATATAAAGTAAGGATTTTTAGAAAATTTCATTTTAATTTCAGAAAAGGAACTATAATGCCCTCCCTATGTCCGTAAACAACGCAAACGCTCCCTATAAAATATCATCAATAACCGTATAGTCATTCCTACCAACCCATTCCACTCCATCCCATCCATCCATTAGAAGATACCCACTTGGAACCAACAAAAAAGGCAGCGACCGACAGAACTAAAGAAGTCGCACAACTAAATAAAAAAAAAGTAAGAGAAAAAGCTTCAGACAACAAAGTTTGCCGTGCATTCGTGCTAGTCCCTGTATTTCCTTCACCGGATTTCGTAATATGGTAATCGTCGTATGCATATCAACCTGCGTGATTCTCGCTGACTCCTTATGTTCTCTCAGCTAATATCATGATATAACTTTTTGCTTTTGTATTTGGACCCCTCAGCCGAAGATGTATTGACCTCTCTTATTATGAGAGTTGTAAGGAGTCTCCTTTCCACGATGTGTTGCATTTTGCCTAAATTTATGCAGCAATGAGTGGCTCCTCCTCAGCAGCAATTCCGGATTTGAACTCTTCCTTTGGTGCTGTTGGGAAATCCTCCTCCTTGATACCGTTGGCCTTGGCGGTTGGGGAGGCAATTCTGCTAGCCTCTGGAGATCCAGAGCGGCTTCGAGCACTTCCGATCATTTCTTGTGCCTTGTGAGCATACTCTCCAGCGTATTGCTTAGTGGTCTCGGCAACATGCGAAGCGTGTTGGCTGGCAAGTTGTTTGACTTGTTCGGTTTGTTGGTTGACAATGCTTGAGATTTGAGCAAGAGTGTTGTCAATAAGCTCCTTGTTGGTCTTGTAAACAAGTGGGGAGATGAAGAGAACGGAAGTAGCGATGAGAGAGAGACCCCAGAATGGGATAAGTTTGATCAAGTAGTAGGAAATGAAAGATCCAATCAAGGCCTATCTGAGTCAGTATTTTGTATTTTACAGCAATGAATTTGAGGATCTCTTACAGTGAGAGAAACAAATACGTTCTCGGCAAAGAGAACACGTTGTGACTCAATGACGAAGAAGTTGATAAGCTCATGGACGTCACCGAGTAAGCTATCAAGAGTTTCTTTAGAAACGGTGTAATACTTCTTAGGTCTAAATTGAGAAGTGAGTCCATGCGAGAAAGCTAGCTTTCCGAGACCTTCTGCGAGAACCGTCACAAACAAAGTCATGTATGTAATCTTGAATGAATATCGGAGAATGTCAAGATATCTGGCAGCGAAGATGAATGCAACGGTAGAAAGGTATGCAATTCCAGATGCACGAGGATTCTCCCACGACAACAAATTGTAGAAGAAGGAATGGTAATGCGTGAGTTGTTGACCAGTGGCTGTTTGAGTGGTAGGAGTGGTGCGAGAGTTTGCGAGGTTGGAAAATTCGACTTGAGTCTTTTGATGTTGGTCTCGTACATTATCTGCCATTGGGCCTACGGAGAAAACGTCAGTATTATGGTCTATAAACATATGTGATGGGAAATTTTCGTACCGTTCACGACGCTTTGAGTGATAGGGTGATTTCCAACAGCGTTGGCAGCTGCAGATGCATCTAAATTGATTGATTAGTTGATTTCCTGTATTGATATTATTGTGCGAAGTTGTGAACTATTTCAGAGTTAGCGATAAAGACTTTTTGGTGGGTTGTTTGATAGATATAGCTTACCTTACTGTCATAGGCTGCATTCTTTGCGTTCTCCATTGTGCTGGCAGTCCCTTCGGTGGAAGTTGTGCTGGCGTTGGAAGGAAAATCTGACATAGTATGTATAGAAATTGATGGTTGTGTGTGGAAGAAGGGAAACAGTCGAGGAAGCTTGTGATGATAAGCTTGTGATGGAAAGGCGGTTGTGATGTTGTGGTGGTGGTGGTGGTGGAGTATTCTTTGAAGTTGTCTTTGGCAAGAGGGCTTCTTGTTTAAAAGAAAGCGAATTACTAAGTAGTGGTAGTCTTTCACAATTTATCAATTGAATTGCAATTATGACGAAAGCTGGCAAGAAGAAGTTCGATCGATTCTTTTGTCCTTTTCTTTCTGGCCTACGAAAAGCTGCAGTAGTGGGTTGAGAAATGGGAAGAAAGTGGAGTCAATTATGGTCGCACTTGCACACGCCAAACAACTTGGAGAGGGAGAGCTTGATATGGATTTATTTTTGGTTCTAGCGAGAGCAAATGCGGTTTAGCGCGAGAGGAAGCACGCGAGCAATCCTGTTCTTTTTGGTCTCTGTCCTGGGATGCGTCTGGATATCAAGGTTACCGGCGTGCACAGTACCTGGGCAGTAGGGAGGAGGGACGGGAGAGCACTCTAGAGCACGCTGTAGATGCTGGATCGCCAGGGAGGAACTGGAACTGGAACTGGAACTGCACATTGGATACTGGACACTGCACACTTCACACTGCACACTGCACACTGCACACTGGAACTGGAACTGCACATTGGACGCTGCACAGACTGGACAGTGAATTGTTCGACAGAGTCAGGATGCTACGGACGACGGACTACGGACGGGGCACGTCATAATCGAAGCGCCACACTAGAAAATCGGGTACGCACGGTTACAGTACAGTGTACAGCTTGCTCCGGACCTGGTGAATATGCCTATCTAGGCATATTCCCATGTGTATTTTATCATTTATATCTTCATTATTCATTATTCATTCGTCATCCATCATCCATCATCCGTCACCCACGATTCATGATTCACGCCAGTCCTTACTGCTATCCCAATTATTAACAGAATCGTGGTCTTTCACGCCCGACCTAGCACTGACTCCATTCTACTAGAAACAGAGACATCTCGAAAATATCTACTACTCCCTAGCACATACATATTTCGACCCAGTCGTTCCCTAGTCATTACGGATACCTCTCATGCAGACTCGCTCGCTTGCTTGCGTGGGTGTCTCTAATTGTCCATTGCTCTCTGCTTTTGCCTTTGCTTTTTCCGTTTTTCCTTTTTGCATGTGATTCTTATCGCCTTGATGAATCATACGAAAAGTTCCAGTGCCAGTGCCAGTGCCAGCTCCAGTCCCTGTTTCCATGACGGGCTGACTGGCTGTCACCAAACATCTGCTGATGACGAAGATGCATGGAAAGAAGAACAACATGACTTTGGAGATATATAAGATACAATGACTCACACATCATCTGTACCAACTTTTCATCTATCATCGTCCTTGACTTATTATCTGTCCTGTGTCGAGAGTTGAAGAATGCGGAAATCTCTCTTATGCCTATCGACAGTTGCATTGGAAGGGGCCAGATCCAATAAGACATGGGATGAGGTGGGGGGATTCTAGCTCATCACTAGCTATTGAAGCACAATGCGTCACATCTTTTGGGATCCACCAAAGCCTAAGAGGGTATCTCATTCCCGTCTTCATTTCGACTTTCCTGTGCCCAACCAATTATACGATTTCATTTCATCCTTCCTTAGGGTTTGCATACTCTCATACCCTAATGTGGACATGCTTCTCTTTCCCATATCGCTGCGAGCCAGAATGAAAATCTTTCCATCATTTCCGTGAAACCCTGGTGGCGTGTGGAGTGGAGCAGAGTATAGCGAGCACAGTTCTGGAATCTCAACTGATAAGGATTTCGGTGCCCCGCGAAGGATCTTTTGTGGGTATGTGTGTATCAGTCCAATTGGATACACCATCATGAAAATAACTCTCCCGCATAAGTATGGACAATCAACTTATCCATCTCGAGGCCGTTAAAACGAGCATCTTTTGAAGAGTTTACTTTACGTCTGACTTCTGAATCAAGCCATACACCTAACGATGTTTCGTCCGTTGCGACAGAATTCGTACTCCACGTAGGGAATTTGCATGTTTGTATTGAACATCAAATGTTGGTTAGGCACGCGCTCAGGATCCACGAAGGCGAGGAAACAATTCGTGGCTTCAATAAAAAACCACCGGCTTGCTAATCAAGAAAACATAGCTGTCTACTATTCATTCTGTCGACTGTCAGTTTAGGTGACTCCAAATTGACTTATTCGATAACTCACGCTCGGAAAGCATATAGGGTTCAAAGAAACAAATCGCTATTATATCCTAAAATACAAGCTAACACAGAAACAACCGACCAACCAACAAACATGCAACAAACCCCCCAATTCTCAATCAAGGCATAGGAGCAGGATAGGCCACAACCTGACTCATGACATGAGTACACAACTCACTACTCTGTCCCACCGTCTGCACTGTGTTCCAGTCCAGATACCCATAAATCCACTCTCCCGGGCTCATCAGCGCCGCCGGCGTATAATTCGCACAGTGCTTCACATAGATCAAATCGTCCAGGACATTGATATCCAGCCCCGCAGTCGTCATGGGCACCTCGCTCAAATTGCATAGAAAGGCTAGAGTACCGTGATACTCAGTGGGACGAAAAGCACCATTCAGAGCAGAAATGCTATCTTGGCTCATCATACCGACCCCGAAACAGGGCCATCCGGGAGATATGGTAGCGCAGGTACTGGTTGTGTTGGCTTGAAGAACGTTGCGCGCTTGGTTGGTAGCGGCTTCGGGGAGGAAGCCAGCTCCGCAAGTTGCAGTGGCGGCGGTGGCAGAGGCGGCGAAATCGGCGGTGAGGGTTCCGGTTGTTTGGATTGTGCTGGTGGAAGAAGTGGAAGAAGTGGAAGAAGAAGTAGTGGAAATAGTGGAAGAAGAACTAGTAGATGAAGTCTTCTCAGTGGAACATGAAGAGGCCGATAACGAACACTCCGTCTTTTTCGCCCTTTCCACGATCGCAGCCGCAAAAGCATTGCCAATAAAGAAAAATAGAAACACCCGATGAAGTCTCATCAGGTAGTTTTCCGAGCGAAATATTTCACAGTACGAGCTAAGCTCCACACGATCCTCGAAAGAGACGAGAGGAAAAAGAATTCAAGTATCGTCGTCAAGAGTGTGCATACATCAATAGTAACAAGAATCGATAAAATTTTCATATGCTGAACAGAAATCTACGCAGTGAGTTTAAGTATGGATATTCCCTTTTTCTTCACTGTTGGACAAGTCGGTCATTACATACATAGGCTAGGCCATGTGTCTTAACGTTATATGTCCATGAGTCTGCATACTCAACCAGATCAGGTCGGAAATAACGTATATGACACCGCAACACCTTGCGAGAGACCCAGAGCGTATCACGCGTATTGGGATTTGATTGTTCTGGATTCTTGAATAGCTTTGGGGCTTTTGTGTGCGATGTGGACTTTTTTTTGGAGGGGGGGTCGAGATTTTTACATACATGTGGGATGTTATATTATTTAGTAGATAATAATTACATCCATCGAGTCTGTTATTTCCATATATTATACACACTATTAAAATAACCATAACCACAGCATAACCAACCCAATCCCCAAATTCTACCATCTCACAATCATTTCTTTCTCACTCTGTATCTCCGTACATCCATCCATCCAACAACATCAATCCCAACACACTTCATAAAATCGATGTATACGTACAAGCAAAGGTCAAAGGATCACATTAAGCGCTCACATACTGCGGAAGGATTTCATGACATTGCATCTATTGGGTTGGCATGCGAGGGCCGCGTTTATTCATCCTGAGGTGCGTATTGGGATGGGGGCTTGGCGGTGGAGTGCGTGGTGTGATGTATTGTGTTTGGAGGATTTGATGGGAGGATTGGGTGGTGTGGGAGCTAGATCATGTGAGAGGCACGTGTGGGGTTTCTTTTGATGGAGTGTGGACTTTGAATTCGGAATTTGCATTTTGTTGTTCTGAGAATCATTTTTATTGGTTTGGTTTATTTTGTAAGCGGTTGTCTAAAAGTACAGGAAGTAATTATATACGTCGAAAATCTTCTCTCCAATTCCCCTTAAAGCAAAGATTTCAACGCCTCCGCCGTTTCAATCGAACTCTCCTTGAAGTTCCTATATTTGAATCCCATTTCCCTCTCCGCCTTCTCTCCACTCGCACGCACTCCCCCCGGAACCCATTCCACACTCTCTACCTTTTCCGTTTCCTTATTATATCCTACATAATCTTTCCCGGGAGTCCCAACCACGATCTTCGCAAGAGCTTCCTCATCCCCCTTCTCCTTGAAATACTCCCGCAGAATATCAGCCTGTGCCTGTGCGGGCCCAGGTCCCGCACACGCGATGTAGCGCTCCCCGTCTGATTTCTCGGGGTGTTCGTACGCCCAGATATGCATGTACGCTACATCGCGTACGTCTACGGAACTGCCGCTGCCGGCGGCAGCAGGGATGGTTTTGGTGGCGCCGGTAAGGATTTTGTAGATGGGTTGGAGGGTTTCGTTTAGTTTCTCGCCTGTTTCGGGGAGGTATGCTGGGGGTCCGATGACGTAGGCCGGGTTGATGGTTGCGATTGCGAAGGAGGGGGAATGCTCAGTGCGGAATTTCCAGACGGCTTCTTCGGCGGCGGTCTTGGAGGCGCCGTAGAGGACTCCGGCGGGGGTAGGACGGCTTTCTTTGAGATCTTCTTGGGCTTGGGCGAGGTAGGCGGAGGCAAAGTCGCTTTCGGTGAAGGTGTAGTCGTCGGTGCGGGGATTGAAGACGGCGATGACGGAGGAGGTTATCACTACGGTTTTGAGTTGGGATCCGGCTTTTAGGGCAGAAAAGAGAATGGTTTTGGTGCCTTCTATGGCTGGAGTGACAACTTGGGCGTAGGTGTCAAGCTTCATGTCTATGGGAGATGCGGTGTGGAAGATTCCATCGACGCCTGGTATATTGGTCAGTCCAATTCACTTCAACTCAGACCACCCGTTGAGAGTAAGGGGAGTAAGGAGAATGGGGAAATTGAGACTAACCTTGAGCAGCTTCGTCGAAAGCACCAGAAGTTGTCATATCGGGTACTTCATATATCTTTACTCGGTCAATGTAAGGTGCATAAGGACCTTTGAGCAATGGTTCCGCACTAGAGACACGACGAGTGGTGCCGCGAATAGAATAGCCGGCTTGTAGGAGATGCAGACCTAGGACACTGGCTATGTAGCCATTGATGCCAGTTATAAGGACTGTCTTGTTGTTTGAGGATGGAATTGCCATTTTGAAGTAGGACAAATAGAATTACTGTTGAATGTATGTCTGATTGACTTATAGAAATAACAGGCAATGAAGTGAACTATTTCTTTTGACGTTTTGTATCCTTATAAACTCTTGATATATGATTGGAACTTTGATTGAAAGGGACTGTCCTACATGATGAACCTACATGCATATATATACACCTAATCCCCTTCTTGAGGGCTCCACACAAAGCACCCAGTATGACGAAACCGGCCACGTTACAAAGTCTGAGAATGGTGATTAGTATTCCTGCTGAGAAACCATTTTCCAATATACACCTTTGTGTCGTCAAGCTTAGAAATCCATTGTAGAATCATTCTAAATAGGGAATAATGGCAAGCCATTAATCCGCTTCGGAGGTTCTGTTTCTGTGTTTTTATATGATCAGTAATCGAAGCCGAGACGTTAAGGTTTGAGATCGACACAGCCGGGGCGAGTGTTAATTAGGTTAGACCAATAAATAAGTAAATTCACTTGCTAGATGTTGATTAATTAAGTAATCAATAAGTTACAGGCAGAAAGGAGAATAATAATAACAATAACGTGGTTTATCAGCGAGCGGATCATATCACCGAGCGGATCACTTTTACCTCAATTTACACCTTTAACTCTATATTATTCAACAACGATTGAATCAATTGATTGAAACTATTAAGAATCTAATAATCTAGGATCTATTACATTATTTTGATAAGTTCTTATATTATAACCTATCTTTCCACATTTACTATAACATCGACTAAAAGATACTTCCCCATTAGAATTCCCTTTTTTTCGATACTCGTTGTATTGAATCTGAATATCAATCTTTTACTGAAATAATATATTAAAAGTTTCTTATCCAATGAATACTCCTTCTTGATATAATTGGATCTTTTTCGTATATCAATACTTGCTTAATACTTCATTTGCTTTTCGAAGTATATGAATCTCTATATTCAAAAGTATATTTTTATAAGTTAATTTTTTTATATCCTTAATTAAAACTAGTACAATCTCAAATATAAATGTTAAAGAGTTTGATTGATAATAAGTTATTCAAAATTTAATTAAAGTTGATTGAAAAAAAGCTTTAATTAGATTATAAAGAATTTAAGAGATTCATTAATTTAGATCGAAAAAAGGGGAGATAAATATGCGAATACGAATATCTAATTTCGAGAATATAGCTTCAGAATTAAATAGGATTAAATCTGTTTCTCGAAACTTTGCTTTTATATTCTGAAAAGTGATTGATTTCTTATATACAGCTTTAAAAACTATAAAGAATTCAACCTTCGAAATATATTTGATATATACCTTAATAAAAATATTAATTTGATTCCTATATAAACATTTCAGATTATTAAAACAGCTAACATTAAATAACTAAATTAAATGATTTGAATGTAATAGTAAATATAAATATATAATATCGTTCTTTTTATAATATACTTGAAAAACTATTAATTTATAACTTTTATATTTATTCAATACTAATATTCGATATTTGCTCTTTCTTCAATTCTTAATATATTTATTAAAGTATTTCAATTATTCTAAATTTATTTTATTATTTATTCATTTATTAGATATAAGTTTAATAGCTTATTCTACAAAAAGATTCGTTTCAATATATCAATTAAAAAGATAGATCTATCCTTAAACTACTAGAAATAAAGGAATAGTTTTACCCTCTTTATTTCTATATATTATTACTATAGCTTATTTTCAATTATCTAATTATATTGATTTACTTCTACTATATCTTTTAGTATTAATAATAATCATTACTATATATATAATCTTTATTATAAAACCTGTTTTATCGAAATTATAGAAATCTCCATTCAAAATACTATATTTCGTTTGCATATTTATAACTAATTGAAATCATTCTTTAATAAACTTAGAATTCTTACAAAAAACTCTTTGAAAATTATAAACATAATTAAAACATATCTTTAATTCGATTTGACATTTTACAAATCAATATATCCAAAACTTTTCAATACATTTCGCATCCCTCGATTCAAAAATATAATTTATCATATCTTCTATATTCTTAAATTTAAATAGAAAACCTTTCGAATCCATATCAAAAATATATTGAATAATAATTGTCTCTTTTAATTCTATAAGATTATAAAAATTCACTCGAGTTTCGATATAGGAGATAAAATCATTCATTTTGCAATAGAATAATGTATATAGTAAATTATATAGCTTGGCAGCTTTTCGAATGCTAAGCTTTTTGTCTTTTTGAATAGCCTTGATAGCTAAGAGTATTCGAGCTTCTTTATTATTTGATTGTATATTAATTGATTGATAAAACGTGTGTTGAAAGAGAAAGGTGTAAATTGAGGTAAAAGTGATCCACTCGGTGATATGATCCGCTCGCTGATAAACCACATTAATTATTATCAGGAATCTGAACGAGAGAAGACAGAAAAAATAAGATGTGCAACAAAACATGTGTGTCAGACTAGTCACATGAGCGGTCAACACAATTCATCTCACAATAGAAGGCGGTGTAAAATATTAACGGTTTAAAATAATTCCACATGAACTTCAAATCCTTTAGAATTCATACATCATCAACCATCTCATAGTCATGAGTACTACTAAATTCATTCCATCGCGCCCTCTATTGCGTTACCTCGATGAGAATATATCCAATACCTCAGTTCGCCCGTTCTGCTACCTAGTAACGCAGCAGTCATCTACGAATTCGTTGCGCCGTTCCATCCTACTTCGCCCTCCACAACAATGTCGCCATATTATGTTGTCGCGAATCGCGGAAAGGACAAGACATGGAAAATTGCAAGCTGATAATCATAAGATTCTGGATTATGTTAAGACATCACTCTTTTCTCAAACGGATTATCAATCACAGAAGATTATATTATGGGTAGAAGCGGATAAAAAGCCTTACAGCAAACCCCACAAGTTTATCGGCGTAAAGACGATTGGTGATGTGATGAAAGACTACCTGTGTAATAGGGAAGAATCGTTGTTGGATCCAGGAGAAGGGACAAGCTGGATGCTGGTGCCTAGAACTGGGTTCCAAAATATCTCAAAGGGAGAGCGTCATGAACTAAAGAGGATAGCTAAACGTATTGATGATCTGGGAGCAACAAACCTTGGCGAATATGTTTTGATCAAACGAAAATCATTCATGGTACCAAAGCCCGGGAAAGCAATGAAAACTAAAGGAGGTCGCGGCAATGCGAAACTTATAAATTTGACAAAGGATGTTACGGGCGATAACCTGAGCGTGATGTTGGCAAAAGCTTACTACTTCTTAGAGACACGTAATTACAATGCAGAGTTTCACATACATTTCTCAAAAAACCTCAAGTTCAGCGAAGATGAGATGTTTCAAAAGATGATGGAAATGCCTGGTGGCCTGGCTCTACATCCCCAAGTCATTCAAAGCCAATTGCCTAGTAGTGCTCGGATTAATATAAAGCCTTGGAGTAATGGAAGAGAGCTTGTATGGGTTGTAGGGAAAAATGCATCGCGTCAACAAGAGCAATTGGTGTTACTTGCTAGGGATAATGTCATTAAGATGGAAGGAACTCATGAATTTGTCATCCACAGGGGCAAGGAGATGAGGAAAGATAGGAACTGGAGATTGAACGAAGACAAACGAGAGATTGAAACCTTGAAAAAGGAAGGTAAATCTTTCGACCATATTCTTGAACGGCAAAGTAAAATCAAGGCGCGTGAGGATAGTCTAAAATCCATGTTCAAGGAGGCAAAATTGGCACGAAGACAGAAAGAAAAGAATAGGAAAGCGCGAAGAATTGAAGAACGACTTAAATATCAAGCACGTGGGCGAGCCATGTTAGCTGGTCGTTTGGAGCGAAAGAGAACATTGAGGACACGTTGGGAGCGAAGGAAACAAAACCTGAGAGCGACGGAGAGTGAAAGAAAAGAGCGGGATGCGATGAGAGCATCTTTCCTAGCTCGGAGGAGAGCGAGCAAGGCAGAACTAAAAGCTGAAGCTATGATAGGCACCGTGAAGTATTATTCGCGACCGGCACAGACAGGAGCAAGCAGCGTGGAGCATAAAGGATCAGGTGTAAGAAAACTACGATTAATCAAGTTCAAGGAGACAGCAAGGGATGTAGCAAATCGAACGTCGCTTTTACGCTCTCCACGTCCTGCTGCACCGAATGCTTTGAGGATTAAGAGACAAAGGTCGCTGAGTCAAAGAAGGGCAACTGAAGTGAAGGCAAGAAGGGAGCTAGAGTTGAGGAGGAAGAGGGCAAGTCCTATTCGGTCAAAATTTGAGGATATGATATAGAATTTGGCTACGGGATAACTGTACATGTGGACGATAGATTATGACACCTTCTGTTCATATATAATCTCTATATTCGCTGAGGGTGTGTTTTTAAAAATTATTTCCTGCCTTGCCGCATGCTAAGAGCATATCACTTTGACATTACGAGAATTTTGGTGGCGGCTTTATCTGGTGTTATCCTGAATTTGATGGGCTGTAATTCAAATTTAGGCTATTTATTATTCAGTTGTGGAAAGAGTCGTTTCTTTTCGATTCCAATTGCAGGCATCGAAACACTGTCGCATAGAATCCTGTAGTTAGGATTGGTCAGGTACTCTGTTGATGCGGCTGTGCTTACTTTGAGTTCCACGTCGCGAAACGACGCAGACTTTGGGCTCGTCCTCGAAATTTCTTTTCATTCTCTCAATTGATTTGAATCCATCTCATATATGTTTTCGTGCAGAACATAATTATTTCACGAACTTCGGAACAGATCTTGTCTTTATATATCATAACCATGGCAGAAATTGGGGTCATTGCCAGTGGCATGGGCGTAGCCTCGTTAGGGCTCCAGCTGATGGACGGCATTAGAAAATTGAAACAATTCTGGGATGAGGTCAAAGAAGCGCCTGAAGATATCCAATATACCCTCGAAGAACTCGAGACGTTGAGTTTGATTCTTTCCGATATCCACACATCTAATTCAAATATGCCGTCGATTCCTTCGGCTACGGCTACAAGATGCTTAGAGCTCTGCCGTCGTGGAACAGACATCCTCAACACTACAGTGAAGGATCTGAACGGAGCTATTTCCAAACGACGCACAATTGGTAGCGCGAAAGTGGTTTTGAAAAAAGATACGCTCGAGAAATTTCGGAATCGGTTAAGAGATGCGCAGTATATGCTCATGCTTTCTCGGCAGACATACTCGGACGCACTCCAGATGAAATATCACAAGCTTCAGATAGAAGCAGTCCAGAATAATGCGAATCGTCAGCTGCAAGAATTCGAGGAGCTGAAAGTTTCCATTACACGATCCGCCGATGTCATGTCCAGTACCCTGCTCCAATCACGCGATACCCTGGTCTATGATTTTGAAACGAAGAGACCCACGAGAAATAGAACACGAAATAAGCTTGATAAGGAGGCCAAATACTTTCATAAAAAGTTCAGAATTCCTCAGTGGTTTTCATCCCCGAACTATACTTGGGACTTCTCTGGATATCTAGCACCCTCAGGGTGGACATTCAACTTCCGACAATATTATACAGTCGATAGACGATCGTCGACTTGGGAATGTGTACGTAAAGGGGATCTATCTGGACTCCAGGTACTATTGCAGAACAAAAAGGCAACCCCCTTTGATAGATTATTCAGCGGCGAGACATTACTTGATGTACGTAAACATCCCACTTCTTTTTGTCAAGAACTGTAACAGTCTGATTTACATAGCTAGCTAGCTCGACGGGAGATATTGATATGTGCCGTCTTCTACTTAATCAAGGAGCAGATCCGAATGACTCTTTCGCGACGTATGTACTCTGGCCTTCATAGCTTAGACATATTTAAATAACTAGTTGCCGTAGGTCTGCGTTGTCGTATAGTATCAACCATTCGATGGTAGAGGGGGATTCATTTTCCTCTGTGATCAATGTGCTGCAACTACTGTATCCAATCACTGAAATTTATAATCCATTAGAAGATATACGGGTACTTTATGATTATGACGGTCTAGCTTGGCTGCTTCGTCATATTGACCCGACATTCAAAGAATGGAGCTTCGAGGAGAGGATGATGTTCGCACTGAAAATTTGTTATAGAACCGTTAGAGTGCTTGATAGCACAGCTGAAATCGTATCACTAATGCTTCACAAAGACCAGCTGAACGAGGCTTGCAGAATGACTATTCGAGGTCATCCGAGGGGGATTGATTGCAATTTTCTATTGATTGAGCTTCATTGTATCAGTCGTAACATAATGGACTGGTTGGAAGAAAATGAAGAGTCGTATATGTATTCCGACTCAACTCAGCCAAGAGCTGGGAGACCAGGATTTGGAACGAGTGATCGATTTTCAAAGACTGAATTCGCTACATCAATCCAATGGTTAAAGCGCCTCGTTGCCGCGGGGTCAGAAATTTACCAAGCGTGGTTTTTGTATCCTTTGTTGACTAGTAGTCATTGGCTTGTCGCCACTGAGTTACCCCTATTAGAGATACGTGTAGTTTCTGTGCGCCTTTGGCTTGAGATACTATACAACTCCGGTATTGATTTACTGAAATACGGCAAATTAGAGCATGATCATTTCATAAAGAGTGACGGGGAATGGCATTCGTGGGCCGCTGAAAAAAATTGTGTTGGTAGGAAAGGTGAGACGTCTTGGAAGCGGGCACGTCTCATAAGCTTTGTCTATGGACCAGCTATTGACGATTGGAAATTCTGTTATTCTTGGAGCGAACCGTGTCGGGACTATTACGAAAGCTTCCTGCATTTCTGGGAAATAGTTGATCATCCAGAGAGGGGGATGCCTGGGGCTTGGGTGGAGTATTAATCACGTTTTACATGCTCTGTTGGAACGACACTTCAATGCAGATGATATAGAAAGGGTGGTTGGTGAACGGGATTAAAATCTACGTCTTGTGCTGTAGATGGAGTGTGGCAACAATTTCTCTTGTTAAGACTATTCAAGATTCAAAGTAAATTAATATCTATCGACTACTAAGTGTGCCACTCGTTAATTTGATATATCATCATCAATCCATCGCCATCTACTGCATTCTTCTGGCTGATCAACTTGCAATGTTTATGCTAGAATCATGACCTTAAGCTTGAGTCAGATATTGAGATAGACAGAAGATTGCGATCAGCGCAGCCATACTGAGCAATGCATTTGACCCTAGGAAGAGGAAGTTCTCGAAACCTTCACTCAGAAATCGAATTTTAGATCATGAAAATATTAGTTATATGTGATAGCATGCTATAGGCGTGATATTTTTAGCTAAAGAATTTCAATCCCAGAGCTAACTTGATACATATGATAGTACTACAGCGATAAAAAGAATGAAAATTGTCGGGACGAATATTAATCCATAGATTAATGAAATAAGGTACCATGCAAGGGGTCTCCCCATGATCAGAAGCATATTAACCACCTCCATACCAACCAGACCAACACCAAGATATAACTCCAAACCCATACATCTCACCATCCGAAAACGTCACTCACTTGTGGCGCAGTGGTACAGTGTACTGCTCGTCTTGAGGGACAAGATTAGGTGTCCAAAGTCCACTTTACTAGTGCAAGTAATATGATCGCTTTAACTAGCGAGATTATTCGGGACCCTCATATAGTGTTCATGGTAGCATCCTTTAACTAGCGCAACTACTATGTTCACTTGTACTGTGGACTTTGAAAGAAAGATTAGGTCGAGTGATTGAACTTTTGCTATTTTCTTCTGCTGTTTCCGTTTTTTTGTGGATGATGTGAAGTGGGGCTGGTGAAGTGAATGATGGAGGGAAGATGAGATGAGATGGGATGGAAGTATGGGTAATGAGTGAATGTTGAGTGAATGGGGACAGTGAGCTCATATGATAGAACGAGGATAAGAAGCAAGTCTATCATAGTAAAATTCGTTGGGTAATGACAACTAGATAGATAGACTTACTCAGATCAGGATAGCTCGTACCAGTACCCGAGTTGTTGTAGCAATAAGTAAAGACTATCTATCAATCTTCAAATTAATTTGAAGCTTTTGGAAGGTTTGAATATGAAATAAAGAGCGGGTTTGCCATTATTCACTTCAGTGATATGAAGAAAATATTCTGCACTTCCGAAGCAGGCACGAGTACAGATGCTGCAACCCTCTCGTCGGAACAATCACTCGCAATAATATTGCATC
This sequence comes from Botrytis pseudocinerea, assembly GCA_019395245.1. NCBI lineage: Eukaryota > Fungi > Ascomycota > Leotiomycetes > Helotiales > Sclerotiniaceae > Botrytis > Botrytis pseudocinerea. The sequence continues at coordinate 130,690 of JAHXJK010000004.1, forward strand.
GACGTTTAATGCCATATAAAACAGGAGCTCCAGGTCGGAATGCATAATTATCCATTTATTATTAGTGGTAAGATCTGATGTGTATGCCCAGCTCTAATTGAAATGGGCGCAGCTGGAACGATACGTAGTGTGGCATGCCAGTCTCGTACCTTGGAAGCAGAAATCTAACAATAATATAAGTATAATTTTGTATTCAGAGGTCACATTGCACTTATGGAAGTTATACTTCAATTTAGCCCAGAATTGCTGGAATGAATGCATACATAACAAGATCTGTTTCCGACTCTCAAACAAGTCATCCCACTGACAGGAAACAACCAGGTCAGTCTATTTCCCGACTATTGACTCAAACCACTCTCTTCACAACTCCAGAGAACGTGTCTAAAACCAATCCCACGATTTCCACATTAGCTTTTTCCCAACTCTCAAACGATTTCAGATACTTCACATCTTCCTTTACTGTGTTCTCGGGACTAATGTTCCTTCAGTTAGTGCTCTTCATTAATATCATAGCCTCATTACATCCGATTCATTCACAAGAATCTGAAATAGGAAATACTAACTCCACTATAGCACCAAATTCCTCTCCATGGAGATCAATCTCGGGGTGCTTCGTCTTGGATCTATCCTGGAATTCAGATTCTGAATAATGGGACATCCCACAGTCTGTATGGTGAATCACAATGATCGTGCCTGTATTGCCTAGAGTGTCAAGAGCGAGAAGGCTCGGAAGAGCAGGACGAGCGCGTCCTCCTGCATTACGGATAATGGCTGCTTCTATAGAGTAGATTAGCTTTACAATGTTCAGAAAGTGTCAAGGGAAGACAATACCAGCAAATTCCAAACCAAGGAATTTTTCAGGAGTGATACGAGGATCGGCGCATGAAACTGTGAGTTGGATTAGACAGATTTTCGATCTTGGCTTGGTTGGGTGTAGAAGTATTACCGAGAACAGTGCCACGTTTTCCAAGGGATTTGTTCTTCTCTATTCCAACACTGAGTAGTGGTGGTTGAACATGAACGGTCTTGGAGTAGTTTCTGTAGATTAAGTTGTTAATATATGTTTAGACTTCTGAAAGTTGTTTCACTTGCAAATTACGCTCAATGATGCCTGCTATCTTTTCTGCTGATTGGCTGGACATCATTTAGGATGTGATAGGAGTATCTGTAGAGTCAAACAGGGTTATGTGTCAGATTTTTATTAGATCTAGGAGTTGAAGTATTAGCAATTGGAGTAATGTGTGATGTTTCTCTTATTCGAATATAAGGGAAATGGTAGATACAGAGGATAAAGTAATCTTACAATTTCGTGACGTATTTGATGATTTTGGAAATCGTTTTCGGATATCTAAGAACTTTTGATTGTTCTTGATTAGTACCCACATGGCCAATCGAGTAGATACTCGACGCCTCTACGTACGAAAGCCCCTAGACTTGCACCCCTGCAATTAGAAGAAATCTAACACCAACCAACTAATCGTCCAAAAAGCATCCGTACATTTCCAGTCTTTCACGGCACCGAAACCATCTCATCCAATAATCCAAAACTACTGTATTAATACCGCTAAAGCCTCTATGCTCGTTGCGGAGTAAGCATTTTCTTTTGTTGCATGATTACTATTCATTTCTCAACATCGGCTCCTGGAGGGCTCGCTTAAATCGGAACCTCGATTGTGGCGCTCTGGATAAAGATATTGCGCGGGGACGAGAGAATGGGAATGTGAGTAAGGTGCAAATGATTAATAAATACCCTGTGGATTTATAAGTGGCATGCAGATGATGCAATAATCGACGCGTGGGTGATTAGACATTTGTGTCGAGAAGGCGGGAGGCATGGAACATGATTAGTGATATAGAAAAAGGTATATATGTTGATGGTTTTTGTGGAGATAATTTTTTTGGATGGAATTTATACAGATTAAGATCAGGAAACTCAATTCATTTAGTCTGATATATTTCGATAATCGCAATAACAATTCAACTCCACAACTTCTAGGAAAATATCAGAATGGCTTCTACAAAACCCCTTGTTCTCGTCATTGGAGGCACAGGCGTCCAAGGCATGCCCGTAGTCCAAGGCACGTACTAACAAGACCTATATATACCCCCATAAATCAACTAACGCTCCCTCAGAACTAGCTCAAGATGGCGCCTACAACATTCGCCTCATAACTCGACATGCCGACTCTCCGCACGCGCAAGAACTGGCACAGCTTCCAGGGGTGACTATTGTCGAAGGAGATATCTACTCCGAGCATGACCTCCATAGATTCTTCTCTGGATGTACCCACGCCTTCATCAACACCAATGGTGGCGCCATTGGTGAAAAAGGTGAAATCTATTGGGGCATACGTTATTACGAAATCGCACGCACACACAAATTGCAACACTTCTTGTACTCCAGTCTTGAGTATTCGCTCAAGATCTCTGATTTTGATAATGATTATAGAGATGGTCATATGGATGCGAAAGCTAAGGTTGCGGATTGGATTAGTGTGCAGGATGAAGAGAAGATGAAGTGGAGTGTTTTGACTAGTTGTTTGTATATGGAGATGCTGAATGAGCTTTTAGCTCCTCATCCTGATAAGGATGACCCCGAGACTTTGGCTTTTATTGCGCCGTTGGGTCCAAAAGGAAGTGCGCCGTTGATTGCTTTAGAAGATTTTGGGAAATACGCCAGATGGGTGTTTGATCATCCCGATCGCAGCAATGGACTTAATCTCCATGTTGCTTCCCAAGAAGTTGTTTGGGCTGATATTCCAGCCGCTTTTACTGAAGCAACCGGGAAGAAAGCGCTGTATAGAGATGTGACGGTTGATGGCTGGTTTGAACTTGGCCTCTTCCCAGATCCAGATGCGAAGTTTGGGCACAGTGCTCCCGGGGATGAAGGAACATTGCAAACTTATAGGGAGAATTTTGGCGGGTTCTGGAGATTCTGGAAGAGTGGCAAGGTAAGAAAGGATTGGGCCTTGATGGATGAAATTTTGCCGGGAAGGATCAAGTCGGTGGGCGAATGGATGAAGAAGAGTGGGTATGATGGAAATATTAAGCCCTTATTACATGACTTTCACCAGAAAAAAAGAGAAGCCTAAGGAAAATGAAGTTCGATAGGGCTTCGACATCGTAGGAACGTATGGGAGAAGTAAGGTCTTGGCAGATTACTTCAGAAAGGACTTGGAAGACTAGGTTGTCAATGGATGAAGATTTCTATGATTGAATACTGCCCTGCAGTGGCCATAATCGTGACCCTGGATAAAATCACACAGCATCCGAATAGTGGTATAGATTGACGCCAAATGAAAATAAAACCCTATACCTGCTTTAATATGCCCCCCAACTCCTGATTCGACTGCCATTGCAGTAATCTATGACCTTACTTATTTCTTCAATGCGGCAAATCTCGCCGCCAACTCATCCACATCCGGTATCGTACCTCCAACTGGACCCTTGCTCTGAATGCCAGCTTTTGGCGCGGCCGCAGCTTGCATCTTCTTTGTTGGCTTCAAATCTAGAGCTCCGCGAACCCTGGGATGCAGGTTGTCTGTACGGGGACTTGGTGGATTAACCCTAAGTGGACTCGAGGGCCCAAAATTCTTTGGTGGGGTAGCTTTGCTCAACTCCTCTCTCTCTTCATCGGCTTTCCCATTCGCTACTAGCGGCGCCTCCAGGTTCTTTTGTGCCTGCCCACCACTTGGATTCTCGTCGTCATCATCATCATCATCCACAAATTCTGGGGCTTGTCCAAGATCTTCCCTTGGTCTCTTTGGCCAATCAACCCCATATGTTCTAGCAATCTCCTCCAAATATCCATTCACTAATTCCTGAGCTGGTGGGGTGACCGATAGCTTCTTTAACACTTTCTCCGAGACCTTTTCATCACTATTGTCCATCGCTTGTAGCGCAAACTCCTTTCCGTACTTTTCGCACAATAGAGCGCGCACTTGTTGTAACTCCTTGATCTCTGTTCTAGGCGCAGCATATATTAAGCTCTTGACAGCTTCTTCTAAACCCGCATCGCAAACCGACGATTCCATGAGCCCAGTTCGCGCAAGGAGAAGCTCGCAATAGAGCTCGAGTATTTCATGGAGTTCGGTAGTGATATCTGAACGAATAATATTCTCGACTCGAATCTTTGCAGATTCTATTTTTCCGGTCTCTAGAAGCTGAGCCATAGCTCTACGTTGTTGTTTCGAAACCGCTTCATCTTTCTGTTGTACCATACGAAGCCGCGCAATCGAGAGCTTCAGTTGGACCTTGAGTTTAGACTTTGAAGGAGTTAGCATATGCATACACGATAGAGCATTCACATGTAATAGATCATAGAAGTATGAGCACTCACAATTACCGTGGAAGAAGGCGCCATGGTGAGAAATATCGACTGTTTATTGTCTTGATGTTAAGAAAGTAGGCATGTAGTTACGTTGTCTGTCATTGCTTATTGCTCAGGACGTAGATTACGTTGTGCGGGGCACACGTTTAGCTGGGCTGGGGCTTGCTGGGGCTGTGAATTAGTGCATTGCTTTGTCCAGCTCGTACTCTGTACAGATAGGTACGGGCGGCCAATCACCCCATGTATGCAAATTGATCACCGTTGATCAAAAATTGGGCCGTCACTGGTTGGCTCGAGGTTGGGCATTTTCATACTTTGGAAAGAAATTCCCATCGCGCCTCAATTTTCCTTTTCTGCAATGTCTTTTCTATTTCCTTTTCTTTTATTCAACTTCAAACTATAAATATACTTGATATTCCCTTTGACTATGCTTTCAATTGAAGTTTAATGGCGTACAATTCTCAATCTTTCTTTTTCCTTATGTCCATGTAATGCTTCACGATACACGACCACCACGATTCTAACATTCGAAACCGACCTCACGTCCAATCTAGGCATCTGTCGGCACCATTGAATATTTGGGACCTTGCCCATGCATACATGGTAAGACCGATCAAGTCCTTCATGCGCCGAAACACACACACAATATATACACAATGGGGAAGTCGATATGGACTCCCAGCAGGTGGGAGGAATGGGCGTAGAAGAGGGCGAGAGCAATATGGACCAACATGCGGACGAACAATTTGTGGCAGCGAATGCTGAAAAATACTCTGGCGACTACAATCTGTATTATTCTCGCGATCATCCCGCAGGTGGTAGCAGTATTTGGGAAAGCCGCATACCTTGCGCCAATAACCTCTGTCTTTGGTCATCCAGGGAGACGCTTCGGAATGATGGCTGAAGCTCTGATACTGGCTCTCTCAGGAACAATGCTTGGCGTGGCTTGGTCCATGCTCGCGTTATACTTGTCGAGCCTCATATATGACAGTAATCCTCAAGCAGCATTCACTATTCGAGGCATATTTCTTGCTATAGCGCTGTTCTTCCATGGAGTCCTAAGGTCACACACACCACGCCTATTTCTTATGGTGCTACTCCTAGTTATAGTGTGCGTCGTGAGTATGACTAGTACAGCCACGGCAGTCACGACGCTCGCAGTCACCCAGCTTGTTTACCCAATCGTAACTGCTATTGCTGTCCTGCTTGTTGTGAATACTCTTGTTTTCCCGGAGTTCTCTAGTAGCTTCCTGGGAATCACCACTATTGAGACCCTTGGCGAAACTGTTGGAGCTTTGCGGGATGCTGGGCGCTACTTCATTGCCAGCGCCGAAGGCTCTGAAATTGCAATCACAGATACTAAATTAGAAAACATCATAAGTGCCTCTGGAAGCGGAAATGGCGCAGACCTTGATAGACCTCCGACTCTCGCCGAAAGGCTTCCCGAGAAGTCTAACGTCAATCACTTGACTTTGAGGCAAAGAATACTTTCTCTGTTCTACAAGACTGAAGAAACCCCGCAACCGCCTCCAACAGACATCGACAAAGGTCCGCAACCAGTGAAGCTGAAATCGCTGACCGATAAGAAGGCCGAACTACGTGCTAAATTAGCAGGATGTAAGGCAGCCCAGCAAGAATGTAATTTTGAGCTTGCTTGGGCGGTCATACCACCAAGAGACGTGAAACCCATCAGTGATATTGAAATGAAGAAACTTGTGGCTAACACCATTGCTCTTATTTGTGCCTGTGAGAGCAAGTATGCATTAATGGGTGACGATGATGACACGAAAGAGGTAGAAACTAAGAATGGAGAGCAGCTCAAATCTGTAGCTGAGGATGCTGGAATCGAGAATCCAGACACAGAGGACTCATCACGAGCAGTGACAGACATGGACACAAACGATGAATCAAGTTCAGACGAGAAGAAACCCTCTAAAAAAGAAAGACGCAAGCAAAAGAAGAAGAGAAGAAAGGACAGAAAAAAGGTCAAGTCATTGATTGAGAAGGAGATGGACAATCTGGAGTTGATTAAGCCGAGGAAAGAAATCGAGTATGGCGATATTGACTTGTTGAAGTATCTTGTGCAACGTATTGCGAAACCATTGTCAAATCTTCAAGAAAACATTGATAGAAGTGTTGATGTCGTTTCTTCCTCTCTCGCTTATTGCTACGATGTCCCCAAACTACCGTCAGGCACTCGAGCACCCACTGGTATTCGACTTGAAGAGATTGATATTCGAGTCGATATTCTGGTTGATGCGATTGCGGATTTTGATAGAACTTCAGCCTCGGCATTAGAAAATGCTGCCGTGCTACACGATCTTGGTGGGCCGCAAGTTGATTTGATGCCTCGAATGGAGACGTTCCTGATTTCCTCGTTCCTGCTGAATCTTCGACAAGCCGCCTTGCATACACTTGGGATGCTTAGACATTCTCGGGTTCTGGTCGAAAGACGACAGGAGCGACATGACCGAAAAAGAATTTATCTTCCACAAATCAATTGGAGAAAGTGGCTCCAGTCCGGTGGTGAAGCTGACATGTTAGCCTTACCAGACAGTGCACGAAAAGATGCAAGAACGGGCAAGAAGAAGGACAATGATGAGGGTGATGCTGCAAGTATTGATAGTGGAGAAACACTACTCGCGAAGAAGGATGTGGAGTCAGCAACGCCGAAAAAGGAACCTCCAACACCATCGTCTAAAGCTACCGATAAAACTGTAAAGCGAAAGAAAAAGGGAACGCGCATGTTCCGACTGCGAAATGGGTTGGCCGATGTGATTGAATACTTGGTTGGTAGCGATGACATCTCATACGCTTTCAAGTTGACTGTTGCCGTCTTTCTTGTAACCTGGCCGGCTTTTCTTGTTCAGTGGAACACTTGGTATTCTTTGAACAGAGGCCTTTGGGCTGCTCTGCAACTGGTTCTCATCACAGAAGTTGCCATTGGAACCTCTGTTATGACCTTTATGTTGCGAGCTGTCGGTACAACGATAGGTTGTGTATGGGGGTATGCCGCTTTTCAGGCCCGCGGGGGCAACAGAATAGTAGCTGTGGTGATGATTGTTATTGGCATCATTCCATCCACTTACATACAACTCGGGTCTAAATACATCAAAGCGGGAATGGTCACAATCATCTCAATGTCGATTGTAGTTCTTGCGACTGAAGATCATACCGTTCCTGGTTCGGCTACGGAGAATTTCTTGAAACGACTGATCGCCTTCTTCATTGGTGGTGTTGTGGCTCTCATCGTAGAAGTTGCACTATTTCCAGTCAAAGCACGTGATCGTCTTGTCGAATCTCTCGCCTGTTCCATACGACAAATCACAGAGATGGAAGCCTGCCTAGCATATGGTATCGAAACTGAAATTAACAACGTCAATGTACATTCTCCAGCTGTCATTTCGCGCTTTTCTATCGCCAAGGGAAAGGCCGAAGCCGCATTAGCAGCTGCAGAAACCTTCCTTCCATTCTGCGCCAATGAGCCACGTCTCAAAGGTTCTTTCGCACCTCATGCTCTGATCTACAGCGAAATTCTTTACGTATTACACGCTATTGTAGATCGTATGGAGAATATGCTTATCTTACGTCACGAATATGGATCTGGTGTTCTTGAAGAACTCAATGCTCAAGTTTACCCCTATCGGCGCAATGTTGCTGGATCTATAACACTGATTCTTTTCGCCACTCACGAGGCGCTCACGACAAAACTTCCTCTTCCTCAATTCTTACCATCTGCTCGTCTTGCCCATCTGCGCATGATAAACCGTGTCCGAGAAGTTGTTATTTCCTCTTCAGGCCATGTCAAAGAGTCTTCTCACGAACGGTCAGAAATTGAAGTCTCGATGGTTAAGAGATTCGTCCGACAAAAATTTCTATCTTGGAATGCTGCCTCTGCTGGTCAAATCGAAGTCATCGAGTACTTAGAAGAACTTATTGATCTTGTCAAGTTATTAGTGGGGGCAAATGAGTTTAGGAGCGGACTATTGACGAGAGGTAGTTATAGGGAGTGGGTAGATAAGATTCAGAGACCTGACACGGTAGAATCGGAAATGATACCAGCTGATGGAACTGTAGAGGAAGCTCAACCACAGATGATATCGACTAGAAAGAGGAGACCGACATTTAGTAGTACGAAAGAGAAAATCTTTGGACCTAGCCCTGTGAATGCCACTACTGCACGACCTGATACTGCAAGGCCTGGTACGGGAGTCAAGACTGTAATGATGGATAAATCGGAGTTGGAAAAACAGAAGAAGGATATGGAAGAGGAGTTACCAAGGGTTCTGCAGAGGGTTCGCACGAGGAGAATGAGCGAGATGAAGGGGTTTGGCGAAAGGAAGAGTAAGGAAGACATGAATAGTGGTAATGCTGGGAAGGGCAAAGGAAGGGGAAAATGAATATTTACGAGGAGTTTAGACTGTGTTAATAGGGAAATTTTGGGTGGACACCGGTATATAAATTTTTTAATTCATGCACACCTTTCCTATAATTTACTGTCGGATAGAGACATATTTTTGTATATATATATATATGTTCCTGATAAGGAAGCATCAAAGAAATTGAATCCCAGCGCTGCATCCTCGCAAACGCTCAACTCCAAACGCCGCCATGATACACCCGCCTCCTTTAGTATATGTATGCAACTCGCTAATAACAGAAAATATGTACAAAAATAAAACGCGCTAATGATAATAAATAATCGTTCGTTCCCCTTTTGTCTAAAAATCCCCCCTTCTTTCAACGCCGATTTCCAAAACCTCGTAAATTTTTATCGTCTTCTGATCCTCAGATTCGATCCTGTCATAATCCAAAACTTCCGGTCTAGCCAGTAGCATCATACCAACTCGTTACCCTCTCTCCCAGATCTCCACTTCCCTGCCCATGCATCAATCTCTCTTTCCTCTTCATTCTCCTTTCTTCCTGGCGTTCCTGGAAGCGTCTCTTCTCCGCACCCTCTTGAAACATTTCTTCGACGCGTGGTTTTAAATTTGGTTTTCCGCTACTGCTTTGCGAGGCGCAGGAACTGACGGTGTCGAAGCGGTCGATGACGGGTTTGATGGAGATGACGGGTTTGGAGGCTTTATCTTCATTTTGGGTGAGGAAGGGATTGTTGGAGGGGGGATCGCGGAGAATGGGCTCTGGGGTCGCGAAGATGGAGTCGGAGGGCACGATGGAGATTCCGGGGGTGTTGGAGAGATAGATCATCTTGGGCTTTACTTTGGAGATGGAGGTTTGTTTGCTGTGGTAGTATTTTCCGGGTTGGTTGCGTGAGGATTCGGAGGTGGGGCGGCGGCTCGCGGGAATGGGTGGGTGTGTTGATGTGGGATAGATGGAGGGCATGTTGGGGAGGGGTGGGACGTCGGTTATGTCTTGGGGTGAGGTGGGGAAGGTTTGGAAGGTAGAGATGGAGGCTTGGGAGTGGGTGGAGTAGCGGGCGCCGAAGGTGTGGAAGGACTGCGCGGAGGGGGATTGGAGGGGTGGAGAGGTGGGGGAGGCGAACTCGGTGGTTGTGGTAGGAGTTCGAGGTGTGTTGGGGATGGATGAGATGGAATGGCGGGATCGAGTCTGGAGAGCTCGGGGAGAGGATGGCGTTTCGGCGACTGAGAGTGAGCGTGCTAGGGCGCCATAGGAGATTCCGACGGTTCGCGGTGAAGGTGGCATATTATGGGGGAAATCCGAGAAAGGCCTATCGAGTCGTGCAATGGTCTTTACTGGAACTTCAGGTGGTGACGGGGTTCGAGGTAGAGATTGATGTGGGGTATTAGGTCTGGAGGTTGTCGAAAGGGTTATCGAAGGCAAATCAAGCGCCGGTAGAATAGGCGGCATAGATTCTCGCGAGTTAGAGTTGTTACGAGAGTGGTGAGGAGGGAAGAGGGCACCTCTAGGTTCCATCATTTCGGGAGATGTAGGGGAGTTAGCCGTGGATGTCGAAGGCCACCTCACAGGAGTAGTATTGATTCGACCAACTGGCTCGGGACCTTGTCCCACTCCTCGTAAGTTTTCATCTATCGTTGAAAGGAGACCTCGTGGCTCGCTCCAAGATTCATCACGGTTTCTGTTCTTCGGAGAGGTTGGCGACATGTATGAAGTGATCCGTTGTGTGTGGACTCTAAATGATTTCCGAACGCCAATACCTCCCCACTTGAAAATTTGGGTGTCGTTTCCTTGAAGCTCCACCGGCGTCTTGCCCATCTCTTCATCTTCTTCAAGGTTCTTGAACTTCCCTCTTTCTGAAGAGTTTTTCCGGTTTGCCCTCCGCTTCCATAATAGTCCTGCACAGACGGCAAGTATCAGTAACAAGGCCACGACGGCCAGAATGATCATAGCCTTAGCGACATTACTCATACCCTTGCCGGAAGAGTTGCTGGAGGACGTCGATGTGCTAGACGGCGAGCTTGCTAGTGCTATTGGCGTAGCAGTCGCGGTCACTAAAGTAGAGGCCATCGAAGTAGATGATACTGCACTACTCGAAGTTGTACTACTTTGTGATGACGTAGTAGAAAAGCTCGAGGCGCTTGATGTTATTGTTGAAGAGCTCGAAGAGGAGGATGTGGGGTCATTAATGAGGACACAAATCTGGCCAACAACCTTCAAGGAAGCTATAAGGAAGTAAGCTTGAATTCTAAACTGTACGGGGAATGACTTACTGCTAGCATCAATCAGACTACATGAGTTTTGTATACAGGTGGTCGCATTCGATACGGTGGAACTCTGTGCCGAGTTTCCACTTTCGTCTGCACAGAAACAACTATAATCACCAATACTACATCCAAGTGAGCTTGTAGCCGTGTCAAGACAGCTATCAGAGCATGATGGGAGAGAATTAATTTCGTCGGAAAGAGATTGGGTGTTAACAAATGTCGATAACAAAAGAATTATTGAACAGTATGAAAAAATCATTATGAAGCTACATTACTCGTAGTATAACAGAAAAAAAAACACATCAACGTCGCAAAAGGAACCAGAATCATATCACACGTTGGGTATCCATAGATCTAAAGTCAACATGCGAAGACCCCGGTCAGAATATGACATGGGGAGAGATGAGAATAGAATAAGCTCTAAAACTCGAACGACGCTCGACCTACTGCACAGTATCCACAAAAATATAAGTTTGAATATATCAATAGAGGCGCAGCTGGCAGGGTTGTATTATAAACATTGACTTGGATGCCTTTATTAACCGGATTGCATATGAGAGTGCTTGGAGTAGGATTAAGGATTACCATCAGTATGGTCCGCGTCTCCAGGACATCGGAAACTAACCGTGAAACGCCCCTCCGAACCTCGTACTACGTTGGGTTTGAAAGTCGCGAAAATATCCACAAAAGGTATCAATACCAACAGGTTATAAGTTTCGTTACTCTCGAAGAATTTACTCAAATTCTGCCTGCGCTTAACTCGATCCACCATATCGTTTGGAAAGTCGAGACTGATTGTGAATGGCAGAGGTATGAAATGATAGAAACGGTGTACTAAGGATGAGTGGACATTACAGCATTACAGCCAATCGATCCACTTTGCATCCTCGAAGGATTTTAGACGTCGATATAAATCCCTGTCCTTTCCATGCCATTTGAGGAACGCGCAGTAACGTGTTAGATTCCAGAGCGCTACCAATGAACCACACGGAACTATAGGCACGAAGCAAAAAAGAAAGACAGAAAGTGCCACGTCTGAAACATGGACACATTTTCTGGTGCTTCTACGTAGAAGCTGGATAGAAGCAAGAGAAACACAACTTTACTTGAAACCAAAACCCCACAGTTTGAGAGCTCCCCTTTCTCTTCTTCATCTATAGTGCAGAGACATCAAAAACGTTGTGAGATGAACCCGAAGTAAGTTGGCTGTAACGCAATCACAGAACCAACAAAAAGCAAAGTCATAAACGTGTTTGAAGACTCCCCAAAGAAGACGTTTGGATTGGGTATCAATCTCTAGCATGGCGTCCATCCACCAATTTCCAATTTCCAATTTCCGCAGAAACAAGCTCTAAAGTCCATGTGCCCATCCACTCACTGTAGCTGCAAGTGCAACAGTACGTGCCAACATACTCCAACACGGAAATGCCGCATCTTCAATAGATCAAAACATGCATTGATAAATTGGTGCACATCCAATCTTCTCGTATGCTTTGATGATTAGTCTAGATTCCAATCCCACGACCAGCACGCGAGCAACGGGATGTAAATTATCACATGAGTCCAGACGAAGATAGAAATGACCTTTGTACCAAAATGTCTTACATATTCACTCTCTACCGCCATCCCATACGCCAATCGTAGCACTGACCGCCAATTTTATTCTTCGCTTCTCGACTTCTTCCCCTTCATCAACCTTTAGTGACTCAGCCTTATTAAGAAAAACATTCTCCATCCCATAATGATGTCTCACACAACTTTCCGACATTAACACACACCATACATCATAGTCATCTAAAGATTTAAAGTCGCACATCTCTCTCTGTCGGCACGACGACTAATCCACAAGAGGGAACGATTTGTCAGATCCCACCCAACCACCAGCCACAACCACAAATAGCTACACACAAACCAGCCTTCCTGCATGCGAAATCCTTCGCTCTCCGTTCGCAAGCTTGAATCATGAAAGAGCCTTACAAAATACAGTTGATCGACCCTCGTGACCTGCTTAGTCCTCTTGTTTCTACTTCTACACAGGGTTCTTTACATACATGCATGCGAGCATGCATAACCACATACATACAAATATGCGACTCAAGATCCGAGTAAAATCTCTCTCACTCACCCCATCATTCTCCTCCTCCCAGTAAGCAAGCAATCGTATCCTGAAGCCCACCTATGCAAGAATCTGTAAGAAGTATCCCGCTCCAGGCTGCGAATTATCCATTTTATCCATCCCATTATCAAGAACTGTCCACCCAATGGAAACCCAAGATACCCCCCATTTATCGGATTTTGATGTAAGCTCTGCGATTCCTAAATGCGTATATCTCCCTTTTAGTCTCTAGGTATTGAAAACCCAGCTGATTCCTACGTTCATCGCCGCTGATCCCCAACATGTGATAAGTGTTGAGGGGTTTCACAAGCTTGTCGCTCGCTTCTTTACCTGTATGTGATATATAGATTCCATGGTTCATTGCTGGACATTAGCTCTTTCAAGCTATCTGATACTTACCTAAGTGTCATAGCACGTCATCCCACAGAGCCGCAACTGGCAAAACTAGCACTTCATACTTCACGACATACAAACCTGAAGCATTACACTGTAACAAGAGTCCAGGAAGTATCAAATCTAGGTATATTTGTAGTTCAGTAATCCTTAACCATTCCATGTATGCAATATCCTGTTCCACTGCTATAAGCATAAAACCTCCATTACCCAACGCCATATATCATACAGCATGTACATACGCCTGAGCCTGTGTCGTCCGATGTAGCCAATCCCTCATCAAGTTTTGATACCCAACACCCATCAAATGCCACATCAACACCGATTCTCCTCAACTACCACATTCTTTCATGCCGAACAAATATTTATCTTCCCGGCATTTGTCCCATATTCATCATTTGGTTCTTTTGGGCTTCCTGCATCATCCTCTGTCTCATCATCTCATTTTGCATCTTTTGCTGGTGCTGCTGCTGCTGCTGCTGCAATTGATTTTGATTTTGGTTAAGACCAGGCATTCCCATGTTTTGTTGACCTTGCTGCTGAAGCTGCTGCATTTGGCCCATACCAACCATGCCGCCCATGCCGCCTTGAACCATTTGTCCTTGTCCCTGTCCTTGTCCTTGCGCCATCCCATTTTGTCCTCCTGTCATATTCTGCACGCCCTGGCCCATGTCACCCTGTTTCTGCCCTGCAGCCTGCATTAAATTTACGTGTTGCTGTGCCTGCGCTTGTGCTCGATTTGCTGCATTTGGTGGCCCAGCCGGTGTATCTTTCTTAGGATCTACGCCTGGATAAAGGGCCTGTAATCGTTCATATGCCTCCTTTAATATCTCTCTCCGATCTTCGTGCCCTTCTTCGGGTTTCGATGCTGGATCGTCGTCGTTCGTGGGCGCAGATATAGGGATGGTATGCGCGGGTTTATATGTAAGAGTTGGTGCAAACATGATTGCGGGATGCGAGGGGATCTGAGCTGCGGGCTTGTGAGAGCGGTCGGCGATTGCGGCAAGGTAAGCTAGATTCGATTGTAGTCGTCGCATACATCTTCAGATTCGTTAGTAAATACTTCAGTCTCAACACGTATAGGGGACAAACTGCATATATTCGGTCGCCAGAAGTTTATGCTCCGCCTCGAGCGTTGCCTTCTCGGCGGGATCCTCAGTTTTGTTATTCTTCAAATCAGTCTGCAAAGCTATTATACGCATAATTTCCAACAACATCTCTCGATTGATATCTAGTAGTACGGTGACCCTTTCTTTCTCTCGAAGTTCTGAGCCAGGACTCAATGGCGTGCTCATGGCGGCTCCAGCGTTTTCAGAACTTCGCACACCTGGTGGGAAACTTGGGGTCTGCGGGGTCAAGCTCATTCCTCCTTGTTGATTGTTATTAGGGGTTTGATGATGTTGCTGGTTGAGATTTGGTGGTACAGCGAATTGCGCGTTTGACGCGCTTGGTGGTGTGCTCTGGGGAAAATTCCCGTAGGGAGAGACGCGGGAATTTGCCGACGTCGGCGTCGGTGTAGAAGATGGTGGTGGCTGCATACGCTGTATTTGATGCTGCTGCTGCTGTGGTATCATCGCGGAAGGGTTCATCCCATATTGTGGAGGCGCATTCGATGCGGTGGGCATGAAGTTCGTAGGGTGTGATACGGAAGATGATGTAGCGATATTGTTGCCGTAAGGAGAGCTTGTATATGGCGTCTGATAGGAAGGAACTACTTGAAACTAATCAGTCATCTTGCCTTGTTTGATTTCCATTGTGAGTAGTAACAAGTTGCTGCCTGCCTTTCTGAATGACTGCATGTGTATTCGACACCTCGCATACCCTTCATAGTTACAGGAACCGTGTAGTCTTTCATCTGAACATTGACGCGTGTACAAGATATGCAGCTGCAATAAATTCTTATAGCAGATTACAGGAGAATCATAAAATGTGCAACTCACCATTTCCACCAGCCATATGCGCCAAACCGCTGTTCTGCATCATTCCCATCCCACCGGCATTACCAGCCATGCCGGGGCCAGATGCGCCGTAAGGAGATTGATGACCTCCGGGCCCGTATTGTTGAGCATTATACATCATGTGCTGAGGCTGTTGTTGACCTTGTTGATGGACATTTTGGGGAGCCTGTGGATGGCCACCATTGGGATTGAAAGACTGCGTATTGTTCCCCTGTCCAAAAGAGTAATTTGGTGCATACATGGCTCTTGGAAGTCAATAAAGGGGCCTATGATAGGCTGCCTATCATAATCTCAAGTTGCACATACGCCGCACGGCAATGATTTAGCTGGGAATTGCTAGATCGACTTTCGTTCGTTCGGGAATGTGCGTAAGGCAATGCCAAGGGTCTTTGATTCCCGTTGGGTGGTCTCGTTTCGGGAAGTTTTTCCTGGGGTAATTTGGAGATGGGTGGGCTGTAGAATGTGGGATGGGTAGATGACGGTCTCTTGAGCTACTTTTTTGCTGTCCTCTTTCTTTTCCAGTATTACGATGTGGGTTGTTTTCTGGGGTGTGAGAAATTAATGCGCGTTTGCCTTCGGATGCATTGTAACTAGAACCGAGCTCAAATTTGGCAAGGATTTTTAACCGAAGCCAAATCGAGTGGTAGAAAATCAATCTAGACTAGGAGTGTGAACATATTTGGAAACGATTCATGCAACGACATGGTATAGACTTCACTAGTTGTCCGTTCAAAAGGCGATATAGAAAGAATTAGATGGCTTCAAATCCTTCAGGATGTGTTAATGAGCGGACCCTGGCCGACATGAGAGCTCAGATCTTGGTTCTCGTGGTACCGTTGTTGCCCCATTCTTTGACTGTTGATCGCAGTCTTTGCTAGAATCAAAATGATGGGATTGCTTCAATTACTGTAAATCTTTAGTCCGCATCTGCTCAGTGGTAAGATCGGACTGCACATGCATGACAACATGCTCCTAGCTATGCACAATCATTGACTCACAGCTGTACAGTGGCTGATTCGTCTACTCTTACAGTGTTTCTTGAGGTTATGAGAGTCTTGTGGGCTCTGATATAAGCAATGCCATGCAAACAAACCTCTTATATCTGGCGGCGCTTTCATCGGAAGGGGAATATGCATGTCCGTCCCAGTAAAGATTAGGTACGGGTAATGGTAACACAAGCAAGCACACATCTTCAGTTCCAGATAATCATTACTTTTTCTATTTTGCCATTATGCTTACTTATTAACCAATCGCTGACAACAAGCTACCGACTACCAATATGTAGCATATTTCGAACTTCCTTTTACAACATTTAAAAATTCTTGAGCAATAACTTTATCTGTTCCTTGAGAAGGGTGTAGTTCGTCGTACCACATATAGCCGTCTAAGCTTCCTGGCTGCTTGGGACATGGTGATCCAGAGACAGCACAGAGAACGTATGATGCATCGACTACTGATGGTGCTGGTAAATACTGCGTTGGATTGTTGTAAATGTCGGTAAGTAAAGAATTGGTATCGAAGACGGCGATCGACGCTCCTGGGTAACGCTTTTTAATTACTATTTCAAATGGTACTCGGTAGTCGAATATGCTGTTGGCCAATTGAGTATATTCTTTCATCTTCCCGCTGATTTCTGAGATGTTGCTTGGCTACGAATGTGTAAGTTTAAACGCCGTATGGGAAAAGAGCTGAGATTCTCACTTTGTTGGGCCAGTAATGGCTAGCATTCAATCCTCCTGCACCTGGCATACCATACAATGGCGTTAGTTGTAACGGCGCATTATTCATTAGAACAAAATATCTGGCTCCGGTCTGGTAGATCCCATCAAATCTATCGAAAATGCAATCAACGTAGTCTGGAATGGTTGTCCCATTCAAGGAAGAGTCTGTCAAAAATGCACCTTCTCCCAGATCGTTGGTACCGATCCACATTGAGTATACCGTGTTATCAGGCTTGCGGTTGGTGTAAAGAGTGTTGGTATTTGTGGATGAGTTGATATACTTAACATCCGCAGTGAACGCATCCACTTCATAGACAACATCAGGGAAAGGTCCAGAGATGCTGGCTAAATATCGATTGATGATTCCGTTAGAGCAGACAGCTCCGGCGACAGCGTAGTCATAAAGCTTAGCTCCGCTATAATTGGACACCCATCGATCCCAGGTGACGCCTCCACCAGCGGTCGAATTGCTAGATGGAAGTAAAGTTCCTGGTGGCGGTGCAGAGCCGTTGTGAGTTTGGAAATAACTCAGCCTAGACTCGTCTGTATAACTATTGCCGAATTAATTTAAGCCATTATCTCTCAGATTATTGTCCGAAAAATAGTCAAAATCCGTGAGGATAATCACCATCAACTTACCTGTCTCCAAAAGCCACTAAGTTTTCAAACCGCGGGATCCAACCATGTTTTTGTGCAGATGATGCGAGATCTGTCTTCGATGTATCTGGCATAGCAGTCGACAATCCATATCCAGTAAACAAAGGAACCGAATACTTAGAGACTCTCATCTTGTCTGTTATCCCAATTCCTAAGCAGAAAAGTAACGCAAACCACATGGAGAAAAGCCAAGATATGACGAGAATTTCCCAGCCTTTATATCTATCCATCCACCCTCCCATCTCCACCTTCCATTCAACCAGCACCGACCTGATCCCATATTAAGTTTTCGGAGTATCACCCAACCTGTCCGTTGTTATTTTTCCGAACCTTGGAAAGCTAAAGATACGAGTAGCAAGCGCTAGATAGATAGTATACCCCGCACAAAATACCCCGCGGTATGTCAAGGTACATGCCGGTTGAATAGACGAAAATGCTATTTTGCCGAAGGAGCGAACTGAAGAGAGTGTTGCCGGACTTCGGACGAAAAGTTGGAATTGTCTGAAGCTCTGATTGATGATCAATCAGATAGCTGTACCTAACAACTGGTCAACTAGAGAGGCAATCATTCATAGTCGACCATGATTTCAAGATGCCAGCCAATATTATTAATGTATCTCTACGACAGCCTCATCTCGGATCAAGATGACGAGATCCTCATCCAATTCAGGTAACAAAATCGGTATTCGTGCCAGGTGCTTATAGGCTGAAGTTATTATGGGCTTTTGAGCGTGAGAACTTCGGACAACAAATAATAAATGTGGATGAAGATTGGGGCAGGAAATTGTGTGCCCGTCGTTCGCCTCATTTTTTTCTCTTTCGACAAAGCTTCAACACTCTTGCTTCGACACATTATAAGTATTAATAGTGAGACAATTGCGATCAGTCCATTGATGCAGCGTACCAATCCCACAGAGTAGTCATTGCGGTATGTAAGGTGAGCCTTTGATTTTGAGATTATGCAATTAGAGAACAAGAAGGAAGGAATGGAGAATTATATTGAATTAGCGAAACAATTTATCTTGAATGTATATGTGTTGCATGAATATCCGAGGATTTCTCGTGCATCTGGCCATACTCTCGTCTTATTTTAGGAAAGTCCTTATCCTTATTTTAAAAATGCAATTGTGCGCGAGCTTGCGTCCGCGGTGTTTTAGAACCGTTTTGCCTAGAAGTGCGAGTGGGAGTGCAGATACAAAGGAGAAACCCCGTAAACCTTCCCCCTTTTCGAAGCTTTATAGTTATTTCGATTGATATGATTGTTACAATTATATCAGAGTACCCATTCATATCATACAACCACTCATACTATTTCATACATTACTACATAACTATGTTTTCTAGTAACTTCTAGGCAAGCCAAGAACCTTCTCTCCAACATAATTCATGATCATCTCCCTCGAAACTGGTGCAATTCTTGGAACAAAACACTCTCTCAAGTATCTCTCAACATGATACTCCTGGGCGTAGCCCATGCCACCCAAACTTAACACGCTCCTTTCACAGGCAGTAAAAGCTGCTTCAGCCGCTAGATATTTTGCACTGTTGCACGCAACGCCAACAGCTGCCTGGGTTATTGTCTCATCCGTCGTCGACCTATCATACAATCTCGCAGCATGATAAGTTGCCAACTTTGCGGCTTCGAGGTGCATATATGCGTCGGCTAAGGGATGTTGAATACCTTGATTCATACCTATTGGTCGACCGAAAACGATTCTTTCTTTTGCATACTGGGAAGCTCGGTACAGGGCAGCATACCCAAGACCTAGTGCTTCGCCTGCCAAAAGACATCGTTCAGCGTTCATGCCATGGAGTACAATTTTGAAACCCTGCCCTTCTTTGCCGATCAATGAATCACTATTGACAATGTAATTGTCGAAAAAAACTTCGTTTGCATCAATAGCACGCCCACCCATCTTTTTGATCTTCTTGAGTTCGAGACCGGGCTGTTTAGGATCGAAGTCGATGAAGAAAAGGGATAGACCTTCAGAAGGCTTTTTGACTTCTTCCAATGGAGTAGTTCTAGCCAATAGCACCATCTTTGTCGCAACCTGTGCCGAGGAAATCCATATCTTCTGACCCGATATTTTGTAAGTATCGCCTTCACGTCTAGCTCGGGTTCTGAGCTTCAGAGTATCCAAACCGGTGTTGGGTTCGGTGACTCCAAAACACGCTCGCCACGTACCGTCGATCAACTTGGGTAACATTCTTAGACGTTGCGAGGCCGTCGCAAATTTCGCCACAGGTTGGGTAGCATAAACATCTGGTATTGATGGATTAGCAATGTGATGATTTGAATCACCGAGACCACAACATTGTTTCGGGGCCGTTGAATTTGAGAAGGCTGAGGTTCACGTCTGATTGCCAGCATGTTTAGGTCAGACGTACTTGCATGTATACTTTGTGCAGCAGCCATACCTCCACCGCTCTCAGATACGGTCTGCAAAAGCATTGTGGCTTCTGAGATTCCAAGACCTGATCCTCCAAGTTCTTCTGGAAGGGCAATGCCGATCCATCCACCCTTTGCTAGATCTCGGTGTAAATCATGAGGATATTCCCCGGTTTCATCACGTTTCGCCCAATATTCCTGATGTGTTCAGTGAGAAGTTACTGCAGTTCGAACCGGAATGATCTTACATCAGGATATTTCGAGCAAATTTTGGCAATGGCTTCTCGAACCTCCAGTTGTGTTTCTGAAAATCCACTTGTTTCCATCAGTGTATTGGCTCTTAGAGAGGTCGAAGCTGTGAATGCTCTCCTGGCAACCGCATTTTGATTCAGTCTTAGGCCAACCGATCTAGATACGTTCAAAACGCTGGTGCAAATCATTATGCTTCTAGATCAAATTGAAAATGTCTCTTGTTTCAAGAAGATGTAGGCTACAGCTTTGTTCCATTCGGCACTTTTCATAGATAGAAGAAAAGTGGTAGTCCGTCCAGTTTTGGAAGCTGTTGCTCCCGCGGCTATTCGAGACAAGGCCGGAATTGACCGCGAAACCCTTGAACAATCCGGTTGTTCCATTTCAATTGGAAGAATCCGAATTTTAAATGGAACTACGATTGAAGAGTAAAGTTCCATTGAGCATTATTTGTGGTTGGATTATTGTTGGGGGCGAGCTAGCGTCTGGCTCTTCGGGGAAGAAACAAACGGCCGGAAATGAGGACCGTGCACACCACCAAAACAATACGCAGTTACATGAGTGCCACACACGTGCCACACACGTGCCACAGTACCCAAGTTCGGCCTGTTGTCTCTTCGCCGAAGCGTCTGTTGTTTTAAAGCCCTTGTGCCTGGGCTGGGAGTGCAGTGCAGATATACGAAGTACATGAGAGACAGGCCTAACGATTGTTCCAATTCGCACCGTACAATCGCTCCCATATTAGTATATGTGACTACCATAGAATTATACGGTTTACCTAGCTTAGTAAAGAGACTCTGTATAGTACACAAACTGTCTATGAAAGAAACCCGACACAAGCATCTCATCGCAGGCTCTAGAAGATAGAATTTATTGGGGCGATCAGTGTCGTGAAACAGTCATGTGATTCAGGATTTAGGGATGAGCCGTTGACGCGTGGGGGCAACCAAAACAATCATACAGCATCACTAAGTTTACGAAATTTAAGACTTCAGCCCATACTCTCATGACCACCACAACGCAAATCGCCCAACCTTCGATTAATGCTAAAATAGCTTACAAAGATATGATCTTGCCATCTTCCAAGTAATTAATCACGACAATTTATTCGGTACTCTATAACACGACGCGCTGTTTTGAACAGCAGCAAAAATGACGGCAATGCGACCAAACAAACGATTGCCCGTAGGGTCGAAAGGATGGATAGAAGAGGAACGATCAAACGCGCTGGAGCTTGCGGCAACAGAGGCAGAGGAGTTTACATTTGCTGCCAGGAATGAGATTGATTGGTTAAATGAACACATGGCAGAGATATTCAACAAGAATCAAGTGTATGTAAACAAACCTGGGACATTCGGCACCCGCTGACCTTATGCCCTTTAGGAACGTTGCCGAAATATTTAAAACGCCGGGGAAGTTACGTGGGAAGACACCTAGAACAGCTAGGAAACTGAATCCATTGGAAGTGCGCGCAGTATGTCTATCAAATGTACGTAGAGATTTAAACTAACAACAATTAGCCATTATCCGATGTCTTTTCAGCAACACCACAAGGAGCCCCAAGTCCATTCAGACAAGCTCATCACGAACGATCACCTCCAAAATTTCGAGTAGCAGAGGACGCCCCGGCAGAACCTCAAGAGCAACCTACTCAACCGCAACCCACACCTTCGCAACCTACGCCTTCACATCGTCCATCTAGCTCCGGCACTGCGCATAGCAGTGTTCAGCGCAAATCTTTCATCAATGCACTTGATTCTGGGTATTACGGAAGTCAGCTTGAGGAGGCGACGCAACCTAATACCCAACCTACCGAACCAGCACCATTCGCGACAACTCCGCCCCGACCACTCACACCCCGAGAAGATACAATCGACAGTGAAGGCAATGAAGATATTGCAAGTAATGCAGGCAGCATAGAGGATGAAGAAGGCACGCCTGAGGACAAGAAATCCCCCGTCGAAGAGATTCCAGTCACAGATTTAGAATCTGAAGAAACACGAACTGTCGAGGTTTCATTTCAATCTGCACGAGAGCGTTCGCCAATAGCAGCCACTATTGAGGTAGAAGGACAGACGGAAACAAGGACAGAAGCTCAACAAATTGAGGCTGTAAAACAAGACAGGGAACCAAAAAACGAAGATCAGATCATGGGCGAAGTCGAGTATCCAAATCTCGAGTTACAGCCTCATGATCAGAGCTCAGTCCATTCATCACCGGAAAAACGCCCGCAACATAAATCTCCATCTGGATCTCCCGCAAAAGCACAATCTCCACCGAAACAGCCCTCGGGAGAACCACAATCTTCGCCATTTGCCCGACAAGATGACCGACAAGATGAAGACGAGCAGATGGATGATATTCCTGATGCTCAATCTGCTTCAGATGGATCAAGCCCCATACGCCCGATTTTCCGCAAAAGCAGTTTGAATTTTGCTTCTCTACCTGCGCGAGATTTATCTAAGAAAAGTCTCGGACATCGTACTTCGCGTACTAGTCATTATGGTCGGCCTACGGGCGGAAAGAGTCTGGGCAACGTTAAAGAAGATCTCGCAAACAAAAACGAAGATGAAATGGACGTTGATGAAGGGGTTGAGTCGACTGGACGGGAAGAATCTGAAGCCGAAACATTACTGGCACGTATTCACAATAAAACATCGACACAACGTCTTCAGGACCAGATCAGCAAGCTTGGCCAGTCCCAGCCTACAACCAGACCTGCCTCGAAATCTCTTGTAGGTGGCATAATACCTTCACGCCAGTCGATACAAGCGACTCAACCTCCAACGCCACAACATAAAGAGGAAGCATCGCCACCGCCAAAAGACAAGTCCTTTGCGACCCCAGGCGCCTTCCCTGAAGATGAAGATAGCTGGATTGGTCCTCCAACAACAGCCTTGCAGGAAAAGTCGATTTTTAGCCCTCGCCCAACCATTTCCAAGAACCACACTGCAGATGTGATGGAGAGCGTGCGTGGCAAAGAAACTGTCAGTGGATCAGAATTCAACGTTCCCGACAATGAAGATGAAGGAAAGCAAACATCGCCAGTCCGTGACACCAATGTGAGAGGTCTAACTAAATCTATTTCAACTTCATTCATCTCCTCGCCCAAGAGAGCAGCTGGGTCACAAAGTCCTAACAAATTGATTTCGGTCTCCAACCCAAATCTTCCCATTAATGCAATCGATGAGGATTCTACGACTCCTCCAAAGTCTCCACCCAGAACTCTTAGGGGAAGTCCGTTAAAGGTTGCGAAAAACAAATTTTCATCGATTTTGAAATCAGGAAAAACTTTATTTGCAAGTAGCGCGGCTGCAAGTGCCGAAGCAAAAATCGAGACTCTATCATCATCTACAAGAATTTACCAAAACAATGTGCCTTCCTTTGAAGACGTACTTCAAAATGAGAATAACGATGCGGAAGTCTCGTATCCGAAAATGGATATGCGTTTCAATGATTCGTTCCCCAATCGTATTCAAAGTCCTGTCAAAGCTACTACCCGTAAAACTAGAGCTTCTACTGAAAAGGAAGAGAAACGTAAAGAAGAGGCCGCTAGAGAGGCTAGAGAGGCCAAGGAAGCCAGAGAGGCGCAAAAGATGAATGATCAATTGGAGAAAGCACGCATGAAGGTCAAAGAGGACGCACGTGTTTATCATCAAGAGCAAGAGCGAGCGGCAGCCATGCAGAGGGAATTAATCTCCCGAAAAGAGCAAGAGAAACAGGCCAAGACGAGTCAAGTTGAAGTTCCAAAGACAACTCGAGGTAGCCCACGAAGAACGAAAGCTCAATTAGAAGCGGAAGCCATAGCATCTACAGCTTCATCTGCCAACACGTCTTCTGGCAAGGATACCGATATGACCGATGCACCAGCATCAATGCCACCGCCTTCTATTCCAAGACCAAAATCTCAAATTGGGCGACCACAGGCTAAACGGCCATTAAGACCAGTGAAAGACGTTGCTCCCAAGGCCAAGGCACCAGCGACTGTGATACGTGTCGACACTGGCTCCTCACGTGGTCAGCAATATCATCCATCTAATACAACACTTGCAGCAACCTTGGAACAGTCCTTACAATCTTCCCAAGGCGGACACCTACGAAATAAAGCTAGCTCTAGTTCGCTACAAAGCAAATCCTCGAATAACAGCTTCAAGGCGCAAGCTAACAAAGCCCTAGAAGCAGCCGCACGAAAGAAGGAGGCGGATGAACTTGCTGCTCAACAAAGAAGGGATGCAAAATTGGAAATGGAACGCCAGCGAGCCGCTACGAAGGAAGAGCAAAGGCGACAGAATGAGCTAACTATCAAACGTGACCAAGAGCGTCAACGGGAGCAGCAGAAAGAAATCAGTCTTAGCGAGGCCAACAAAAGGGCCATCGAGAGGGCGAAGCAGAAGAGAGCTCCCCCACCAGCTATTCGACCTCAACAAAATACCGATCAATGGCTCGAAAAATCATTGCCACCAGTTCCACTTCAAAGAAATGATCTCGGCGGACAAGCAAAAGCTGCCCGTATGAACACTGCCAAGGCACCCCCGAAGAGACCTTTGCTGGAGAACAATGAAGAGGTTGCTCGTCCACCCATTCAGCGAAATGCTCCTTCAAATCACGGTGATCCTCGCACTAAACGTCAAAGGACCAACGAGTATCTTGACGAAGAAGATGAATTGACTGAGTCTCATCCAAAAATGACTGCTCCCCCAATTCGTCAATCCAGTATTCGTCCAAAGGTAAGCCTACATTCATCATCAATTCAATTCGTTATATTAACTTAAGATAGGAGATGCCCACAAAGTCGTTGTTTGCAAGCGGATATGCTCACGCTCCACCACCCGCTAATCTACAAAGGTCTACTATTGTTTCGCAACACCAGAATAAAATTGGTAATCCGATGGATATGACTCAGGTTTCTAAGGGAGCCATTCCATTTGCATCAAGCTCGAACGGACAGTCATACAAGACACCTGCACGTAATGTAAGCCATGCCTCGGCAAAGGCGGCAAAGTCTGCAGCAAAATCATCACCACGATATGAGAATGGAGAGAATATTGTTCTTCCCGAAATACCTAGTGATAGCGAAGACGATGACGATGAAGATGATGAGAAAGAGAAGAAAGCATTTCAAGGACTTGGCTGGACAGATTCTCCTGAGATTCGCAAACAGCTGGCACTCCAGGAAACCATTGATCCATCTAAAATTTTCGGACGACCCCAAGCCTTGAACATGGAAGAGGTATTCGATAAAAGCAAGGATCGATTCCACAAATTTAGGGCAAGGACATCCAGTGCCAATTGGAGTGGATCTGATCGCCTCACGGAAGAGGAGGTGCGTAAGGATCTGGAAGGGAGAGATCGTGTGCGAAGGCAAGGTGGATGGAGTTATGATCCCTCATTTTAGGCTGCGCATCTCAGTAAGAAAGCACAGAATCTCAATTATTGCTCAAGATATTTTCATGGCACAAGGGCGTGGATCCTTGCACATTTTGAGTATGGTGAAGTATGCAGGAAATCTTATGGTTTCGGAATGAATTGAATTCTTGATGAACGAGTTCTGTTGCTTGATTGTGTCAGAGTCATGACCATCATGGATTGGCGATGGAGTATGCTTTTGATTTTATCGGAGTTTGGGGGGTGGGGAGACAATAATAAATGAAGCGAAAATCAATCGTTCTCGCACAGGATTGGAGTAACTCGTACCGAAGTACACAAACAACGGAATATGAACAAATAAATTATACAATTATATGTGGATATTACTGTGGTGATTTACATGTGTGATGATGTAGTTTTATGCCTTGGAGGTTTTTCTTTCTATGATGACTTATAAATGCAATAGTATAGTAGTGTATGAACTTTACTACGTCTGGTTGATGGGCTTTCTTGGAGGAATTATGTACCAGGACCTCAGACACAGATAGGTATGAAACTTGAGGCTATTCGGATTGTGCATTTATCATGCTCTAAAGTCATTGAATAAGGAATGTCTTCATTCTTACCTACCGACCAAAGATTCTCAGCTGACAGATTGATAGACTGACCGCCTTCTATATTGGATTATCGACCATGGAGAAAAAGTAGTTGCAAGCAGAAGGGATGGAATGGATATCCATACGAGTAGAAATCTAGGTGGCACCAGAAATAAACAGTTTGTGAAGCAAGGAACATAAACGAAGAGATGAAGAGATGGAGAACTGGGGATACGACCTCAATGGTATCATCTGTTTCGGAAATTTGTTTTGTTTCCATCATTCTCAATATACCTCTTCGACCACTGGACCTGGGTCCCACGAGATCTGCATCTCCATCTGCACTGACATGTCTACTACTGCAGTCTGGAATGGTCACTGCTTTCATGCTTCCCATAAGGATCATCGGTGGTGACATCGTTCTCGTATGTATGTATCTCGTTCTAGATGCTGTCGCTACGTCATTTTTGTGGTGTTTCTGCAACGTCAAGGTTGAAGTTGGATTTTGCTGTGTTCATTGGGTGATTGTGTACCAGTAGGATATTTCCTAGATAGCACACGCATTGGAATCTTTGATCTGATATGATACGGGCGTGTACTGGCTCTTGATCAATGAGATACCTAGCAGGGCGATGAAAAGTCCCTGGTGATCATCTGATCTCTACCTACGACCAAATAAAGCTCACACGATATAAGGTCCCTAGTAAACGTATGTATTCCCCAGCTGGGATGGATACCTGTCGAGGCGTGCATGCAGACATAGACATGTTTTGTGTAGGAAGATATAATTTGAACGGTCGTGAATTGTCCAATTCAATTGAATGCGGAAATGAGATGATGCCAATCATCAATGACAGGGAAAAGAAATATCACCCATTGCCTCGCATCTAGTACCACCGTCTACGAAAGGAATCACTGTTCTGTTTTCAGGGTCTTGGTCCGTGGATCATCGGCAATTATTTAGCCGCCTCCCTCCACCTTTACCTGCCTGTAAACAAATCCACACACACCCAGCGCTTTTCACCACCCAACTCTACCTCTACCTCTGCCGCTGCCTTTGCCGCAAAAAAGGTATCACAAGCCGACGAAAGTCCCTCTTACTACTGCTTGCTGCCAATCTGGACGGACTGATACATACGCCCGTCCCTTCCGTTCATTTCAGCTTCAGCGTCACCTGGATGCCACAATAGACTTCCTTATCTGCTGAACAGTACCAATATTGCAGGATAGGTTGCGCACGCATTTCCACATACAGCCCACCTCGAGATTGATTAGGTCCTGGTCAATTTAAACAAACAGGGTAGCTGGGCCAACACAGGATCTTTTCCACTTCCTTTCGCTATCACAACCAAAACTTCACAAGTCTTCTCAAATTCCAAGCCCCAATCTTCGAATGGAATACTCTGTGTAACCAATAAATCATTGTCCGCCACCAGGTTCAACAACCGAGTGCGTTGTTTCGACTTACAAAACACCAGAAACCTTTCCACATACGTTGTGGGATTTGCAACGGAATCTGGTCTGAACCGCCCCGTCAAACATGGTGAAGGCAGATTTCGATCGGGATTACTATGCTGATCTCGAGATCGAGCCAAGTGCTTCGATAAATGAGATTAAGAAACAATTTAGGAAACTTGGTACACAACCCTCTCTTTACATCAGTCTTCCCCGCGCCCAGAGCTAACCTTTTTCCCTTCACAGCTCTCGTGTACCATCCAGATCGAAATTTAGGAAAGGAAAGCGACATTACTGCCAAATTTCAAGCCATTCAATCCGCACACGAGGTTCTGACAGACCCGTCGGAGCGACAAAGATACGACGATGCTCGATCGAGGTTTAGATATACATCAGCTTCAGCTTTCAGATCTACGAAAGGAAACCCTTATTCAAATTATGGCTCCGAATTCCCTCGTCCGCCAAAACCGCCGCCGTATCGACCTAATAGAAATCCTCCCCCACAATCTGCTGGTGCTGCGAGATATTCGACTTTCACAACACCGAAACAATCACCCAGCGCGGCGGCACAAGAAGGGGCTGAGGCGAGGAAAAGTACGTTCAATGCGTGGGAGAGCATGAAGGGTCACCAGAAGACACCATCATCCGGTTACAGAACTGGTTCAGGCCCGACATGGAATACACCAAAAGCAGCACCCAAGGAGTACACTCCTCAGCCAAGTCGAGATGAGAGCAGCTTTAGAGGCTTTAATGCACCTCCAAGAGCCAAGTCAGGCTTCGAAGACTTCACGTCTGACCCCCCACGCAAACCAAGTAATCCTCCACCTACACCGAAAAGAAATGGTTTCATGCCTAGCAACCCAGGAGCGGATGAGCCATCTGCAGGAAAGGGCAATTACTCTACTTCTCGTGTCAATAGAAGCATGCCGCCACCACCGCCACCGAGAGATTCTCCATCATTCGAGCGGGAACGTGAGAAGGAGGATGTTCCACAAGATGCTCCACCAGTCAATCACAATACCCGTCCATCGGCAAAGACGAATGATCCTTTGCGACAATTCAGGGCTGAAGAAGAGTCGCCATACGAGCCTCGTATCAGTACACCATATGCCAATGCTGGAGGGGAAAAGTTTGATCCATTTGACGCAGCCAACATAGCAAGGTCGAAGGGTACTCGAGAGAACGTTGTTGAACCAAAAAGTCGAAAGCCTGTCCCACGTGCGGGATCTGATCCAAATTTACCCTCCCCACGTCCAAATGTTACTCCAAAGAGCAGCCCTCCCAAGACGACACATTCATTTGCATCTTCCCCTGATTCGTCGGATTCAGGTAATGGCCCAGAGATCAATCCCCAGAAACCACGGGTATTTGCCAAGCCTAGGAAACCTGCGCCCGCTCAAGAACAAAAACAGGCCCAAGAACAAAAACAGACTCAAGAACAGAAAGAGGATCAAGAACAGAAAGAGGCTCAAGAACAAAAATGGGCTCAAGAACAAAAACAGGCAGATATTGCTCCTCCAGGAACATCAAGTCAAAGTAAGTGTGATTCTTGATGGGGCTTTAAATAAGGACGAAAAGTCTCAGCCTATGATGACCTACGGCCGCTAACCTCGTTGCAGATGAAATTCCAGCCCAGGAAGAGCCTAAACAACAACCTTCAATGTATGATACATCTTCTAAGTACCCCGCTTCTGACTCCAAGGAGCCGCTCCATCATGTCAAGCATGCATCATTCCCTGGAACCCCTTCGCGTCCACCCCTTTTCAACTCCAAAAGCATGCAGGATGCATACAAAGAAAAGTACCCTGGTTCTTTTACTACTCCAAGAGAGCGTCCTACTGCATCACCTCTTAGTGGAGGTTCTCGTCCTTCAGAAGGGTCTCAACCTGGAAATAAGGACAGATTGCATCGCAACAGCGATGGGTTTGCCAACAAACTGAATTCTTTTGAGGCTGCTCAACATAATCTTGTCGACCGATTGGTAACCAACAAGGAACGGGCTCAGAATTCTCGTCAAAATGGACATGTAAAGCCTACCAAGAGTGTCAACCACCAGGCCCACAATGATAAGGCCACATATTCGTTCAAATCTACGCCAGCTGAGACGAGTAGCTTTTCCAAGAGGCCAAGTTTTGTCACTAAATCTCAATCTGCATTTTCAGTTGGCGATTCACGTTTGAATTCATTGTTGTTGGATAAGTTAAATGCCCATGCTAATAGTAATTCTCATGATAGCTTCTCTATGAAACTGGATGATGAAACATTCTCTCCAACACGGCCAAAGATCAATACCACATTTTCATCCGAAGAGTGGCATGGAAAGTTTGAAGCTGGGGGTGATTATTTTGTACCAGAACGTAAGAGTACTCAGATCCCAGTTTCCTCCCATGTCCGTGCTCAGTCAGCAAGTCGGCCAAGAGGTCGATCTCCTGTTAAAAGCCGCTCCGCGGATTCGAAACCTTTTCCGGCATCAAGAGTCAATTCGGATACACCAATCGAATCCCCTGGTGGTACTAAGTTTTCTCCAGAGGATTGGGCAGAGAAATTTAAGCCTCAAACATTCGCTCCTCCGTCAATCCCGTCGCCTACTAAACCTTCTCTTCCTACACGAAGTGGTCCTCGGAAACCAAGAGTGCCAATCGCTAAATCCACCGTTGGTTCTGCTGCGGTAGTTATTGAAGATGATAGCGCAGATGATAAGCCACTCTTTACTGGTAGAAATCCTAAACCCCCAAAGCCCCCGGCTAGTCCAGATGCAATGGATGTCGATTCTCCCCCCCCAGCTACACCAGCTCCACCACCACAAGCTCCACCACCACAAGCTCCACCACCACAAGCTCCACCACCACAAGCTTCACCACCACAAGCTGTACCACCACAAGCTGCACCGTCAGCAGCCCAGTCAACACAGGCTTCGCCGCCAAAGGCTAATGTTGGACTGAAGATTAACACCGACCAACTCAAGAGATCTGCAGCCCCATCACAATCTCCAATTGACGCAGAAGGCCTAGGAGTCGAATTTCATGACATGAACATTCAAGATCTTCTTTCTTCCCTTAATTTGCCAAAGCCACCCACTGTCCCGAAATATACTCACGAATCGAGCACATCATTGTCGCAAGGTATATATTTATCGGCATTTACAGCTTATATGGGCGACTGGGATGTTTTTGCCAAGCGCATGTTGCTACATCTCCTCGCACGCAAGAATCAAAACGATGGGCTAGGATCAAATCGTTGGGAAAATCCCCAAGGTCTTGATATCTACAGACGTGGTCTCAAGGAGGATGGAGCAGTTATGAGTCATTGGGTTGCAGCAATGGCAATTCATGATCAAGCTATGAAAGAATTTACTATCCACAAGGAGCGTTTCAACATAACTGAGGGTCAAGAGAGGCAGAGGCCAAGAAAGAAGACACACTAATTTTAGTTCGTGGGCACTTGTTTAATAGTATTACTATTCTGGTGATAGTACACTCCGACTTTCTGTTATTTGCTGAGTATTATTTTTCTAGAGATGCATTAGGAAAAATGACGTGGATGTGATGGAGAAGGTTCAATAAATAAAATAAAAGATGCGATGGGAGGGGATTCTGGTGATTAAATGGAATGGGTGCATTGGTTGGTGGACATGATTTGGAACAAATAAAAGGAACTCAATTGGTAGCATGGTCTGGAAGTTTTGGTTCTGGTTCGATTTCATTATTCACGTTGGTTTTATTAATTTGATTGATTGGCTTTTGAATGGCTTCGTTTCCAGATACCCCTTGGGATAAGGATGGATGAATGGATTGGCATACATATTAGGGTTATATTTTTCATCAAAGTGCTCGATAGGGCGAGAAGAAAGATATGATACGCAAAGTCGAGGATGTTTCATGGAATGGATGAATGATTGGGATGAATGAATGAAATGAGAATATTGCATACAAACAGACATACATATGAGACACGCCTTAGAACGAATAATCTTGTAAATTTAGTTGTTTACCTCTTTTTAGATTTCTTCTTTGGAGTTCCTGTGGTGATTCTGGTCGTGGTGTACGAGTGAGTATGTGGGTGAGTGTGTGGATTGATGTGGTGGAGTTAGCTTGATAGCTTGAGTTGATGATAGTATGATAGTTACTGTGAAAATGTTTATGGTTTGTGCATCGCGAAGAAAGACTGGTTGATGTAGCTGCTTGTAGAGTTTAGTATAGTGAAGCGTGGGGTTGTGATGTACCGGTATGTATCTGGGATTTGAATCATAGAAAGGAGAGAGGGAATGGAGGGGGCATTGTGTTTGTGTTTGTGTGAGATCTTATTGCGAATAGGGAGTTGGAAAATGGAAAATGGAGAAAGGGAAAGGGGAAAGGGAAGGCGGAGGAGAGGTGGGAGAGGTGGAAGGATATATAAAGGTAGAATGGTGTGGTGCTGTGTAGATTGTAGATTATATATTATAGATTATAGATTATAGATTATAGATTATAGAAAATCGAACTAGATGTATACATAAAACTAGATAATCGATCACGCAAAAGTATTTCCAAGCCAGTGAGAATCAAAATCAGAATCAGAGTAATGAGAGTGAGAGCGAAAATCCAAAGTTCGGAATTATTGTAATACTTGGATGGAAAAGCTGGGAGGGGAATCGAGAGATTGAGAGACTGAGAGAAAAGGCTAGATTGCGCGACGTCTCGGGATTGAATAGAAGGTCGTGGTTGGTTGTTGGAGGGGAGGGTGCAGCGGGGGGAATCTGTTGGATATATTTGTATTATGTTAAAGTGATGTGTTGAAGGAAGGGGAGAGGAGAGGAGAGGAGAAGGGCTTTGATATGGACTGGAGAATGGGGGATTGGGAGATGTTGAGATGTTGGGGTTAGAGGGTGGATATGGATTGTTGGATGATGTGTGTGAGATATTTGAGATGAGGGGGGGGGGGGGGGGGAGGGGGTGGATTGACTTGGTTAGATTTGAGTTGTTGAGCTGGTGGAGATGAGATAGAATTTGGGAAGGGAAGGGAAGGGAAGGGAGTGAAATGAGTATTGAGGTATAGATATAGATATGCGGTTTGTGTGTTTGTATGGATAAGTTACACGAATTCAAGAAATATAGAAAGAGGTCTATATAATATAATCAACGAAACGATATATACACAGCAACTCTTAGTGGGATATATAAAAATCAATGAGTAGACAGAGAAGAAAGCCTGGAGTGAGTATAGAACGGAATGAAATGGAAATCTAGATGATCGTTCAATCTGATTTAATTTCATCTGACTTGATCTGATGTGAGAATCACCATGGAGAATACCTTTATACGATTAAAAACGATATTTGTACGTATTTTTTCTTTAAATTCCAACGTCCAAGGACTTATTCAATCTGCTGCTAGTTTGAAGGAAGTCAGAAGGTGTTCAAGATCTGGTTTGTGGATTTGTGAGGGTTTGAGTTGTTTTTTTATCGTCATCTATCCACATGCTTTATTATCGATATCTCTCCACGTCTCTATTGATCACATTTTCTACCATCTCTGAGGACAAAACTCAGAATCCTTCACATCGTGAAGTTCCCCCTCAGTCGTCTCGACTCTGTTCTCGCAGTACTTCTCTCTCTCGTGCACCAAAGAAAGTTTCCCCCAAAATCTCCTTCTCGAAGGGTTTTCCGAGCGTAGACCCTCTGGGGAATTGGGCAATCATACGTGCGTGACGTAGCTGGTGTCAATCCACGCATGGAGAAGCTCGCGAGGCGTCGATAAATCGTATACGCTGGATATTTAGGGCATCTGCAGAATGGCTTTGTGTGTTAGTATACACTACACCACCATTCACTTACCCACCTCCCGTCTCGAAATTCGTGAGTATATCGATAACTATATGAGCTGATGAAGTAGCAATCCATCAAAATAAACTATGATATCGCAGAAGTACATATCTGGCCGTCGACATCTCGAAAGGTACTCACTCTTCTTTGATTGGCCAACACGCGAGAAGTTTTACCGAGTTCGGAGGAGAAAGGTATGGTTTTGAGTACCTTCAAATATTAATCATTTGTTAGAATCATAAGTTGGCCGCAAATTGAACGTAGAGAATTGAGAAATGAAACAGAATTGTGACCACTGTTTAACTAATCTTTGGTAATCAAATATCTTTGAAAAGCATTGAAGCCAGATATTTAGGAAAACATGGGAATAAGAAACGTGTACCCGTATTTTTGACAGTTTATGCGGGGCCCGCGTATAATTATCCGACGCAGGGGCTAAACGACATGTAAATGTCGATATAATTTATATGTGCCAGTTCGATCGAGTGAGGTGATTTATTTTGGATGAAATTATAACTTGAAATTAAGGAGCAGGTGTGGTGTTTGGTTGTGATGATTGAAGCTTGAAGCTTGAAAAGTGTAAATGTGACATTCGGAACACCATGTATATCCGTGGATAGGCGGTCCCAAGGACTCTAATGATAGGTTATGCGCAATGAACTAAGGAAAGATGCTTACTCGAATTGTAAACGTCGTGCGGGAAGATACATTTCGAGATAGTATGATGAGGATATGCCCTCTCCGGATAATTACATCCTTCATGTTGGAACAAGTCTCCACGTGACCCCATGCTCTTGTAGATACACTTGATTTTATTGTAGAATATAGAATTTAGAATAGCCCACTTGTAAGCTGTGAGTCTTGCGCATTTAGTTTCGTTTCGTTTCGTTTCGAGGGAGAGAGATTCGTGGGAAGAGGTTGAGAGTTCGATGGTAAGATAATGTGTGCTGTCAAAGGAAAAGAGTTAGCATTTCTGCAAGTGTCCAAGGAATTCTTCATTTGCCGACTCTTTCGCAAGACTTTAGTGATAAATCAAATTGCAGAAAATACATCAGTGAGCTCACCTTAGCTTGGACATTCTTCTGCGCCCCGAATCTGTCCCAGTAGGTACGCCGATCTTGTAACTGATACAATGATTGATTGTAGAAACAAACAGACGATGGAGGGTGGTGTTTGAGGTTGCAAAAACTTCTTGGGAAGGTTGGAAGTGGCCAAGTCTGGATCGATGGAATATACAATCTTGTCGCCTCTGTACCTGTCAGTGGCATTTGGTGTACTCCGAGATGAATATAATGATATGAATCTTCAGAGTGAAATGTTCCAATCATTGGAAAACAAAATTGCCATTGTTGTTATTATGATGCTGGCACAAATCTTCAGAGATAAGATGATTTTGTGCACAAGAGTAAATTTAAGAGGAAGGAGAGAAGGAACGAAAGACACAGAACGGAGTACAGGGGTGGAGAAGCTACAACAGACAATAGACGATTTTCCAAGAAATTTGGAAAGTAGACAGGGACATAGGTGCCAAAGTATGGCTTTTGAATAAATGGCGAGTAGATGATCAATAAATGTTATATACCATGTATCCATTTTGTTGCATGTTCTCTGGGTGTTCTATCTCCATTCCCATTTGAATTTGTGGTATTATGATGGGTATATTGATAAGTTGAATATACCAAGGCTAATTTATTTAACATCTACTTAAAAGAGGAATCAAGTGTAGGTATGATGTTACAGATCGATGGGTATTTCAAAGAAAGGACAATAAACTGAAATTCTAGATGGTTTGTCGATCGATGTGGGCTAGAACTGCACTGATCAATTTCATCAATGAGGGGTCAAGGGTGTGCATCTAGACGATACTCTCTTTCAATATGATCTTCTCAATGAGGTGGCTTGCTGGATATCTTCAAGCTTCCCATTTGCTCCAAGTTTGCTCTTCTTCAACCAGACGTGATGTGGTAAGTTTGATGCTGGAGAAGATACTGCAGTGATTCACCAATGTGAGTTCACCAGACGTTGAACGTGCGAACATGGAAAGTTCGGATGAGTTACAATTGATACGGGCTCGGGAGTCCTCTGTACCCTTCTCAAAGAGGACAAGTGACTACATCATCTCTGCACTCTCTATTTCAAACACCCTCGAGAATCATTTCTACATGGCAATCCAATGATTCTCTACGGCAATTGGAATCTCCTTGTGATTTGGGGGTCCAATTGCGTAGTTTTCCCCGCGCTAGATATTCTAGTAAGTTAAATTTGCGGAATTAGCGGGGTTTCACTTCCTTCATAAATAGGTTTCCCCCCCCCCCTCTTGGAAGTAAGATTTCCACAACACCGCACAACCAAATACATACAACCATCAACGACACAACCTTCAACGACATAACTTTCAACGATACAACTAAATACAACACAACCTTCAACGACACAACCATCAACAAAACAACCATCAACAAAACAACCATCAACAAAACAACCATCAACAAAACAACCATCAACAAAACAACCATCAACAAAACAACTAAATACAACACAACCTTCAACAACACAACCATCAACAACACAACCATCAACAACACAGCCATCTCAGCTCTCCAACGTTCCATCAAAACATCCATCACAACAACTCAACAGAGAATCCTGGTACCACACACGTCAAAAAACTTCATAGTATACATCTCTTTTCTTTCCAATGTCTGGATATAACACATACGAGATCGGCAACAGTGCCAACAGCCAACAACAGCCTCAGCATACTGGCACTGGACGACCGAATCAACTAAATCAACTAAATGAACGACTTGCTACAGCGTACGACTATAACCACGCCAGCAGGAGAGCACAAGAATCTTTTGTCGTTCCACCCCCTCCCATTCATCGGCCCAATCGTCGCCCATTCGATGCCATTAAAAACTCTCTCTATCCTCATCGACGAGAAATGAACGGTAGACACATGGCTCCAAACAATAAGCAACACGGATTCCAAGCAACTCCTGTTAGTGTTAGTCATCCACAGTCTCAAACGCCTGTGTTTGGTACTCAATACTCATATGGAGGAGCTCCCATCAATCTCGCCGAGTCCTCTCAATTCCCTGTCCATCATATGAACAACGGCGAATGTACTATCAATCCACAAATGCTTGCTCGGAACCCAATTGAGGGACCTCTCATCAACAACGATCAACAATTGTCTCAACCTTTCCATCACGGGCACACTATCAACCCGCAAATGCTCGTTAAGGACCAAGTTGACGGAGCTCCCATCGACCATGGTCAACAATCTCAGCTCCCTGCCCATCATATGGACAATGGCGAATGTACTATCAATCCACAAATGCTTGCTCAGAACCTAATTGAGAGACCTCTCATCAACAACGATCAACAATTGTCTCAAACTTTCCATCACGAGCACACTGTCAACCCGCAAATGCTTGTTAAAGACCGTACTGACGGAGACCCCATCAATTTCGCTCAGTCCTCTCAGTTACCCGTCCATCAAATTAACAGTAGCGAGTACACTATCAATCCACAAATGCTTGCCCATAATCAAATTGTGGGAGCTCCCATCAACCATGGTGAACAATCATCTCAATTGCCTGTCCATCACGAGCACACCGTCAGCCCACAAATGCTTGTTAGTGGCCAAGTTGATGGAACTCCCATCGACCATGGTCAACAATCTCAGTCTATTGATTATGCAGACATTGTTGGATACCTTGACAACCCACATATGTTTGCTCATCTCCAAGCTGAGGGAACTCCCATCAGTTATAGCCAACAATCTCAACTGACTATCAATGGTAATCAACACCAGGCGTCAGATTTCTCGCATGATTTCAGTGGTCATCAGCAGTCTCAAATGTCTACCGACTACACAGACAGTGTTGGATGTCTTGATAACCCACATATGTTTGCTAATCTCCAAGCTGAGAGAACTCCTATCAATCACGGCCAACAATCTCAACTGCCTATCCATGGTAATCATTACCAAGCACAAGATATCTGGCATAATTTCGGGCAACAGCAGACTGAAATCCAGGGTCACCATGCAAGTGATACAGGACATCGCCTCGGCCAACAAGCATCTATTGATTATTCATTTCAAAATGGTTCAATCAATTTTGATCAACCATTATCGGTCCCCATTCATGCCACAGATAACAACGGACACGAGATCAGCCAACGAGTACCTGCTCATTTCCAAGTTGCAGGAACTTCTGCTCAGTGCGGTCAACAACCACCTCAAATGCCTATCAATCAGACAAACTTTAATGGTGTTAACAATAACCGACAATCAATCCAAGCAACTACTACTACTCGCATGTCATCATTTGCTAATCTCTCTGCGGAAGATCAGAATGCGGAGTTTAAACACTTCTTTCAACAACGTCTTAAACAAGGAGATACCACACGAATGGAGTTCGCGATATTCAAATCCTGGTATATAGGGGAGCAGTTGGATGGCAAAAGCAAACCGACATTGGCATATGGAGTTGCTCCTCTCCACCAATCTCTTCGCTTTGCTAGCAATGTACCAAAGTATCAGCCTATGATACCGCCTGATAATCGAGAACACATCCAACCGTCTACCATGATCTATCAGGGTACAGGGAGAGAATTGACCACTGGCTTTCAGCATACCACGGGCCCTCTACCAACTTTGAATATAAAAGCAATGCGACCAAACAACGAGCAGTATCTTCAAAACCCCCGAAAGAGCACCAAATCGAATGTACCAGCAAGAAGAGCTTCAAAGGTTGTTGCATCCGCGGGCCAATCACCTTTGCCGGTTTCCTTGCCATCTATGGTACAGCCAGCTCTTCCATCAACCGCAAGAGCTCCAGCTTCTACTCCATTGGCTGTGGCAATGCCAACGGTAGCCAGAAGAGATCAAAAACTACAAAGTGGTATGTCTAAAAGATAATTTACTGCGGCCTGTCATGACTAACAATACATAGGAAATCCGCAACAAATGGGGATTGCAACGAGCGCCAAAGGAAAAGAGATCTCACGAGAACAAAGGAATGAGGCTACTTCAGCAGCCCAGCCAACGATAATCCAGGCTGATCAAATCCGTAGTCTTGCTGGTAAATACACCATCTCCATTTCGAATTTGCCTGAAGTTGTTCATTATGAAGAGTCGTATGAGGACGACATATTTCACGCATTAGACGCCGCAATCTCAGTTATTGATACAAAAATCGAAGAAGGAACAGCTAAAGTGGAAATGCCCAGGAACAATGAAAGTCGAGCTATGGTGGAGACAGCCTTACAAGCAATACTCCTGAAGTCTATCGCTCGTCTGTCACTGGAAAATTCGTCGGACGCACGAAAGAGTTTTGAGAACTATGTAGCAAATATTGGCAATTCCTCGGTAACTTCGCTGCCATTCGCTCCAGAATCGCAATTCGTCGAAGAAGAAACAAAAGTTGTGGGCGGAACAAAGCAGACAGTTCGATTAGCCAAGGATGGTGTCTCGGCGTGCGCAACGCATACCTTCCCGTTGGATAAAATCGAGTGTGATCACCAAGGAGCAGAGGTGAAGGGAAGTTACTCAATGTATACGAAAACGACCTTTACCAACGCGATCACTCCCTTAAAGTATTCGATCGGGATCGAAATTCAGGTTGCAGAAATTGACAATAAGCGCGCTAGAAGTGGCTTACTTAATTACGAGAGACCTCTATCATTGAATGCTGTAGGGGAGCCTAGTTGGGCAGAGATTCTCGACCTTTTAAAATTGCAAGCTGCGGAGTGGGGTTTGAACACCGGGGCTCAGGGTCAACCTACATCTCAAACGTCAACATCGACTTCACTATCGAATAGACAGCAAAATGACATAGAGAGAAGTGACGTAGATGGAAGTGACATAGAGCAACAGATGCCGTTTTCGAGACCGGTACAAGGACAAACAGCGAAAGCTGGGCAGCCGTCAACGCCGGAGCAGCAAAAAGGTCGTGGAGATAAGCGCAAGCGCCAACAACAACCAGAGTTTCATGCTTCTCCAGTTATATCTACGTCCAGCTCCGGGGATTCTAGTCCTTCAAGTAATAGCAGCAGTAAAATCTCTAACGCCACTACTGGTACGACGAGTGTCTCTCCACGACAAGTAGCTGAATTGTCTCGACTATCAGACAATTCACGGCCCCCGAAACGATCAAGAAATGGATATCGAGTGGGATCGCTAAAGAGAGGAACCAGTATGATGAGTGCTTCGTCTTCGATGAGGCAATCACCCGTGAACGAAATTTCTCAGAATGACCACATGCATCCTGCACGTTCTCTTTCCGAAAGCGTGCGATCGCCAATTGCAACTGCAAATGCAATGGCAACTGAAGATCTCATGCCTACGCAGGTGGCACCTCTAGATTCTGGATTGGATGCAATGCAGCTTCATAAGCAGGCAATGCAAATATACGTTAACAATCCCAGACCTTACGAATACCCTACTTCCGAATTCCCACAGCCGTCACGCACATTGTCAACTCGAAGTGACATGCCTACACAAATACAAGCTCGACTTTTGAGAACACCCACAGAGGCAGAACTCGCTCCTCACAGAGAGCAAGTGTTAAGCGTCTGGAAGTCATCTTTTCCAAAAGAAAAGAAATCCTCATAAAGTCAACGAAT
Source organism: Botrytis pseudocinerea (assembly GCA_019395245.1). Taxonomy (NCBI): domain Eukaryota; kingdom Fungi; phylum Ascomycota; class Leotiomycetes; order Helotiales; family Sclerotiniaceae; genus Botrytis; species Botrytis pseudocinerea. The sequence continues at coordinate 171,001 of JAHXJK010000004.1, forward strand.
ACACACATTCAATGGCTAAGATTGATTTGAGCTAGCATTTTGTATTTTGAGTTTGTTTTTTGGGTATAATGTGCCGGGGGATACATGGTTTTGTAATATAGCGCCCTGTGACAAATATTGGTAGATTTCGATTATGTTCCCGGAATTTGGTTGGATGTGGAACAAGGAAAGAGGAGAGGAGTTTATGTTATTGTTGTAGAAGTGGAGTAGTAGCACAAATTGAAGACTCACAAATAAAGTTGTAATTTCACGTCAGTGACAGTGAGGTTTTATGTGATTGAATTCTAGACGTGTAACCTCTAGTTAATCGGAGATGTTTGGAAGATAAGCGAGACTGAATTGGGAATGTCGGATCTTGAAAAGTGGGGACGGCCTATCCGAGTGACATTTCAAGATTTATCTCCGAAGATTTTTGTGCGGGCGTGTAGTTCCGGGAATGTTGGGGCCAATGCGGTTCAAAAGGAGAGAAGAGAAGAATGAAAAGTAGATTGACATTGCATTTCAGCACTCACACTTCGTGTGGGATATCAATTTACTTATACTGGGGGGGGGGGGGAGAGTTGAATGATGCGAGTACTATTAAAGCCTAGAGCTAGCCTTCATATCACATAAAGAAAAGCAAACTCTCGAGCCTTTTTTTTTTTTTTTAGATCAATTGCCCCCGGACTTTGTCTAGTCGCATTGTCATTTTTGCATTTCACGACGTAAATTGTGGAGATTGTAGATACTTATCTGTGTTAGATTCCGTGCGTGTCCGTAGAGTGTCGGTGTGATTCGCAGTGTCTTAGATGGAAGATATTGCGTGCTTAATTTTTGTTGCATGGCGTGGTCTTGGTTTTGGGGTGGTTGCCACGAAAGTTTTGCATGGAGTCGATCACTGGTGGATATTGAACATTGAGACGTTAGCTTTATTTTGAATTTGGATTTGAATTTGAATTTGGGGATTAACATCTTGAGCTTTGATTTTTTTTTTTAATAGTGTAGAAATTGCGTTGACTAGCGCGCCGTGTTTAGGTGTGGGAATTTGAGGGCTGAAGTAGAGGGGACTTTGTTTCACGTGTGCACATGACCCTCCTCGAGGCGGTCGGTCACATGATTTTTCATATCTCCGCTTCTCTCTCAGTCAATCAAAATCGTTATGACCAGAAGTAGGCTTACGTAAACACTACACTAGAGGCGCTGTCATAAATCGAGAAATTCGTGGTTTTTGTGATATTCATGCGTCATACTATGTAGCGTAAAGATCGCCGGAGTCTCCACGTCATATAACGTGACTTTTACTTTAAAACAACCTCATTCCCACCAGAATGTCACTTCATAATCAAACATTTCAAGTGTAGTTGAATTCTTTTTTAAAACGTCTTTATTTTTGAACATGATTTTCTTATATTCACCAAGTTTCATGTGCTTTCTATGTAATTAGGATATGTATTTTTCAGATCTAGACTTTATTCTTTCGACGGTGAAAATAACGATAATAGTTACCATGGTATGATGAGGCGCTGATCTCTCTATTGGCTGTGGATATATTGATAGTTCGTGACTATATAAGTACAGGAACGACAGACCAAGATCTATGAATGCAAGAAATTGAGAATGCAAGGTATCAAGAATAGAAGAAAGTCAAAGGAGAGGTGAGCCCTCAGATCAACGGGCTCGTTTGAAACAAGCAGACAATGATTGGAGAACTCGTCATTCTATAGTGAATGGGATTATCGCCTCAATATACCAGAAAGCAACGTGTAAACGTTGAACGCGGAGGAAAGGAAGGCTCTAGAGTAATAGAGTTCCGTCGAGAAGTATCTACATGACGAGCGGGTGATTATCGAGCATACGATCGGTGAATGGCAGAAACTTTCTCATGAATACATGATACCACGAATGAGAAATCAGCTTCATGTCTTAACATCCTGTATAGGAAGAGGCGTGCGGTCATCTCCAATAATAGATAACCGTGAAGATCACTCTGGAATCACCAAACATACTTCAAGTGAACGGACGTACTTTCCGAGACTGTTCAGATGCGATACCATATGATTAAAGTACTCTGAGAAGACCACGAAAGCCGGTCGACAGCTAGAATAGTTTGCGCAGGCTTGGCTTCCCCCGAGGCGCGAGTTTAGAGGAAGTTGGTGCAAGTTAAAATTGGCAAACTCGGAGAAGCGGAATAGCAGACGCTACAAAGAATGGCAAGTAGAAGAGACTAAAACTACTAAAAGCTCATCTTAGATCACACCAGAAGAACCCCAGAAGACCTCCAGAAGACCGGAAGCAGTTAACCTAGATATATATATCATGTCACCTAGCCTGCATGATAGTAGCGAAACTACCAATGGAAACTCTTCACTTGCTGAATAGTATAGCGTTTTCACTTCCTGAAGCTTCTTCCACAAGTGAATTTTTCTTGTAGCCCTATATCATCAAGGGCCTGCAAATAATCTCGGAGAACTAATAAACCTTTCGATGAGAATCCAGAAATACTGGTATGAGATAGTGTCAGGCATGACTGATGTAGTATTGTTGATTGCGTATCTGGTAAGATATAGCCTCATCGCATGGTCATATACTCTCAGAGCATAGACTTCATTGAAAGTATTAAAGATGTTAATAGATATACACTACATTGAAAGTATCAAAGACTTCGATAGTCATAGAACCAGATGAGGAAAATGGACTCCGTGTGGCGCGTGCGTTAAGCGAATATTTAAGCGAAAGGCCACAAGGCACGCACAGGCTGACTTATCATACAGAAGCAAGAATCAAATTCAGATTTGCATTGCCTGAGACTCGAGTATTACTTGCATTGGAAATTCTGCTGACACTGTTGCGCTCGGTAGACTTGGATTCTAGGAGGGGATGCTTAGATTGGAGTATGGTACATGAGGTGACGAAGAAAGCAGGTACGTCATTGAAAGACATTGATACACTAATCTTGACAGAAGCAAAACAAAGGAAAAGCATAAAAAACGGAAGTGAATACGGTACATTGATATCTACAAAATGTGTATGGCACATATACATGAATGATATTTTTGATATTATTCATCCACCGATTATTGATCGGTTTGGTATCATTGGCCATTATCCAAAAACGCCCCATATCTAGATCTGTGAATGTGACTAGAATCATCGGAAGGCGTGAGCTCGCGGCTCTTTATACCAGATATATCAAGAAGCTTGCAGCAATTGACTGCCGCATGCCAATGCCGTACCTGTTTGCTCACTGATCGTTGGCCACCTTCTATAAAATGCCCTGTAAGCCGCTAAAATACACGCTGACATTATGCCTTGTCTATGCAATTGCAAGTCATGTATGTGGTATTCACAACAAAGACTTGAAGGACATAGGGTCGTCAGATCCTCCCGCAATATCAAAATCTCCGACGTCATCGCCAACTACGCTGCCAATGCCTTCTTTACCTTCACCTTCCACGACATTACCCATTTCGTAGGTGATTCTTTTCCAACCACTCTTTTCCGAGGGGTCTTTAATCCACTCTGTAGTTGGGAAGTAGTGATCATTCTTCTTCATTGTGATAACCCACGGGACGTTATCAAAGGTTACTACCTTGATGCGGAAATCTGCAAAACAGTATTAATAATTTGTCAATCTGGGGGAAAAAAGTTGGAAACGTACATGTATTATCAGGAATCTGGATGACCACCTTCAAGAATGCTTCCAAATCTGGTGTTGGTTTCCCATTGACATGGGTTACGAAGTTAGTTGGGGTGAGGTTGTACTGGTAAGATGGTGATCCTCTTGTTCTCGCCGCAACGTAAACCTCACTATGGAGTTTAGAAATTTGTTGGCGGACAGCATGATGAGGACGATGTAGAATAGCTCCACAGAAGGAGATGGCCCGATCAGTCTCGAGATCATCTGCTGAAACAGTGTCAAGCTTAAGGTTCATTTCCTTACAGTCGCGGACAATGATTGCATCAAGAACGTCATGGTCGTACATTACATCAAATTCATTGACCCGAGTAATGATTTTACCATTAAGAGATAGAATGATGTCTCCTTCCAAAAGAGCACCCGACTCACTGTTTCGCTCAAAGGTGCGCTTTCGGACCATGAAAAGTTGATGGCGAGATCGATTGTCTTCGGCAACCTTATGAATCCATTCTTCGGAGACACCCATGACACGAGCTTGAGCCATTTGAATGGTATTGAATTCAACACTCAACATGCGTAGCTTAGGCTTCTCCTCATTTTGTATTCTCTTGATGACGGGTAAAAGTGTAGGCGTGGCAAGACCAAGATAATATTCGACATCCTTTGAGCTGGATGGAGATCTCTCTCCCAAGTAGGTCAACCACAAGGCTTGAACAACGCCATCTTCACCGATAAGCACACCACTTCCACATTGACCACTCAGGCTTGTGTCAACAGTGATAGCATCAATGTTGATGGCCCGATATCTTGGAGATGCAGCATTTGCAGGGATAGCAACAGCAGTAATTTCAGTGATGGTGGTTTTAGCAACGACGATTCGCATATTGGTGTTGAAACCAATGAAGTATGTTGAAGCTCCTTGGGAGGGCTGCTTATTGCTCAATCTTGCGCTTTGCACAGGGGCAAGAACCAGCGACGGGTCGTATTGGATAATGGCATAATTTTGTAGAGGGTGCAGGAATACTACCTTTCCTTCCACAATAATGGAATCGGCAATTGTGATCGAAATGTCACATAGATCATATGGAACGACGGCTCTAGAGATGACAACCAATCCTTTCTCAGCATCGATAACAACGCCCATACCCCACTTGCGGTTCCGGGGGTAGCCGTCTAGTTTGACAGGCATGTGACATAGCACTCGAACGAAGCTTCGAACGATATCCGCTACCGCTGGATGCTGTGAGTTCTCCAGTTGTATGAAGTTTGCAGACCTAGCTACAGGTGTTGTGGGTGGGAGAGCGTCGGCTAAATCCGAAAAGTCCCAAAGACCAGTGATGTCATTTCTGACGGCCAATCTCATCTTACTTGACCAATGGCGGTCAATTTGGAGAATGCCGGTATTTAGAGTGTGGAGATCTCGGAGATGTTTGTATGTTACTACGACCCTCTCTCGGTCCGGAATTTTCTTCATGACTTCAATGAAGCTGTTCAAATCAGGTGTCTTCTTATGATCAATGGTTTGAATCATCCAGCCATTATCGGTGCCTTCGAATCGAAATGATCCACTGGCTTCGCACATGAAGACACCTTTACAAGCAACACCATACAGACGTGCCTGCTGATACGACAAATCATGAAAGCTGCCTCCTGCGACAGAGACAAAACGATCTGGTGTAATCATATGAAGATCTCCAACATTAACCGCAACCTCGATATTTTCACCACCACGCTGTATAAGGAAGCTTACCGTCTGACCAACACTGGAATCAAGGATATCATCCAAACGAATGAATTGTGTCAATAGTTCGCCGTTGACCTTGAGTAGTAGATCTCCTTCTTCAATCAATTTATGCGACGGTCCTTCTGGAAGAACAATTTCTGCCACGAGCATACCGGTCTCCTTGGGAAATCCTTTTCGAACAATGCCTTCCCAATCGGGTGTCAAACCAAGTCTCCGGCATTCATCAAAAGGCTTGATCAACCATTGACATTGAATAGTTCCCCGGGTAATGGGTTTACCCTCTTGGACGCATTGAAGAGCTCTCAAAGGTCGATCGAGTGGCAAGAAATAATCGGTTGCGGCACCATCACTTCTTCCACCCGCTTGTAGGGCAACGGCGTATCCATCAATCTATGTGCATGTCAATATTCGGAGGGTAAGACAATTGGGGGGTATGAATATTCGAACGTACATTAACGACTGGACTTCCAGAACTTCCCCCACTCGCAGCAGCAGCAGCTTGTATGTAATTGGTGTTGAAATCACAGTATCCGTCACCGTATTCCGGCGCATTTCTGTCCAGTCTACTGATGACTCCCGATAAAATACTGAGCTTCTCTCCGGCATCGTTACCCACCACTCTAATCTCCGATCCTACCTTGGCAAGATCTGGTCGTAGTCCCAGAGCTGTAACAGGCATGTATTTTATAGCTTTAGGGTCAAATCGTAATATGCCAAAATCGTGAACAGGGTCACGATAAACTGGGTAAGCATCAACTTCTTCGTGATTATCGAAAACGCAATATCCCCAGAAAGGACCTGATCCAACAACATGTCGATTGGTCAAAATGTATCTGCAGAAATGTCAACAAAGCTAAAAATGACAGACGGCACATCCGTTTGGGCTGGAAAAACTAACCCTCTTTCTGCATCTACCACAAAACCAGTAGCTTCGCTGGTTAATGCAGGGTCTGTGTCAAAAGAACAAGTCTGGCAGAATCGGATCGAAACTACATTTCGTACCACTCGCTCAATGGTGGCCTGCCATTCAGCCGTATCTGGTGATACATTCGATGGTAATAGTTGTAGTCCATCAACATCGTATTCATCGTCGGAAAGGTCGATTTCTGGAGTATTGACGCCTGTTGACTCTTTTCCATTCAAGGCTCGGAGTTGCTTCTGAGGTCTCTCGGGCCCCGTTGGATGCGACTTTCTTTTCGAGCGCGTTGCAACGCCATTGGTGCCGATCATATTGATTGATTCGTCTTTCCTTAAACAATGAGAGGTACTCAAGGAGCGGGTATATGTGGTTGGAAGCGCAGATGGAATCAATGAAGGGGAGTTTCGAGTATAGTGCAGAAGTAATTGTCGAACCAGTGAACAGTTTATTGTCGCAAGGCTTGTTGGACGGAATTTATGTGCAACGAAATTGGCCAAGTCGTGTCTTAGTTGCGCATACAAACTCTTACTCATGCAACATTCAAAATGTGAATAACATTGGAATTGACCGAATTGAAATTGTGAATGGATGTGCGAAGACAGATTTTGAGGTGTTTTACAGTTGGCGTTGTTTGTAATACCTGGTGGTACTAAGACTAAGGAGCAGGATCAAATGAGAAAGGACAGCGCCAAATAATGAAGGGAATAACAAGTGATATCACAAGGAGAGAAAGATACCAACGGCGGGTAGGATGATACAAAATGAGCTTTCGTATGCGCCGTAGGATGTGAGAGGACGAAGCGGGCGTGCCTAGGATGTGATTTGGTGGAGGTGATTCGATAGTTATAACAATGGCAGTACCCGGGTGTACAAGACCTTTTTATTTCTCCAAGGCTGAGTTGAACAAGGCTGATGCCGCCACCACTTATTAGCCCGAATCGGTTAGTCCAGAATTGTTCGTTTGTTGCTCCACTGTTTTGATCAGCCACGTGCCAGCCACGTGCCAGCCAGTAGCCCACGCAGATCGTATATCACGCTTTTCAAAGTCAAACACAATGATCGAAAACCCCATTTCACTATTGAGAGGCTCCTTAGATTATATTAGAATTTATACTGTGCTGCATAGAGGTGAATGCTTTGCAGACATTATAAAACTCTAATTGTCCCCAAGATGGTAGAGATCGTTGAGAAGGACTCCACAATGTAGTTTTTTGTAGATAGATCATTTATAGCAATTCCACTTTCAAATCAACCTGTCAAGTCAGCTCATATCCATCAGTTCATCTTTTAGGATGCCAGTCTTGTTTACTATGAGATGGGAAGTTGTACACCAACCTGACATAAACTGGCACCTTTCTCTACAGACCAGGCAGAAGTTCTTTGATGTTGAATTCTAAGCTCATACCTTTCGACGATATCTCTTCAGGATCTAGGAATATCTGGAAATTGCTCAGCAAACAATCGTAAGCACCCAATAAAGAACCTTGATTGGCCACTCGGATTCTCAGTAATTAGCACCCATACCGCAAGGACCGACGAGACGTCTTTGAGTAGAGACTCTAAGTTGGTATTAGTTGAGCCATTGTCTCTCAGGATTCGAGGAGATCTCATTTTGATACTAAGTTAGTCATATCTTATTTTTTATGTATCCTGAAGAAGACGTTGGCTGTTGATAGGAAATGGAACCTAGATTACTATTAATTGGCACATATCTCCTCAGAATTGGATAAGATAATATCCAATGTCACCTTCAAATTGAAGACTCCTTGCAGATATCCTCAAATAACCAGATGGAGCTTTCATTTTAAAGATAGGTTTAGACAACTGGACAAATATCAGATGAATAATATTCTCTTCCCAGTCTAATCACAAGCATGTGGCGCCAATATCCTGTAAAGAAGGTGGTTTTAATTCATTCCGCGCGAAGTATTTTAGGAATACTTCAGCAAATAACCGGAGTTAGCAACAAACAGACCCTTCTCCCAGCATGAGTACATTCAAACCCTTGAAAATTCTCCGTTTTATCTTAGAAACCTTTCATTTCCATGAAATAGGCTCTTGATCTAATAGTCGTAGAATTCGTAGTCTAGAAGTGTAGGTGCATCATTTTCCCATCCAATGTCATCATGGCGATAGACCTCAGAAAAGATGTCGTCGCTAATGTTCTCCTCGGTCTCAGGCTCAGAGGCAACCTTCTTGGCTACCTTGTTCTTCTTCTTAGCAGCGCCTAAAGAGACAGTTCTTAGTATTTTAATGGTGTAGTGCTAGGATTAGATAGTTACACACCTTCGCCTTCGCCCTCAAGCTCTGTCTTGCGCTTCTTTGCAATACTCTTAGCGACGGTTTCATCCTTAGCTAAGACAGTTGTTAGTGATCTCATTATGATTTAAGGATCATAGATGAGCTAACTTACCATTTACGTCATTAGCACTGGCATAAGACTTCTTGAGTGCCTCCCAAATGTGCTTAACAGCCTTCTCGCTACGACCCGCAGCATTGATAGCTTTGAAGTTAGGAACAAAGTCCTTGCCAGCAGCTTGAAACATGAACTGGACTATGATCGCATCCTGTGTTTCAATTAGCCATATTTTTCTGATTCTAGATGAGGGATCATACCTTTTCGTCTCGGGTTCCATATTTGCCAGACGAATTCCTATTTCTGGGAGCCTTGACCTTCCCATTGACCTTCTCATTAGCTGTGGGGGTAGCTGGTGCAGCTTCAGCAGCTAGCTGGGTAGTTTCATTGACAGTAGACATTCTTTTAAGTGGAATTAATGATTTTTAAGGTTTGATTGTAGAATTAGGACCTAGGAATTGTTAGTAAGGTAATTTATCACAAGAAGTTGTACATTGTTGGGCTTTGAATATATTAGGCAGCTCAAATGTACAAGAAAGGATCGTGGGATGTGGAGACCCCGATGTACAAGAAGCTGTTGTACATTCAATTGATTTGGATGTTGATAAAGCTCATGTGAATTTTCGAAACTCTAATGTTTGGTATCATTTGAATGATACCACGGATTCATGGAGAATTGAAAAGCTTGAACAATAAAGGGGGTTTGGGTGATGTAAGTGATTTGAATCCACAGGAATTTTCCGTCAACAGCAAGGACTTGATTATTTACAAGCTCCTGTACTTAGTGATGACTGATTGTGCAAAAAAGAACAAAAAAATAGTAATTAAGCAAATTTCCCGTGTGCAGGAAGATTTTTTAGATTGATATACAGGAGTGAGGTGGAATAGATCAGTGTTGGTCAACATTGACCAAGCCTGACCAAGATCAAAGGGAAAATGGTAAACGCAACATCAATAAATATTGAAGTTTCGCGCCAGAGTGATGAAGGGGTAGATCGTATAAAGATATGCGAAAGTGATATGGCTTACCAAGGTACAATGTATGATGATTCGAGAACGTGGTCGATGCAGATGTGAACTCGGAGAACTGTTGTTTAGATATGGAGAAAGTGGGAAAAGTTTGGGTGTGAGGAAGACTTTTGCATCCTGGAAGTAGTTTTGCGGGGCAACGTACAATTCAGGTGCTGTGTTGCGAAGTGAATGTAGGCAAAAGTGTCGTGACTGGCCTTGGTTGCTAGGATGTTGTCTACCCAGGAGCATAGCTATTTGGTTTCGGGGCGAGGTGGGAGTGAAGCAAATTAGAAAGAGGACGAAGCCTGGGGAAAGAGGCGTAGCCCTCTTCAGCACGAGTTAATGCTAATTATTAGACCAAGGATTCTACGGTACACAATTCCTTAATGACTTGCTAATGTATAAGGAGTGAAATTAGGTCGTTCTTTGTGTTTGTGGCTTCTTCGGTACTTTATGAAGCCAGTTCCACTAATTTAGCTCTTTAGAACAGACCAGGAGCTAACTCCTTGTCATTTGAAACATCTTTTCCATTAGCAGGAACTTTGAATCCACTTAAGAATCATCTAACACCGCACAAGAGAATCTAAGAGCCATGCGATGTGCTCTAACATAAATTCTAGATGATTCTATGATACTGCGATGCTCTTTTCTATCCTAAGCATTCTGCTAAGTCGCTTCAGACAACCCATATTACCATGATTGTGCATAGAGCCTCACCTTCTATCTGCAAAACTTCCAGGACCACAAGAAACTGCTAACACAACATGCTAGACCTTCAGAAAATACTACCAATACTACAATACTTGCCGAAATGTTTCGCTGTGTCTGAGACTTCGTAAAACACACTATCTAACGCGTCAATTCAAACCTGGAGGCCGGTGAGGATAACATCTTGCTCAAAGCCTCCTTACCTACTCAACCCTTCAGAAGTTGTGCAAAGGTTTTGCGCAACTCTACAGTAGGAATACAAGACTATTCATCACTACTTTAATCATCTAGTCTGGAGTTTCTATTCTGCTGGATTATATCTAGGTAATAGAGCCTATTTTCTCGATCAAAACACATTCTACATCCCTGGGGTTGTATGAGGTCATGAATAAGTGCCACATCAATAAATCGGATTACTTCCACAAAGTCAGAACACAGCGATAAATTCAAGCCACATCATCCGCATTGTTTTTACAATACTATCGAAGACTATTAACTCGTTTTGAGCTTCCTCACTACTCCGAAAGAGTGCGAGAGCTTGAAAGAACACTACAACACCAATTTGAAGTGATCAAAAACTGTCACCGGCCTAAAGAAGATGCTTGACTACCACTGTAGCGTTCCTGCCACTAGCCGATGACTATCTCTTTAATAAGAAATTACATTCGCCTTGTGAGCTATAAGAAACCTAAGAGTGGACACTAGAGAACAGTTTGAGGTATTTTGATTTTGCTGTGTATATTCAGCTACCTAGGCAGTATTCGTTTAGTCGAAAATTATAGGCAGTCTGAAAGAAGCTTCCCCTCCATTATTTCTTATCTCTCCAAAAATACTACAAGCAGAATCCAGAACAAATCAACACTGCCAGAGCCAAAAATTTAATAAGCAAGCATGAGAGTTGACCTCCTTTGAGATTGCTCACCGTTGTGTTGTTCCGTAGCTCCTTCGGCGTCCTCACCTTATCGCGGAGTACAGAAACTCTTCAATTCTGCTAAACTACCGCTTCACCGGTTCTCAACAGCAGCCCATCGTATAATAACGAAGCAAAGACTCTGCATATACTAAATTAAGTCTCCCGTCCCTTGAACAGTATCGCAGACGGCGTTTTTAAAGCACGCAAACCACTCTGGGGAGATTTTACTAACATGACATCAACAGATGCGACAAGCGTATGCGCTATCATATACCCCCACTATAAGAAAGACACAAATACCAAGCTTCTACAGATTCACAACGAATCTCTTTCCCTTGCGAGTCATCCACTGTTCCCGAATCTTAGCACACGGGCGAAGGTCTACCATTCACGGCAACCAAAAGTCTGAAACTACACGCCGGTATGATACTGTTACGATGCGAGCTCCTCATTCATTGTTTGGGAAGATCCTTTATGTGCGGGGCAAAATACTGAATTATCGACCTTCCACAACTCCGCAGGAAACCTGGAGCTTCTTCAGTTATCTGCAGATCAAAGTAAAGGTCTCTAATTTCATACTACAACTCAATCTTTCAAGGAGTGTCAAGGAAGCGCGATCAATCGAAGTGACGCACGAGAACTCAAAGTCAACACGGAAGATTTTCTTATTATTTTGCCCAAGACACATCTGCGGTTGCTACATTGAGAAGAAAATTCTCTTCTCTCTTATGCAAATTATCTAAGATTTCCTCTCTTTCAGAATACCAATCCGATCCGCCAACTCGAAGAGTGACAATAAAATGGCGGATAATGAAATGTTCTCTTCGTTGAATAGCTGATGTGCCGATATTCGAAAAGGAACCAAGTGTATGAATGGGTATCTCTGGGGAGCACTTAGACGTGAGCAGATTCAGTAATTAGACTCACAATTTCGTAGCGGCTCATTATAGAATGGTAACAGTGATGACAATTACTCATTTCTTAAGTACTATGTAGCTGATGTACGAGAGATTCAAGTTGCAATTAAACTATCCTAGAGTGCCCCAGATGCTGTGCGCATCGAATCATGCTAAACCTATGCTGTAATTCACATCTGACTAAACTTAATAACTTCAGTTGAGTGAAGTATCTAGGAATTGACTACAAGTACGGAAGGAAGAGTACGCCGAATAAACCGGAGAGCCTTTGCTATTTTGGTGGCTTGTTGTATGTCGGAAAACGGCGAGGCCAGCCTCAAGATCAATAGATCTGACAGAAAGAAATGGCTTCCAATAAGAGGTGGGGTTTTCGCCATCTCAGGCTCTTGTTGCATATCATAAAACGGTAAGGCTACTCACGGAAGTCTAATAGATCTGGCAGAAAGAGATACCTGTCCAATAAGAAGGATAGCCATTGTTATTGAGACCTCTTGTTGCACGTCAGAAAGCGGTAGGCTCGTTGATAATAGCCTCGCAACCGGTAGAACCAATAAATGGCCAATAGGGTGACATTTTAGCCTCATAATCTCTAATGTTGCATGTCGTAAAGCGGTGCGGCTGTATGCGGCTCATTCTCAGTTGGCAAGAAGGTTGATGACCCATGGAACACACAATCGTACATTGACACGTCTTGAATGATAACAAGTAACAGAGGCGTTGAACTTCTGACATAAAACACTGAGATCCACACTGAATGTAGGACATAAAGCTAAGTTCCATGATCTAACGATAAAATGTGCTTACTCAAGAAAAGCCATTTCAGCTCCAGCTAGAGTCACTGACGAATGTTACTAAATCTCACCGTCTGTAACCGACTACATCGTGCTTTATATCCAACTCAATTCTCTCATTGGTCTACGCAGGCTGTGTTTGCAAATGTTGCACGTCTGAATTCAAGCGACTGAATGGAGCCAGTCAAAGATTCCTGCCATGTTTTTATTTGGCCGAGTATTAACTTTTCGGTGCATCCGAGCTTTTGTGCCCCAAGTTTGTGCGCGAAATTGTCGAAGACTTCCTCCAATATCCAGAATTAACAAATGCGTTCATGGTTTGTCTCCAACAGATGATCTGAACTACCAGTCTGTCTTTATCATGTCTATTCTAATGTTTATTGGTATAATCACAGTCACTGGAGACGCTTTCCCATTAACCACTCGCTTATCGTGGAACTGAAAAATCTCTCACTAACTGGGTTGAATTGCTTTTATTCAACCCCGAGAATCTTTCCACGATTTCTATTCTTGTAATTGTTGCTGATTCATATCTCTCCTTAGACCTTATCAAAGACTATGCATCGATCAAGTACAAACTTATAAATCCCTTCGAACGGTGCTGCGAAAAACATTGATGTATTTATGAGGGTGTGGTATCTTGGAAGACAAGCAGTGGAACGAAGTACTTGGACTGGAAATGCTGATGCAATGAAAACCGTGCGTGCGTGTGATCAACAAATGGAAGACTTTGCAATACAAGCAGATGGGGAATATTATGGCGCGGCGGGGCTGGAGCCATGGGGCAGTGGCAGCATCGGGCTCCTTGGGTTGCGCATCGAGATAGATCGCGCGTGCATTATCACGCCTTTACATAAGGCCGGGGGCGGCGTTCCTTCCTGCCGCTTTGGCGGGGAGGTCCGCGGTGGACATCTCTCAAATTATTGAGCCTGGTATATATACTATGAGCCACGTTTAAGTCCAGGCATACAGTCCTTTAAGTTTTCGCTCTAAGCTCAATGCTGCCACTAGCTTTGAAGCCGAGCTTGAAGACGCATCTGATTTAGGATGGCTATTCACACGATTCTCTATGGCTTTCTGAAAGCTTCTCATATCTTCTGGTCTCCTTCTCCACTTTTTGCCTAATACACGACATTTGTGCAGCTGAAGGATGCAGGCCTTGAATGTTCCTGGAAAGTTTGATAAATTATCCTTTAAGTATAGGATATATTATATCCAGACCAAGACCCTCCCATACATACAATAGACAAAAAGTGAAAGCAGTCTGGTATTTTGTTGTCTTATGAACAGAAACAAATTATGCATACATCCTGGGCTGCCTCGAAGTCCAAGAGGTTAAGCGAGTGAGCCCCTGAGCCTTACATCAACCACGTTCATGCATACCACTACATTCTGTATACTCTGTATCAAAAACGAAAAAAAAGAGCAAAAGACGCAAAGAGAATTGGATGAGGAAATATGACAGGTGGTTTTACTCTCTGAGGACAGACATTTCCGGCTGACCATGGTCTTGATCAATAATTTGAGCAGGTCACGAGTTTGGCACGTGCAAGGAGGGCTCGAACCCATGAATTTCTACAAGTTAAGTTGAACCTTGTTCATCCAGTTCCAAAAACTTCTGGCCAACCTGGTCATATGATGAGTAGATAGACACTCGGTTCCTCTTGAGTAGAACTTGCTGATAGTTTGGAAAGACGCAGAAAGCAATTAGTTCACTGACATAGTGGTAAAAGCTGGGCTTGTACAGATGAGTTATTTTTTTCATTTCTCAACAATGAAACAAAGCAAGATCTCATACTTCTGAGCGTTGTCATTTCTTTTCACACCTTGTCCCAGTCCTCTCTAGTTGGCTGGGTCTTAGCAACTTTCAAGAAATATTTTCTTTAGGGACGCTTTCACACATCCTCTTTGTTGACTGCATTTGCTGAGAATGTCAGAATCTTGAAAAGAATAGCAAGATTCTTGAAGGTTCTTTGATGCCAGACTGTACTTCCATCCAGGAAGCTAGAGTTTAGTTTGACCTTTGAACTTTGGAACCTGCTGCTTTATTTATTCTCATGAACCAACAGAGGTTGTTTTTGTCAGGTTTACAGAAGCTCTTGTTTACTTATCATCTTGTTGTGGAGCTCGGACCTCTCCACAACCTTACTCATTCAGCCAACCAACGTTGATGCTCTTGACTAGCACGGGACTTCGGGACCACTTCGGATTTTGCAGATATTTGTTGCGTGTCAGAAATAGTTGATTTCCCAATTTTACTCTATTTTCTTTTTAGGAAGCTCGCTCCCTGGAGCTTTTTTGGAACGTAAAGCTGAAAATACAACACAGTTGAAAAAGTTGACGTTTGGGACAATTTTTGGATGACATGAAGAGTAAGCTTTGAGGATCTTGGGAATGAACTAAAAAAGTTGAAAAGTAACGTTCTGTGGAAGTTATGAGTGATTTAGTGTCTGACTTTGGCATGTTCACTTGATGATGAGTTAAGATTGTCCTTCTCAGCCCCAGAACAATTTTAGCCACAAATGTCACTTTGGATGTCTGTGAAGGGAATTGGGTAGAGGATTAGGAAGTTCTAGATGTCTTAGGCCAAAAATTAATGTGAGGCGCATACAATGGAAGCTCGTATGTCTGGGAAACAAGTGATGAGGGTTTTAGGGGTTCATGTGGAGTTCATGAAGACTACAAAAGATCAAGCCACCAAAAGAGAACTTTATTATTAGAAAACAAGGTGAGTCACTTATCAAATCACATATACTCATTAAGCTCTTCAATATAAATGATGCGGTAGTCTTCCCTTCTTTGCATTAACGAGATTGAGTTGTCATTTTAGGAATATATGCTTGATAAGGGCTGTGATGGAAGGCCTTCTTTAAACTTGTGTTGAGGCTAGTATCTATTTAACGTTTCTCAAAATGAATTTACCCGCATATTTTCTACTACGTTTGAACATATGATATTAAAAAACTCTACAGCAAACATCAAATTTTAAAGAGAAGAAGTTGTGTAGATTCTTGCTTCAAAGAATACCCCCACCCCCCCCCCCCCCCGATAAAATCTCCGATCATAAGCTCCCCTTACAGATCTTTTATCACAGATTACACTCCTATACTACACGTTATTTTACTGCAAGATGCTTCATGGTTGATACAGGTGCTTTCTATCTTCCCAATTATGTAAAGCAAAGTGGGCTCAGTCAGGTCACCTATTGCAGACAAGTAGAGTGATCCAAGAGAACAGATGCTACACATGTTTGAAGGAAACTCAGACTCACTTTGATCAAATAAACCTCTCGATAGCTTTATGTAGGTTTCTTGCCCAGTTCATAGCGAATCCGATGGACCACCATGCATTTCAGCCTGCCGTTTTAGCCAAATGAAGTATCAAATGACCTATATTTTAGCATACATTTACTTCTTCTACTAGCCTAAATCAACCCTCTACCGCATTAATAATGATAAAACTGTGGGGGGCATCGAAATTAAGAACCAGTGGTCAAGTCACTCGTGTATCAAAGCTACACACTTGAACCGACGGAGTTAATTTCCAGAGAATAGTCTTGAGGCGCTGCATATACCCACCTGTTTGCAACCAAACAAATATGGCATCGAGTCAGTTACCATACTTCGGGATTCTTGTCGCCTCATTATGGACAGCTTCAAAGACATGACGAGAAAGTCCTAGATCTAACTTAGGATATTGTGTACTCTTTCGAAATGGCTTGCGTCTAGCGAAACATACAGGCCCTTCACTCTCACAACCATATTGAAGCTTTATTAGACGTGTATCTAATAAGACACATCCAAGTAAATTACTGTATACCAAGAACATGAGATTGCTACTTATCATTCTGAAGCACCCAGGTACTTCATTCTCTAGCCAGGAAATTCGTACAAGTTATTGCCTACCAATGCATATTTTATGTGAAAGACACTCAAAGCTTTTGATCCCTTCGAGTTTTTCTCTACAGCACCAATGATACTTCGTATGTTTCATGCCAAAATTTTCGGGTAACCTATCTAGAATACATGGACAAGCACCCCCTCCCCATGATCACCAGGCAAAAGCCACCGGGAGGTAACGCTCTATATTTATGGATAAATATGCAACCACTCAACAAGTACACTAAGAAGCCACAGTTAGCAATAGTCCTGCACAAAAATTGAACTTCCGGAGTTTTGTCTGAGATGTAGCCCCGTTTTCCAATCGGTTCCAACATTACATCTATATATATGGTTGAAAAAAATTTCTTCGGCCCAGTACAGAGAATAAACCGAGAGTTCTGCATACCAGAATGATTTATTACAGACCTGAATCTGATTTTCTAGTATTTCTACCCATTTTTACGATTGATCATTCATTTTGGAGTACGGGGCTAAGATCCGAAGGTGTTACTTAGTCATATCTGAATTGAGGCTTCTTCTTAGCTAAAACAAGAGCCGGGAAAGCTATAAATATTTAAAATCAAGTCTAAGAATGATGAGGAGAGTAAGATGGTTCCTTTTGGCATGTGATGTGGACTGAGAACCAAAGAGGTGCCGCCATACCTGAGTAACTTCCTCGTTCAATCTTTATGTAACATGTGGAATTTTAGATTTTAACACTGTGTTGACTACCATTTTACGAAGCCACGATTAAAGATTAGAACCAAAATGTCTCGCAAATCAATGTTACAAGTTAGGCTCATATCACAAACGTCTATGTTCCTAGTCAATTTCCGCAAAAAGAGATCAAGTAGAGAAAGCTGGTCAAAAAGCCGCCGATTTTGAAAATTACATGCAAAGATTCGTAGAGATTTCGAATCAAATTTCAAGAAACCCAATGTGGTCCAAAATGTTGTACGTTATCACGAATGCGGGAAGATGCAGATCTACGAAAATGTCAGGGAAGCTGCATGCATAATACAAGTATGAATCCGAACCCCGCCTCAAGAACTTTTCGGCAATTGCGAATGTAACTGCAGAGAGTTCTGTCAAGTAAGTTCTTACCAGAGGTTGTCATTCTAGAATATCAAAGTTTCATGTCACAGATCATAGAAGAGTCAAGTTGAGAGAAGGTATTCCATTGATAGTTAAACAAGGCAATTTATGCCGGAAGGATGAAGTCTACCGGAAATGACTAGAGTGGTGTCACCAACTCTCTGTCTATCTAAAGTGCTCGGGTCTTGCTGCTGCCAATCTCTACCAATACAATAAATTATGAGTACAATATAACTGCCATGCCAAAATCCCTCCCATACCAAGCCTATGTCAAGTTGATAGTGTTGTGATATTTGAAAGAAGTGTCGGCGGAACAGCTGATAGTTCCTGGCATAATTGAGTTGTGTTTTTCTTTCTGCCTTAATGATTTGCTGAATTGATGAATTGATTGACGTGTTGATTGATGTTCTTATTGATGCAGTGAGTGTTGCATCTAATCGAGCATTCGTTGAGAGCTGGAGTTCGGACTCTTGAATTTTCGAATAATGGCACCAACACGCTAAGTAAAGAGGTCCTCCAAGCGAATTCCAATCCATCTATCAAAACCATCTACCAATACCACCAGATCCGTCCACCCAAGCAGCAAATCCACCATAGCAATCAGCAAACCCCCAAGTAAGCAACGACACCATCTTTGTAGCAAACCCTTTCGGGACGCAGACTACTAGAACCAACGTAGCATGAGTGCTTTTCACCAACCATCCTGAATAGTGAATCAATACTAAATCTTCAGTGAAAGTACCCAAAACAACAGTGCAAGACCTCTCTAACGGGTCAGAACAAATAGGCGGTGCAACACCAACAAGATCCGAAGACCCTGAAGGTACCGTCCTACCCGGCTGCCCAGTCACCGCTGACTTAGTAACATGAAAGGCCGCACGTCCCGCCCACGACCCCGGCGCAGCGTAGAAAACTCCGTAGAGAAAGCCACCTGAACCCAAGGTATCACTGGACAGTAAGATAAACCAATCAGAAAACCTGCTTCCGACCGAAGTCTTCCACAAGCCCCCTTGAAACTTCGTCACTGAGTTTTCTTACTACTGCCTCAGCATCAACTGACAGCTATCGAGGAATCTCTAGAAGCCTCTTCAAGAAACCCCGAAGGGTTCAATCAGAAGGCCTCACACTACTCCAGTCGAGAAAACCGCGGAGAAGTTCGATGAACCACCCGAAGGCAGCTCGATGAACGACTCGTTGGATTCTCAGTCGGTGTAGCAAGAAGAACAATCAGAAATCGCAAAGAAGCTCGATGAATCACCCGAAGGCGACTCGTTGAGCAACTCTGGAAATCAACATGAACTTCACCTGAGAAACCTCAGTCCAAGAACAGAGAAAATCCCGTCAAGGAACCCGAAGGAACCCGCCAGAGATCTCTACCGCTCCAGTCGAGATCTCGTTGAGAAGTCCGGTGAGTCACCTGAGGGTAGCTCGTTGAACAACTCGCTGAGAAACTCAGTCGGATTGGTAAGAGGAAACCATCAGAACTCGCAGAGCCGTCCGGTGAGTCACCCGAAGGCGACTCGGTGAACAACTCGTTGAGCCCACAGGAAACCTCATCTGATCTTTCGTCAAACAGAAGACCGAACAACAGGTCAAAACGCAAGTTCACCATCCCCGCCTCAGCATCACCGAAGTGACCGAACAACGGATCATAGGATCTCTCCCGAGCCTAGGACCAGCGTCGCCTCCCGTCAGCCGACAATCTCAAGAGAAACCTATCAGAGCCCCCCGAAGGAGTCTCAACAAGGTCCTCAAACGAGATCGACGACTTCTAGGATTTGAAAACCAATCTTCGACCGTAGAAGTTACCCGCAAGAATCTTCCACCAAACATTGCCTCCCCACAAGCAGTACCCTCCTTGGGCATCGCTGCAGCAGTTCAGCGCCGAAAGGCAGGTCGGAACGAAACAAGACGAAGAGACGGCTACTCCGGTACGACACAGGTCGTTCACCATCAATGCAGTAACAAATCGCGCGTCTGAGAAACTTATGAATTGAAACTTAACCCCTAGGGTGTTTCCACACCTAGACAGTAGCACAATTTAAGAGACCCGTCAACGAAAAATGCCATAAGAACCACGTCACCAAGGTTCGTTGCTTTTTAACAGGACGGACAATGCCTCAGCGCCGACACGACTCCGCACATCGATTGGCCGAACAACAAGAACAGACGAGTCTGCTGCCCTAATTTCGTCTCAGTGCCCGGTGGTTGAACAACGAAATCCCCGAGTGGACCGAGTAGTGAAGCCTCAGCACGCCCATTTATATACCCTCAGGGGCAGGTAGACGCCGAACAACCTCACCGCAGCTACACCCATAGTAAAACCGGCGAAGGTAGAACTTGAAAGGGTGGATAGAAAGGTAACTACCAATTAGCCTCTCAAAGCCCCCGCGCAGAACAATGACACAAGACTTTCACCCACGCCATGCTTTCTACCTTTGCTGGGATATGCCAGGTGGAAGTGACTGAACTTAAAAGATAGATTTCTCCCAATCCGGGAAGAGTTGCCGAGTCCGCGCTTTGGACTCATGACATGCATCATCGCTAGGATAAGACTTACGCAGCGCAACGGAGTGGGTATACCTGAGGATGTGCCTTCGGAATTCTCCTCATGCAGACACTACACTATACCCACTGCACTCCGTTACTCCGAGAAACAAAGTGGGTGGAAATATCTGCAACCAGTATCCAGGTTTACAGTATTTGACAAAATAATAAGCGCCCTCGAAAGACATGACAACAATCAGGAACTAAATCTAACCCCATGAGGTGTTTCCACACTCAGGCAGTGACAAGTCCAGGAAAGTTGTTGGATATGCATTATCTTCTTCATTGGGCAACACCTTACTATTCACCTTTTTGTTACCTTGATCTGGGTAGCTTTCCATATCGCTCAGCAATGCCATCGACAACTCTTGCAGGCAGTTTGGATGAGCGTCGCGTTATATCTTGCCACGGTGACAAGACACATTGCTAAACTCCTGCCTGCACCAACTGAATATTTAGTGAAGATCGACAACGGCATCATTGTCCGGAAGAAATCCAAGCGTCAAAATGACCTAGTACCCGGTAAGCCGCACAGCCAGGGATTGCTCTCCCAACCATGTGAGGGCGCCTCATAGAACATGAGTCCAGCTAGAAACTTGGAAAGCTCACTAGTATCCCTGCAAGCCGCACCGTCAAAGACGATACGGTCCTCAAGAGAGATGCAGAAGCACCTACAATCATGAGTCAGGACTAGGATCTTGTTGATCGGGACACTGTCACACGATCCAAGATCTTCCTTTCTCCGCACGTTATCTCCCTACCACTATCAGCCCGTACAAATGATCAAAGTTCTGTAAGGTACTGTCGAGCATCGTCGCATACGATAAAACGGAATTTATCGCACACTTAGCAAGCCAACACCAGTAGTTCTAAGATCAAATGCGATAGACGTGGATCGCGCTATCGTAATGGATGGAGCTATGTGAGTTGGAGTATGATACTGGATGATTATTGAAGCCCATAGAAAGTTGGAATGTGAGAGTTGAGTTGAAGATCTGTTTCCCTTGCGCCTGTGATATTCTGAGGTTCCAAGAATGGACTGCGCTTTCAAATATCAATAGGTCACAAGTAACAACCAAGGTACGGTATTCCCCCAAAGCCCACAAAATCAAGCCCGCAACACACGAAATTTCTTTAGGATTAGAGATCAAGAAATTAAGTTCCAAAGAACGAAAATTCATAGCCAACGCCCACAAAAGCCGACACCCCACAAGAGCCAACACCCCACAAGAGTCAAACCCACAATGATCTCTAATTCACGGAAATAAAGTGCTAATGTTGCGAGCAGATCTGAACCATCGGTTCATAAAGCCAACGACCACACAGATCTTCAACTCATCACAAACTTACAATCAAGAAACTACAAAGACACAAACAGGATCACAAGCCGCATACACGTCGCTGGCCGTCACTTGGCTCAACCATCACCATCGAGCGTCAACGTACACTTACGCAAGTCAGTGAAATGAATACCAATATGGCTTTCCGGGAAAGATCCCATCCGACCATATTTTCTTGCATTTCTCTCTACAGGTAAAACTCATGCGGCAAGACACAGCTTTCTGTAATGATGAGATTCGAAGTTTGTGGCTGTACGGTTTACTTGCATCGAAACCCGATATGATGCAGTTGTACTGGAAGTGTTCATCGAGCAAAAGCCTTTGAAACACTGTACGGTTTACTTGCATCACAACGAGTCTTGAAACAGTTGTACTGGAAGCGCTCGCAGAGTAGCAGCCCTTTAAAATACTGTACGGTTTACTTGTGCCACGATGAATCGCGGAACAGTTGTACTGGAAGTATTCATAGAACAGAAGTCTTTGAAACACACAAGCTCTTGTGCTCAACTGAAATAACGTTTTAGTGAACTCGGCAAGCTGGCTTGCTATACGATAGTTTCCCCACTGTAGATGACACTTGGGACGGCTTGGGGTATCAGCATCGTGTTCTTTGCATTATGTAATTGGGATGGGAGAGGGGGCACTAAGCAACGTACCATTGAAATGCGGGGAGCAACTGTACGCTGCTCCCAAGATAGACGAATCTAAAAAGTTCAACAAGTCCATACATACCTGAACACCCAGCCTCCGAATAGTTGGCAAGTAATGAGCTTCCGTCGCCGATAGAACCTACTCGCGACCCAAACGCCAACCTCTCTTACACCACCGAGATGGTGACGAACACATCAGAAATAGCAATCTCCACTAGACATTCAGATTGGCTACTAAGCCGCTCTAGCTACAAGTTCTAGTAGTCATTGTCCCAGAAGGGAATGCTACTCAGATGGCGCGTGCTACTCAGCACACTACCAATCCACACACAGAAAACAAGAGCACAAACTATCTAAGTACAAAAGAGAAAAAGATCGAAGACGAAGGTGGTTGGAGAACTATGCTTCGAGGGCTGTGGCTGTCATTGAAAGCGACGAAACAATCGAGTTTGACTTGAATTGTCAATTTTGAATTGATGGTATTGATTTCTTGATAGATTCATCAATATCGATTCGTTGACAGTGGGAGGTAATTGATTAAGCCCTTGAAGCAGATAAAGAGTGACCGAAGAATTTTTCCCTTGACAGTTTTTGAAACTGGGATTGAAGATTCAGGGAAGATGCAATGCTAGGAGAAGCGATGGCTGTTTGCAGTAGAGGTACTGTTGCCAAGTGCATCAGGCAACTCTGAGGTCATGAGAGGTGATGTATATGTATCTTGAAAAGAGGATTTGAAGAAGAAGATCCTCCGCGCTCTTTAAGAATGAATTAATGCTCGAAGAATCGAGGAGAATTCATTCGAATTGAAGAAGATACACCACCGGGAGTTGAAAGGTGAGGTGAAAAGTCTTGGAGAGTGAAATATTAGAGATTTATCATTATTCTCGTCATCACATTTCGCTTTTTTGACTTCTAGTCCTCTATCTTGTCTTGCTGGTATTGTAGCACCATGACTGGATACTGGACGAGGATATAGCGTTGCCAATGAAGATAGGCAGTGTCGAGAGATCGAGATGTATTAGAGGTATGTATGAACAAAGACGATTGAAAGACTTGAGTGTTTCCTCTGCGGGATAGTACGACACTTATTGAGGCTCACAGTTTGAGGTTCGCAGCAAGGTATGAGGTACTCCTAGTTAAGTAAACACGCAAGGCGTAAGAAATATGTGAATGAATCGGATGGTTGATTGGTGTTTGAGTGTTATCATGATGTGACAACTCTGCAGTTGAGTACATAGAAGAACGAAACTGAGATATGAAAGTCAGTGATTGTAAAAGGTGGACTCGGTACCAATACTCACAGTACTGTAATAAGCATAAAGAGCTTATGGGAAATAGAAGAGAAAGTGAGACCAGAATCAAGGAAAACTTGATGGTAATCTGGTGGACGATTGTTTTAGTGAGGAATTGAAGTATATGCGAAAGATAGCGTCGTGTGAAAGGGAAAACATTGTGTGATAAAAAACGATGTTGATTTATGGCGGCGATGAGAACTGCAAGATGAGAGAGCTTTGCATGCGCGATTGGAGGCAACGTCCCAAAAATAATGGGAGGTATGATTGTTCTCTAACAGATGAAGACTGTTGAGGTGAATCGAAGTATGTTTTTGTTTCTTGAGAGCGCGCCTTGGAGTAAGGACACTGCATGACAGGCGTCAGTAATGGCACAAAAACAAGATTCAGTAATAGCGGGAAACTATACCATAAGAACTACGCGAGCACAGTTTGACTGACATGTGATGGGATAAAAGACTCAGTTGCATACTGGAAGAAATACCAATCTGCTGGTATGGTAGATCGGAGTATTTTTGAGGGACGTCAACTGCGGAAAAAATGTCAGGAATCAAACAGAGATACAGTGCATTTGTATCAAGACTTACGCAGCAGTGAGATATGATGGTTATTAGACCTCTGATAGAGAAGCATTCTTCTTTGAAAGTCTGTTTCTTAATGAAGAGAGAAGAGATATTGAAGGCTCGTAGAGGTTGAGCGTAAGCACGACGAGCCACTGAAAGTGACTCGTCGCGTTGTTTTCGATCTGAATGGAAAGACCAGAAAGAAGTGTTTTCTTGAAGAAGATATCGAAGAAGGTATTCAAGGAGGTATTGAAGAAGCCGTTGGAGAAGATATTGAAATCAAAGTAAGGTTGGCTTGAATTTAAGAGTTGATGGTATTTTGATGATAGCGGAGATTTGGTTTGTGAGAAGAAAAGACGAGGAGATGGTTGCTATGCGGATGAGAAACGCTAGTCCATCCCTCTCAACAAGGTTTCCAAGTTTTCTGCGCCAGGCATAATCGCAAGATTGCAACTGCCTCAAAAGTGAATTGTTCCCCCGCCTTGTTATATCAGATTAGAGCATGTAGTTTTTTAATTGGCTATATTTACGTTGGGACCTGAGGTATCCCGAATAGAGCGGTATTTACTATGGAGTATTTTCAAGTTCAAGATGGAGGGAATTAGATGTTGAATCAGTACATGTATTATGTAAGTTAGAAAACAAGTTAATCAACATGGGCATGGAAGGGAGACAGGGAGACTGGAAGAAGTCATATTAATGTATCTTCAAACAGATGTAGAAGTAACATATATCACATATATCTTATATTGGACTATCTATGTGACTTGCAACGCTTGAGAAAGTGAACACTGTTATCTCACCATCAAAAGCGCTCCAATCCATACTCTCTCGCTTTTCAGTATCCGTTCTACTTCATCGCCGACCCATCGCTCTTGCCTCTTTTATCCTAACACTACGCTTGATTTATTTTACAAAAATAATGCTACCCTGACATCATTGTAGCTTACTGCTAATCAAAGAAAGGCATAAGTAAAAGAAAGTCCTTCAGTCAATGAAAAAATAGCAACCCTTTATTTGTGCAGAAACCCGAGGTTCCTAGTTCTTCATTCACTCATTTCTATCTCAGTCAGTGGCTTAGTCACCGAACCAGAGAGCCTGGTATACCCGTTATATAGGCAAATCCCTCGATTTTGATATCTGCATAGAGGGTTTGGATTTAAGATGGCGGATATTATCTGGTCTACTTGACTGAAGAGTCAATTCACTCAAACCTTCTACCAACCCAGCAAAGCAAAGACTTTTTGATATCTAAAACTTTCCAAATACTTTACAGGAGAAAATTGCGGAACTGAATCATAACTTCAAGATCAAATTCCTCGAGAAACCTAAGCATGCATGAAGCTCTGCGATAGTACATGATTGAGAGAAGTCATATACATCATTACAGGACTTGGGACCTTATAAAGTGTAAGAGATTCTCCAAGAGCTAAGTGTTTCTACCAGTATAATAAGAGTGGTTCGCAAGAGCATTGAAAGTGCAATCATAGTTTGTTATGCTTCCAGTAATTGCATGTTCCTGTTGAGAGACAGATATTGAACACTGGTCATTACACTAGTGGTACTAGAGAAAGCCGGACTTGCTTTATTTTTGTAGTCAGCAAAAAGAAAACGAGAAGCTACGGATACACATATCTCCTATACTCGAAAGGTAGACGGTCTCAAAAACAGTATCGTCTAAGATTCGGAACATATTCTTGAGAGCAGACACTGGTCTGCGAACAAGGTTCGGCGCATTAACTAAGGTAGCTTTATCACTTGAAAACTTCCCATGTAGAGCTACTATCCACCAGTTCTTTCTTGGTTGTAAACCCTCCTGCACATAAAATCCTAGCCTCTCAAGCGACATGACCAGAGCACATCAATACCTCTCATCGACGAGAAGTGTTATAATTGATCAGCATTTCCAAAGAGGAATTAAACTTTCTTACAAAATAGATCAATATTTCCAGTTTTTCAATCAGTAATTAGTATATAAACACATACACTAGCGACATTCTACGGTTCTTCATTGGCGTTGTGTAACAGATGAGGTTGGAATTTGGATGACAAAGCAATGTTCGGACAGTGGGGCAATTCAGCCCCTGCAACAACAGGACGACGAACGACGAACGATCGTGTCTGATACCATAGGTCGCAATAGACATGAATACATCAACAACTCTCAATAAAAGATTGCATCTCCTTCCCAAGTAGCAAGTCAAGAGAAGCATTTCCCGTTTTACCTGATGCCGACGCCAGTGCGTGGGGTATTTTCATTGGCTTACCAGTCTTCGCCCGGGATATTAGAGGAACACACTCACCATACCTTTGGAAGTCCTCATCAGTGTGAGGACTGGCTTGGATACTAGGAATCTGCTCTTTAGTCGAATGTCTCGAGAAATCCGGGGTGCTGTTCCACAATTGTACAATGTACAAAGCATGCCAAGCTTCTAAATATCCGGGGACTATGGGGAACCTCGCGTATTTCGTTTTTTTGTCACTACATGTCAAAAGCTTGTTAGTCTACGTCAATCCATGTAAAGTTGTGCTTGTACTACTGCTGTCTTTCTAATCAAACTTGATCTCTTCATTATAGAGCTCGTGCACCATCAATTTTATCCTGAAGATATAATTTTATTGTAGTTTTGGGTTTCTTTTGACCCCTGCGCCATAAGCCAAGACTTTCATGTACTTCCTGCTTCTAAAACATTCTAGCGCTTTACAGAACCCAAGATCTTGCGGTTATCATGCTCTTGCGTATTATTTTTTCGACGGTCGGTTTCCAAAAGCTTAGTAATGGGAAGATCCCACACCCAGCTTCAAGACCTCTGAGTCTTTAACATTCTTGCATATCAAGAGGGCTGGATATAGTGGAATAATCCAGATCCATAAGAGTCTCTTTACTATTATTATGTGGTCTATCAAGCAATCATAGTTGTTCTACGAATTCGTTATGGTTCTATCACGGAAAACTCCATACGACTGATCATAACC
The DNA here is from genome assembly GCA_019395245.1 of Botrytis pseudocinerea. Classification (NCBI taxonomy): domain Eukaryota; kingdom Fungi; phylum Ascomycota; class Leotiomycetes; order Helotiales; family Sclerotiniaceae; genus Botrytis; species Botrytis pseudocinerea. Next base: position 198,320 of record JAHXJK010000004.1, read on the forward strand.
CACGATCTACGAGACTGATGAACTGAAGTAGCTTAACGCTCTCTAAATTAATAAGAAAAGATAAGGTAAATGGTTCATTAGCTAATTACATGCAGAAGAACACCTTCAAGTGTGCAAAGATATAGAGACACCTCAATTCGACCAATCAACGATGGTATTAGTAGCCTCACTAGCTCCAGCTCACTATCTAGCTCACCCACAAACTCTAAACATCAATTATTTCTTAGTCCTGGAGCCTTTCATTCTTTTGAGGAAAAATCTTTCTTATTTGGAAACATTACACAAGTTCAATAATTTGAAAAAATAAAATAAAATAAAATCACCTCACATCACCCAAGAAAACTATCCTTCAGTCCGCCACATCTCATAAAGTCGACCGCCAAACAAGCAACACATCAATATTTCCTCCTCATATATATTCTCCATAAGAGAAAGAAAGTTCATCTTCAACCCTTCAGACAATCTACGAGAATACATCCCAAACTCCACCAAACTCCAACCAATAACACAAGATCACCACACTCAAAACTACTCAACCCATCTGCAAAATGCACGCTTTGCTCGGCCTCATTCCCATCTTCGTCCTCATCTTCATCATAATCATCGGTCGCGCCGTAAACCACATGCGGTTCTCCGATACCAATACTCACGATCTCGAAGCCAATTCTTCTGATTCCGAAAAAGAAGGTGGTACTACCCATAACAATAACATCACCACTGCTACCACCCCTGTCACAATGACACTTCCAAGACCTACCAGAGCTGTTCTTGCGCTGGAACGAATTCAGTAGGAGCTAGGTAGCGAAATGGAGGTATGATGTGTTGCAATTATATATCTGTGATTTGATGGGGATAATTTTGCAGTCCTAGGGATATCAACCTGTATGAAGGAATGTTTTATAATATCTCTATTTGGATAATGTATAAAAGATTAGGGGGGGGGGGGGGGGGTGGAAATATGAGATTTATGGTCGATGGATTTGGACTTACCAGAAACTTCTCCCACTTATCACTCCGGACTTCCAGTGAATTCTCAACTTATTTCCTAATATCATCCTCCCTACCCTCCTGATCCCAACTGAAGAAGTACGCACTATCTCCCTCTTCATATTGACCACCACACTCATCCATCCACCCATTCATTCATCTTTCTCCTCATTACCCTTCTGACTTTGACTTTGACTTTGACCCCCCTCCTTTCCAACATTCCACACATATCACCGACTCCTCATCCATATTCTCCGTTAAAAACATTCATTCATTCGTTCATCATCATCAACAACAACAACAACAACAACAACAACAGCAACACACTATGCACACCTCTACTTCCAATACACAAAACTCCACTGCATCCCGAATATCAAATCTCCATCTGAACCATCCTCCTTCAACTCCCCTATGTTTCGCCTGAAAAGATCTTCAAGTAAACTAACTATAATCACAACCTCCCCCACCCCATCCCTCTCATCCCTTCCCCTCTTTCCCACCTCCCTCTCCCCCGCTAAAAGAAAAAACTCATTTCTCTCTCATCCCCAAATCTATTACTTTAATGCTACTCGATTATCGAGAATTCTTTCCATCCATCCATCTATCCATCTTCGTATATATCCATTTATAAATATATAAAACCAATCATTCCCTTCTTCCCATTTCCATTTCCATTTCCATTTCCAAACATACAAACCAAAGTGCTAAAGTCCCGAACTTATATATCTTCCTCATACATCTATACTTATCTATAACAAAAAGCATACATATCTTACTCAGTATACACTACTCGTTATATATACAAAGACATTTCACATCACATCATCTCAATCACATCACATCACTAGAATAAAACCATTATATAGGATTCATCTCCATTCAAGTCCATTCCTATCTTTCTTCCACTCTACCTATCCACACCTAGTCCTCACTTACAAAGCCCCTCAGTCTTTTCTTTTTTTACATCCCTAACCCTTTCCACACTTCACCAACCATCCACCATCCACTTTACATCCCATGCAAAATACTCCCCCCTTTCCCCCTTACTTCTGACCTCAAAGCTCCAAGTCCTTTCTATAAACACCCAACCCCCGCTTTCACCAATAAACAATAAACCTACATCCACAAGCCCCTTCACTAATATAAAAGAGCTATATACATAAGGCAACGCACACTCGGGTATTTTGCTTGTAAAGTCAAAAAATCGCGTCGAAGAAATGTACAAAAAGAGCAAAAGCAAGTACAAACAAAATTAGCAAGCTTAAGCAAAAAAAGAACTTCCCGCAATTGTTCAATTCGTTCTCATCAATTCTTCCCATCCTTCATATCCTCCAATGCTTTAAACAACACGTATCATATCCCAACATCCCAACATCTCAAACATCCACACCAAAAAACTTCACATCAGTAAATATCTATTTCCCCTCAGTACTAACAGCGGCTTTCTTTCCCCATCCCCAGAACCCACCACCGCTAGCTGTAGCTGGTACACTAGCTGGCGCGTTTGGTGTTTCAATCTTGGGAACGGTACCTTTCGCAGGTATAGTTGTCATCGATCTATCAAGACTAGGTTTTGACATGTGTCCAAACGCCGTGGTTGGCAATTCAGCATTTTGTAATCCAGCCAACATCTTCTTCAAGCTCTCTAATTTAAGCTTGGATTCTTCTGCTTCTTGTTTAGCAACCGCTTCAGCAGTTTTTGCTTGTACAAGCTTTAGAAGCAATGCATCGGAATCTACGTCTTCCCTGGGAGAATGCTGCTGTTCAGACGATGTAGAGGCGCGAGGATTGTCATTCTCTCTGAGATTTTGCGGAGATATAAGGCTTGAACTTCGTTTATTGTAAGTTGTGGCCACTGAACGGTTGGAATTTGAGCGAACAAGTTTCAACTCTCGAAGTCCTCCTGTAGTTGCACTTTTGACACCCCACTCGATTTCATGATCTCTTGAGCCATCCGGTGTCGACTGGGCACTCTTCCTTGAATTCCGCAAGTCATGTACTTGCTTCTCCAATCGTTGTCTGTCTTGATGTGAATTTCGTACATGAGCTTGAGTTTCCCTGATTTGATCTCGCAGATTACTAATTTCTTGGTCTTGCTCAACGATCCGCCTGCTCAATTCTTGAGACCTCGATGCCTCGATGAGGAGTTGTTCTTTCGATCGATCGAGCTCTTCCCGAAGTTGAGATCTTGTCAACATCATAGAAGATCTCCGATTCTCGACGGGGTTCAGGAAACGATCTTCCACAATATCAAGTAGACTAGAGATATCTTCGGTAGTGATTGGGAGAGCGGTGGCTTCATTAATCTCCGACTCATCAACAACGTCGGATGTCGTCGGCTCCTCGTCTCTGGACACTCCATCTAGACTCGCTTCCTCTGAAATTGCATCCATTCCCTTGACTGTTTCAACACTGACGTCACTCTCAGAGTTTTCCACTCCTTCCTCGCTGGTTTTCCTCCTCAATGCATCGATCAGTGGCTGGACAGCAGTCCTATCTTCTTCACGTTCCTCCCTCTCTCTTTGCAATTCTGTAGCAAGTATAGCATGATCGCGTTGCATCTCACTTAGAGCCATCAAAAGATCTTCAATTTGAGTATGCAAATTTTTATCTTTGTTGACTGGGGTTTTCGCTGCACTGACACTAGCAAACGATTGAGCCCGAATTGAGGCGCCATCAGCAGTCGCTGAATCGCGAGAGACGCTGGTCGCATCCGTTGAAGTGCTGAGCATACTTTCAGATCCGCTACCCTCTATAGAATTTAACGTGGAAGCTAAACTCTGCTTTGAAGGGGATCTTCTCAAGAAACTAACGGGTCGTGATGGGGCGCTAAGCCCTGGGCTGGGAGTGAGATTGGCCGATTTTGTTGACGAATTTGAGCCAGCCCATAATCGTCCGAGAAATCGTGAGGCTGCTGACCCCACATCAGATGGAATAGCAGTGTCAACAATCTGAGACTCCCGATAGCCCGCTTCTAAATTCTGAAGGCTTTCGTGTGTTACAATCCCTGTCAGACTAACAAAATCATTGACAAATTCATCGGCATTGTAATGATAAACATCCCACAACCCCCTGGAGAGAAGTAATTGCATTACATCCTCGAATTCTGTACAAGACAAGAGTTTGGTTTCATTTTTCCTCATCAATGATAGAGCAACTCGCATGATAGTTTCTGAAGCACCTTCTGCAAATATAACATCGTAGATTCGGAAAAGCATCGGCAAAGGACAAGTGGTAGCAAAAAATGATAGGAACCACTGAGAAACGTATGCAGGCTCGACTTGTAAAACATCGAGATGTGTAGATAGAGCCGGTAGATGCAATTTTAACAATTCTCGAAATTGGTGTATTCGAACGTGGAGACCGGAGAGATCAGGAAGGAAGCAATTTCGTAGGTCATAATGTTCCATGAGACTACAGATTATTAGCAAGTATTGCGAAAGGTCGCATAATTGATGTCTTACCGTACGAGCACACAGAATGCTTGCTTATCCCCCATGTGCATCAATAAAGGCCCAACAAGAAATCCCAAGCCTTGACAATACCCAATCTTATGGTCATATAAACTGAAGCATTTGAGGACTCTTCCCAACATGCGCTGCCCATCTCCCTCTGGATCACGAAACATCTCTACACCGGGAAAGCTTCGCCCCAAATCTTTGCCAATAATTCCTTCATATGGACTTGACTCGCCACAGAGTCTATCGAATTGCTCCTCCAATAGCCTGTCGCGGGCTCCTGACATACTCTGCCACACTACACCTCGCAATGGCGGGGGGATACCACTTCTAATCTTCTTCGACAATAGCGTAGGCAAATATTGAGCAGTTCTAGGGTAGTCTTGTACAAGTGCGGCGTAAAATTCGAGGTCGGTCATAGGGGGCGGGGGGGTGACGGAGTACCGAAGGGCTGAAGGTGTAGGGCCATTAACCAATTTTTTAAGATGCTGCATAGATGGTGGTCTGGATTGAGCTCGAGCTCGTTGTTTCTCGACCTTCTGAACTTTTGCGATACCAGACTTCGGGTTCGAGGCGATGGCGTTATTTTCTTGCTCCAGCCTGGCTAGCAGCAAAGCTGTGGACTGCAACATGTCAGCATTAGAATAATGTACGCGTCTTTCGTAACCTTACACCATCAGAATCCTGATTCCTCGGCTGTTGTTCCTCTGTCTTCTCTAATTCCTCCCAATTCACCTCCTCTACTGATGTATCAGAGCTATCGCTTGCCCTCCTCGAACCATTTTGTTCCGATTCTGCTGATTCCGAACCTGTGGGCGTGGGCACTTCATTGCCATTTGGGTCTACCATTGTAATTCTCGGCGAGTCTTCCAGAGTGCCAGTTTCCGTGTCCTTGCCTGTTACATCCATTATGCTCATTATCGTCTGCCTTTTGTCGGTAGGAGTAATTATCTCCTCGCCCGTCTCCAATTCCTCATTTGTGATGATCTTGTCGGAATGTCTCTTCGTGTCGAGTGTCAAAATTGGCGGTTCGGAAAGTCGCACTGTGACCATCGAATCATGCTGCATAGCCTGTCCCTCCTGGTGTACTCTCTCCTCCACTTCAGCTCGATTCAGGGTGGGTTCCATTCTGGCCTCGAAGTCTCGAGAACGAGCGTCGTCGCGTTGCAATCAGGTAGATAGGTCGGAATGACAATCAAGGCACCCCAACCTCTGTTCAAAAATTGGTTCACTCCACTGTAATTAAACACTCAAAAAAAATAACCTTCAGTCTATGCCCTTGAGCCTCTCTTCTCACAAACAAACAAATTTGGATGACCCGAGGTGGAAGAATTCCCAAAGCAGAACCGCCCCCTATGAGTGTAACCCGAGAGACAATTTATTACTGGTTGCACAATTCGATGAGACCAGTCGATGAATGTTCACAAACAAGCCGTCACACTTTGTCAAATAGCAAAGCAGGGCGACAGGCAGAGGAGAAATGGACGCGCGCACGGAGATCGGATGTTTGATGTTTCAAGGAAACGTGGGTGGTAAATGCAATGCTGGACGGCAGCCGTTGAAAGTTAAGCGTAAACCAGGTTATCGTGAAAGTCGTGAAATATGTAATAAGTATGTACAAAGTGAAATTGAAACAAGAGTACCAAGTACTTTTTCGGAAGAAAGGGGTGGAGGTGGATAGATGGGTAAAATGAGGAAGTGAGCGAGAGAGAGAGTGAGAGAGAGAGAGAGAGAGAGAGAGTGAGTGAAAGAGAGAGAGAGAGAGAGAGAGAGTGTGTGTGTGTGTGAGAGAGAGAGAGAGTGAGAGAGTGTGTGAGTGAGCGACTGGTGATGGAGATGGGGATGGAGATGGGAAATTGGAGATGGGAGACTGGAGACGATGACTGAAAAGAGAGTGTGACTTTTTCACTCATATAAATATGAGTGTTGTGATTGTAAAATGATATCTCACTGACAAGAAGGAAAAGAATGTATCAGATGTTTTTTTTAGTTTTTTTTTTTTCCATTCCCTTCCGTCAACCATACATACATACATACATACATACATAGATGGGCACACAACGATTGTATAAGCAATTCCCTAGCATGGTATTATTATTCTTATTATTATGCTGTCCGTACCTTCACACAGTGTAGTGGGAGCTCGCAGTCAGAGTATGATGAAGAGGATGGGGAGGGAGTTGATAGGAAGTTGCTGGGATGGAGGGATGGAGGGATGGAGGGATGGAGGGATGGATGGGTGGATGGGTGGATGCAGCGGTGAGATGGCCCAAAAGTAATTTGGGGGGTTAAAGAACGGTCATAGGTCGACGGACAAGGTGCATATCTTTTTCTCCTCTCTCTCGACCAGTGAACGGAGCATTGGGACTGAAGCAGGTACGATGTACAGAGTACAGAGAGCACACGGTAGCCATGACATATTAGATGGCTCCTAGATATTGAATACAAATTTCAAGGTGGGCGGGTGAAATTGAGGGCCGCTCAATCCAGTAAGGACGAAGGAATTAGTTACCCAACCTTTTCGACGACCGGGATCAAATGAATTATGTGGGAAAAAGTGGAATGCGCCATTGGCCAAGGAGAGGAAGAAACAAGCATTAAGGGGGTGGAAGCATAATTTCAGGGGAAATGCAACTCTTCTGCTGCTTTTGTGCATGCATGCATGCAGATAGACACCTTGCAGACAGACAGACAGACAGACAGACAGACAGACAGACAGACACACACATGCATCCAGAGTCAGAGTGCAGCATCGAGGCAAGTAATAAGTGCTACTCTGTCCATCGTACGTACTGGTACTGGTATCGGTATCAGTATCGGTAGCAATTCATCACCCACCCACCATGGTCCATGTCAAAGTAAGTTCTTGCGTGGTTCATGGCACATCAATGCTTCTCTTCTCAATCCTTCTCAATCCAATCAGATCCCCAGATACCGACATCATAGACGCCGAGAAGAGATTAGGTTTAGTGATCTCATATCTGACAACACAGCTAAGGACGGCAGATACAAAGTATGATAGGAGATAGCAAGATGAGGACTAGCAGCATCTCCATCATCTTAGCTATCTCGATCCGTTCAATCATCTCAGTCATTTCCATCACCTCCATCACCTCCATCACCTCCATCACCTCAACCAGCTTAACCACCTCCATCGCCCCAAGGGGAAACCAGTACGAACCACACCACCACATCACATCAATGATAGGCATTTACCAACCATCCACACCCACTTACCACTCACCACTTCACACTTCACACACACCCACTTACCACATCCAACCACTTACCCCCTGAACTAACCTCATCTCCAACAGTCCTACTCAGTCCTAGCCCCAGTCGCCACGCATGTTATCAGCTAGCGGTCGCGACGGTAGAACCAGCAGAACCCACCACCAGAATTCTAGAGCAAATAATGTGTGCGTAGTGGAGCCACGCCAAATGAGGTAGTCAACCAGCTGGCATTTTCAATCTATACTGACTCTCCCTCTCGCCCTCTCTGAAATGTGCCGACTCGGACTCACCTTTGTTCCTTCTGGTCTCTGAACCTATGCGTGGTGCGTGAGGATGAAAAAAGGTCGTGGTCGTGTATGTGGATGATGGGATGTTGGATCGAGGTGTGATGCAGAACGGACGGATGAATAAACAGAGAGGGTAGGTAGTTCATGGTCGGTACATACCTAATCAATTTATTTACACATTTATTTGGCGCTGGTGGGGGTCAGAATATCAGCAGAATATCAGCAGAATAATCCTAGCTACACACAAACACACTACTAATAGGATTACCCAAGGTATAAAATGAAGTCGAATCCTAAACTTCCAATTGTACCAATGATTAAGAAGTACGTCGGTGGCAGCTACTCACACACACTCCTAGTATAATTCCATGCTGCTATATTTGTGAATTAATTCTACATTAAAGCTTACCAAGTTAGATAAGGTCAGATAGTAATACCGACCTACTCTATAGATAGAGTTAGGATGATACGAAGGAAAAAGGACTGGTACCTGCTCTGCTCTACTCTGCCATACTTACTTATTATTATGTTATGATCGTCTAAAAATAAATGCCGATCACCACCAGAGGTCTGTCATGGTCGAACCATTGAAAGCATCCTTACAAGACAATATTGATCACCACACATCACAATGTATATCCACTAAAGATTTTCACTCCGCAACAATTGCTTGCATTTTTGTTTTTACAAAGAAAAAGATATTTCATAATTATCTACCTATGTATTGGTCAAATACTATACGCATACAAATGGTCTACTAAAAGAGTGTAGTGGAAAACCAATCCCGTTCGCTCGCACTCGAAATCCCTTGACGCACAAAGTGATATCCCAAGGCAAAGATCCCATTTCGCATACCAGTCTTTCCTAGAAGACTAAATCACATCGACGAGCTGAATATCCCATCCAGGAACGCCGGAACATAGAAAGTGCAGTTGTCCTTTTACTCGCTGAAGTCATCCTCGCTTTCGTCATCTTCCACCAATGCGGACTCATCAACGTCATCAACGTCATCATCATCCTCATCATCCGAATCGACGGTATAAACTGGTTTCTTGGGCTTAGCAGCGGCGGCTTGTCTTGCTGGACGACCACGGCCTCCGCGGGCAACAGGTTTGGGTGGAGAATCCAGCTCATCTTCCTCGTCGTCCTCATCATCTTCAACGACTGGCTTCACTTGCTTCTTAGGTGCAGGCTTCGAAGTTGTGGAACGCTTAGGAGGAGGGGCGATTGACTCATCCTCATCATCATCACTAACGACAGACTTCTTGGGAGCAGCTTTAGGTTTGGCCCCTCGTTTAGGGGGAGGGGCAATCGAGTCATCCTCGTCATCGCTAAGAGCGGACTTTTGAGGCGCAGCCTTAGGTTTGGCCCCTCGTTTAAGGGGAGGGGCAATGGACTCATCCTCATCATCGCTGATATAAGTTGGTTTGGAAGCAGCCTTACCGTTGGCACCTTTTCTGGGTGGTGTAGCATCTTCCATTTCAACGTCCTCATCAGAATCGTCGCTTAGGGCATATTTATTCGCAGTCGTCTTAGAGCTGGCTTGTCTACCTTTGGCAGCAGGCTTTTCTGGCAGTGGTGGTGCTTCTTCCATATCCTCATCGTCACTATTGCCGTCGCTGTAACCGATGGTTTTGGAAATTTGCTGAAGGCGATTTTGTTTCGCTGCATATGCCTTCGCAGCTGGTGAATGAGAAGCGGGCTTTGACTCAGCCTCTGCAACAGGTTTCTTAGCAACTGGCGCTTTCTTGGGCTTCGATATTTCTTTCGTTGCCTTTGCTTTCTGAACAGGAGCCTTCTTGGAGGCGACCGGAATAACTTCGTCATCAGAAGACAAGAAACCATCAACTTCGTCTTTGGCTGGAGGCTTCTGAGGGGAACTTCTAGCAAGCATTTCGTAGTTGGTTTCATCTTCGGAAAGATCGACTACCTTGCTAGGCTTAGACTTTTGCTTGGGTAAACCCGTGCTACTGCTAGGTCTGTCGCCATTGCTTGTTGACATTGCAAACAAAGAAAGTCTTGAATTTCCCGTGACAGTGTCTTGTTTGTCATTGCCACCAATACCCTTGACCATGTTATCAATATCACCGAGAAGGTTATCGTCATCGCTCTCGTTTTCATCGTCGTCATCCACTATCCATTTCTTTGGTGCGCTTGCGGCTGCACGCTTGCTTCGTCCGGTACCAGCATCAACTTTGGGTCCATCAGCTTCGGGAGCCGCCAATGCTGCGAAATCATCATCAGACATCCCCGAGTCGTCACCGCCATCAAAGCGACCAGCAGATTTTGGTTTGGGCTTGTTGGTGAACATGTCCATGAATCCTTGATGAGGTTTGCTCTGTACCTTTGTAACTCCCTTTATTGGATCTGCCTTCAATGCCTTAGCCGGAGCCTTTTTCTTCGCGCCAATGGTGAATTCTTCATCTTCCTTCTTTGGCCGACCTTTCCCAATAGGCTTTCCACCGGCTCCAATCTTGTTTGAACGACGTCGGTTTGTATTGCGGATAGTTTTGGTGATCTCCGCATCTTGTCTGAGTTGGTCTTCCCACTCCAGGACAAATGCATCAAGATCTTCACACCACAAGTCCTTTTCGCTAAGCCTGTCAAGCGTGTCAATCTCATCTTTCTTATCATACATCTGCTTGTTTAATTTGTCGACGCGTTCTTGGGTAAGAGACCAAATTGGTAGCTAGTGAAAAGTCAGTATTTAATAACAAGTTTAGTGTGAGGTTACTCGCGCCAAGAAGATAGTCATAATCTCTAGCTCCAGCGTCTTCATCAGCAGTGACCTCTTCTTCGTTTTCAACCACATCATCTGCCTCGCCAGCTTTCTTCGCATCTGTAATCTTTGGAAATCCTTCGTAGCCGCGCTTTCGAAGCTCTGCAACAAGGACTGGCTTCTTCTTCTTCGAGACAATCAACTTATTTCAATGATCTCAGTAACGAATCGACAATGCTTATTGGTGAGCTTGCGATACTCCCACATTAAGGTTTTCTTTGCATCCAATGTGCTTTGAAACAGTGTACATCTTCAGGCGCTGCTCGTAAAACTCCTCGAGGATATCCTCAACTTTGTCATATTTGCGAATCTGGCCCCTGTGATCGAAGGCCACCAAATTGGAGGTTGCGACAGTTTTGTTCAGCTTGAACTTTTCGGCGAGACCTTCTTTTAAAGCTTCCTTCATATGTTTGTCGTCCATTTGAATGATCATATGCACGTTCTTGTGATCGTTGAATTCCTTATAATCTTTAATAAACGATGGAACCTTTTCGGCCTTGATGACCTCTTCAAGTTTAGCTTTGAAGTCATCGGTCCACATTCGAATAGGCAACTCGGTAATCTCAACCTCCGTATCACCAGTCTCTCGAATGATACCATTGAACTTGTAACGATCTGGTCCAGCAGGCTCAGGAGTACCCTTCCATCCACGGAACCATGGCATCATTGTTTCAAATGGCTTCTCTTCACCACTGTCATCTAGACGACCCATGCGACGCTTCAAATTGTTCACCACTTCCACGGGATGGTAGTTTGGAATATTTGTGCTCCAACCAGTGCCAATACCCTCCGCGCCGTTAATCAGAACCATGGGAACGACTGGGAAGTAGGTAACAGGCTCAATCGATTTACCATCGTCGATGTTGTATTCAAGAACTGGGTCATCGAGGGCGGAGTAGACTCTTCTGGCAAATGGTGATAGTCTTGTGAAAATGTAACGGGCGCTGGCAGAATCACTGCCACCCTGAAGTCTACTACCGAAATTTCCACTAGGCTCAAGACAATTGACGTTATTCGAACCGACAAAGTTCTGAGCAAGGCCAACAATGGTCATTTGCATTGAAGCTTCACCATGATGATAAGCGGAAATTTGACTGACATAACCAGCGAGTTCCACAACCTTCATATCGTTTATGAGGTTTCGCTTGAAGCAAGCGTACATGACCTTCCGTTGACCAGGCTTGAGACCGTCAATGACGGAAGGAATGGAACGCATGTTGTCCGCCATACTAAAAAGAATCAACTCCTTATTAATGAAATTGTCATATGTGAGCATTTATTCAGTGTGGTCCAGGTAGGTACCAGGTATGAAGTTTCCTAACCATGTCTTACGAGAATCTGCCTTCTTCTTTGAGAAAGCAAGATCCAACATTTCTTCTTCTTCTGGTTTAATGGTTTCGAATTCTCTCAGATGGACATCGAGATTACTGAAATAAATTTGTGCATCTTCAGGTTTGCTCGTACCCAGACCCTTATAGTACTTATGTTTCCATGATTTGTCATTATTGTTAGACTCTTTCCATTCTTCATATTCGGGCATGGTGAAAAAGGATCGTAAGTTGGTAGGCTTATTAGGGTTTGGTCCTTTCCATACTTTGACAATCGGAGTAATAAACTCTCGAAAGAACTCTGGCAACTTCAGTAAACTGGGATATTGTACTTGTAAAAAGTTGATTAACAATCCTTTGATATGACTACCATCGTGATCTTGATCTGCCATGATCATTAGATGGCCATATCGAAGTCCTAAAGTGTCCTTATAAGTGGTTTTGTGCTTCAGCCCCAAGAACTGTTTAATGTTCTGAATCTCAGCGTTCTTTGCAATCTGGTCGTGTGAGGCATCACGCACATTGAGCAGCTTTCCGCGAAGAGGGAAAACGCCAATACGATCTGGATCGAGGACTGCTCGACCAGCAACCGCAAGACCCTTTGCAGAATCACCTTCAGTGAGAATTAAGGTGCATTCGTGGCCACGTTTTGTTCCTGCCAAATTTGCATCCACAAGTTTGGGATTATTCATGCGTGAACGTCTGTTTCCATCACTCTTTGCTAACTCCAAATCAGCCTTCTTTGCTGCAAAATTGAGGATATTTTCCACCGCTTCGGTCTTGCCGATTTTCTTCAGAAAATCCTCCGTCAAGACGCATTTGGACCCGAATTGTGGTTTTCTCGTAGTCAACTGTTCTTTTGTTTGGGAGGTAAAGGCAGGGTTTGTAATCAGACAATTCACAAACAAGAAGATATGATTGCGAACTTGATTGGCCTTCAAGAGTGCTCCTTTAGGATTCCTCTTTTTAACAACTTCTAATAATTTGTCGCAAATCTGGTCGGCAATATAATTGACATGGGTGCCGCCAGAAGTTGTAGCAATTGAATTGACGAATGAGACTTGTTGGAAAGAACCATCGGAAACAGCAAACCCAACTTCCCATTTTGGATGGCCTTTGGAGTCCTCGACAATAACACTGTTTGCGCTGGCATCATCCAAACCACGTTCTTTGTTGATTGCCTTGGCGTACATTTCGATGTACTTTTTGAAGTCAAGCTTGATTTGCGCTCCATTAAGGTAAACTTTGACGCCTTTGACAGTACCAGCCATGTCGTAAACTCGGCGCTTTACCATAGCTTCAAAATCGTCGTCGATTCCTGTCATTTTAAATTTTGTCCAATCGGGAGTGAAGGTAACTCTAGTGAAGTCGGCATTCTTGCTAGATGAGATTCTCGCTTTGCCCATCTTGCTCATGTTGTCAGTCCAAGTTTGCTTGTACCTCTTGCCGCTGTTTGAATCTTGTGTTTCCAATGTGAACTCTGTACTGAAAATGTTACAAAGTTTTGCTCCGTAACCATTACGACCACCAGTTGTTTTGGCTTCGTCATCATCGTAGTTGGAACCAGTAAGGAGATGTCCAAAGATCATCTCTGGAATGTATATCTTCTCTTTCTAAACAATATGTCAGTGCTCATGTCGGGAAGTGTGTAATCATAATGGGAGTTCATAGCAAGGAAAAGGGTGATTTAATGACTTACCTCGTGGATTTCAACGGGAATACCTCTACCATCGTTCTCAACACTGATTTCACCCTTCTCACGATCCACGACCACTTTTATGTTCTTCATGTTGGCGTCATTTTGTTTGTTATCTGCGGCATTGACCATGATTTCGTCAAAGATCTTGTAGAGACCGGGGACAAATGTAACCTTTCGCAGCTCCATCTCCTTATTCTCGGAATTGAATACCCACATAGTCTGCTCTGTCTTCTCAACGGAGCCAATATATGTATCTGGACGCTTGATGATGTGCTCGAGTTGAGTGAGTTTCTGGTACTGTTCTGTCGAGGTTTTTGTCTTCTTGGGATTAGGCTCTATTTCCAGTATACTTTCGTTCTCGATGTCGTGCAGAGCTTCAGTAGCCTGTCTTTTGGCGGCTGGAGCTTTCTTCTGCTTCTTCGCATTTGGCGGGGTACTGGACAACTGCGACGCATCATTCGCTGAGTCATTATCTGATTGTTGGCCCTCATCGTCGCTCCCTGACCTCGCCCGCTTCTTGGGAGCCATGTTAAGGGTGGTTTGTACGCTCTTTGCGGTTTTCGTAGCCTTAGTGGTTTTCGGGGCTTTGGGGTTTTTTGGCTCCTTGGTTGTTTTTGCTTTCGCTTTTGGGGCTGCAGGTTTTTTTACAGTAGTCTTCCCTTTAGCTTTCTAGATTGCAGAGGTCAGTCTAATGTTGAAGATTGTGTCCGTCGGGCACTGCATTTTGTGTAACTGAAAGGTATTGGAATAACATACCACTGCGGGGGCAAAGTTATCAGACTCATCGTCCGACATATGGAAACTTGGCACATCACTCATCGAGTCGTCGTCCATGATGAATTAAAGAGAGAAACAGATTGTTCCTCAAAATATGGAAAAAGTCCGAGGTAAGAGAATGGTAGTACAATAAATAGAATACCTTATTACTAGACGAACTTCTCTTAACTTTTTTTTTCTAGAGAACGAATTGATCAAAAAAGCAAGTAAGTAAGAATCTGGTCAAACTGTGAAGTTGTAGAAAGAGTGTATGACCAAAGGAAAACTTCCCCTTGATCTTTGTCGTTGTATGTGGACTTTGTGAATTTCAAAAAAGTAAATAAACATTGACAAATCGCGTCTCAATGTGAGCTAGCACCAATATAGTAAGGCTCCACGAAGGGTGCATCTTGGCCTAACCATAAATATACTAACCAATTATAAGCTCTAAATTCTTCCAATGATAGATTTACCTACTCAAGGTCTTACCTATCTGTAGAGCAGATATCCCAGCCCATATAATTCCACACAACAGCGGGCCAATGGACCACCCATAGATTTACTTCGCCATGTTCGTCTGGTATGTTGATCTCGTTGCTGTTTCTCTCAATATGCACTTGGCCTTTTGTCTGGATCCTTTCCTCTCTCTCACACACCATCACTCGCAGATATCTGGTGTCGTACAAAACAAAGTATTGTACACTGTGCAATCTACTGTACTGGCTCTATCCTATCTAACCTTTGCCCGTGTTGCAATGTTACAATAGATATCGCGAAAACAAAACAAAATATCCGAAGAGTTTGATTCGTTGCTACAGTCCTTTGAAAGGAATCCCAGGCGAGAAGACAACGAGAGCGAGAGAGGTACAGTGCATGCAGAGAGAGAAAAGCGAGCGAGCGACAAAGAAAACGTAGAGGTACAGCACAGGATCTTCTTTCATGGTCCGTACTACTCAATTAAAACTTTGACATCGGAAGACTCACCTCTTGCGTTACTTCGAACAGAAATTTCACGTTGAGAAAGATGTTTCCGATGCGAATAATGCATCCTGCCGACATCTTCCTCCCGTTGCGTTATACCAATTCCTTAAAATGGATCTGGTGTATCAAGCTTATTGTATCCACGCGTTCTCCACGATCTGAAACTCCAACGGCTGTCAGAAGATCATCCGGTATAGCTTGGGAATCAGGACTTTACAGGTAGGACTGAACCTCAATAGCGGAGTGCATCGTATCGTATCGTAGGGCAACTGGGCATTGGCTCTATTTCTAGTTTTCTGAATGCTATAATGGTGAAGGAATATTGCTTGCAATTCGGGAAAACCCGTGTGTAAGACGGTTATCATCCAAAAGATGTGTTTGATTTTTGATTCAAATCCTCAATAGAGTCGGGTAAATTTTGAAACCGAAGGCCTGAAGGAAATAAAATGAGGGAGAAGTGATTTGGTCTCACAAAGTGCGTCGAAGTAAAGGTGTCCCTGCCTTCTCCTTTCATTGCATGAAGATCTCGTCGAGTCTCTTCCAGGGGCTGTGGGCATTACAAGTAGGCGTAATGACTTGCATAAGGCGCATGTTGTCCTATCGTTTTTTCTCATTAAACTTACCCTTCTTCTTCGTTTGTCCAGGTGCATTGGCGACAACGTGGTTGGCCTATGGCAAGGCGTTTTGCGACAAGGTCGACGGGTAGCTGCACCTTTCATCCAATTTGGGTCATCCGCACTGACATTGTCTTAGCAACTGCGACTCGAGGGTGTATGGGTACAGTAACATTTCAGAAATTACTCATTGGACAAGGCTAGCTACCCTCCGGCGAGGATCATTTCATACACCAGTTTCTTTGTCACCAAATCCCGGCTTTCATGTTTGCTTTGCATCTTTCTGCTTTCTTTCTCTAGCTTGCTACATGCCATCACATCTACTGAGGTAGAAATCTCCACAGATGCCAGCCTGGTTGCCATGTCTTTATGACGTGCACTCTAATGACCATTCCCATCACCAAGTTGGAGCAGTAGAGCAGCCAAACACGCATTCCGGCTTTACGCTTACCTGCATATTCCCGTAGACTTTACCATGCTTTTCAAGTGACAGCTGCAGTACTAGTCCTCGCATTAGTTGTGTGATTAAAGGATTTTTTCTCATTTAATTCTCGAAGGCCCGTAGAAGAAGTTCCTAGGAGGAAGGATAAGATTTGCTTTTATGTGATAATGGCGGATGGGGACATGATGTTTATTTAAAGCACCCTTAGCGATGTGTCTCTTAATGAATATTATGAGAAGTGATAGTGATAGATGGCTCAAATTCAGATTTTAATACTCATGAAATTGATATGTTAATTCTCTAACATCTCTACTTTCCGACAGAGACACAGATAGAAGATGTGCTGTCCACGTGCATCGAGTCAAGCAATCTTGCTTTAGATAGTGCCACTTATGGTGGATGGATTTCTTTGTCTGTCTATGAAATTGTGGCTTTCACTTACTGTAAATCATCCGCAAGTACTGCGGGCACCCGGCCCAAGACGTCTCGGCCAGCAGATACGTCCAGCAACTTTTTTGCTATCCACATTCAAACAAGCCATGTTCCCGATCGGGCTGTGGCACAATATTTGTTGTTGTCAAACTTCATTGATCAGCCTGGCTTGCCACCACTGTGCAGTCACGCAGCCGAATTGATGGTACTGAAGTCGGTAAACATTGCTTCTTTCTTAGTGTAGTGAAACGTCTTGCCTCGATATGCTCTGCAATCCATATGCGGAATGCTTGGTGGTTCTGTTGGCTTTTTATGTTGACGGGCACGGGAGCAGCGAATCTGAATAGAAGCTTCTTAAATGTCGTTTGGATTTATGGTCTCGTTATCTTGGCCTTTGTCGATTCAAGGAAGATTTCACACCTTGAAGCTGTAGAAACTGACAGAAAGCCCTTCCTTCGCCTTGTTAAAATACCAAGTAGGCCATCCCTGCCCAACTTACCCCGGAGTCTGCAATTGCTAAGTGGATGCCTCTTATTTCGAGCTTTGGAAGAGCGGTGGGCACCAACAAACGGAAGATTGACATTCTACTGGTCGATTCTCAGACAACTGCCAACAAAGACTGCCTCCAGTTCGAGAATATCGATTTGATCCAAAGACATCCATCCTGGGACTGCAGGAACTGCATCGCTAGTTGACACCGACGAAAGTGAAGCCGTTGAAGCTCGTTCATTATTGTGCTTCAAATCTCTTCATAAGGATCCAAGA
The DNA here is from genome assembly GCA_019395245.1 of Botrytis pseudocinerea. Taxonomy (NCBI): domain Eukaryota; kingdom Fungi; phylum Ascomycota; class Leotiomycetes; order Helotiales; family Sclerotiniaceae; genus Botrytis; species Botrytis pseudocinerea. The sequence continues at coordinate 216,085 of JAHXJK010000004.1, forward strand.
ACAGTCCATTACTGTTTTCCTGTTTGCCAGATTCAAACACTAATTCTTCTCATTTAATGAACCGAGAAATTTGGAAATCACCTAGCCCTTGTTTCTTTTAGAGAATCCGTTCGCTTTCGACAAAAGAAGTATTCAGCCTGCAGATTTAGAGGAAACAAGATTTTGTTGAACTCATTTCCACCACTCACCGCCCACTATGCTCTCCGTAGCATCGCTACTCAATCCTGCTAAGTCAGAACCGCGAAGCACTCGAATATCATCAAGTCCTCCATCGTCGCTTTGTACCTCATCGCCCTCTTATGGGCATACCCTATTACCCATCCAATCTTCATCTATCAAGAAACAAAAGATGGCTAAGGACGGCGCAGTTTTCGCCAAGGGTGCTAAGATTAAGGGCGATGTAAATTTTCCACCGTTTGAGCATCTGAGCGAGGAGACTATGCGAGAAGTCTCAAAATTCCAAGTGTATCCATTGGGTAAGATTCAAGATTATTGCCGCCATATCCCTTATAATAGTGAGAAAAAGAACTTCTTGGAAAAGACTGGTCGAGAGAGTTTCGAAGGTATGCTTCTGTCTATGCAAAGCTGACTCTTCCCGATAAGCTTACCAGAGTTGACTTTTTGGTTGCAGTATTTCAATACACATTCAAACTTCCTGGTGAGGATAGAGTGTACACTGTTATGTGGGATTACAATGTTGGGCTCGTTCGCATCACTCCTTTTTTTAAGTGCTGTAAATATTCCAAGGTAAGCAAGCTTCGCTCATTAGGCTGCGTGTGCCCAAGATGGCTAATTTAATCTGATGATCTACAGACGACTCCGGCCAAGATGCTCGGGTTGAACCCAGGCTTAAAGGAAATCACGCACAGCATCACTGGTGGCGCTTTAGCAGCCCAAGGTACGTATTCATCGTTTCTCATCTTAGCCTTCATCAAGAATCAACATCGAATGCATGGAATTATTTCTTTCTATCAAACATTCGAAAATCCTTCTCTGATTATCACAATGCAACAATAAAAACCAGGTGAAAACTCAATGCTGATTTCGTTCCAGGTTACTGGATGCCATATTCCTGCGCTCTCGCCGTTTGCACTACCTTTTGTTCCCACATCGCCCCAGCCTTGATTCCCATCTTCGGTCCCTCCTTTCCATCTCAGTGCGTCTCACCCGACGCTCCAGAACATGGCCGTATGATTATCGACCTCAACATGATTCATGCCGCCACCGCAGAAGCCGAATCTTACCGTCTCCAGTACACATCCTTCACCCCCAAATCCTCCACTAATGTTACACCTCGCGACTCTGTCAGCCCCCAACAGCAAAGCTCCAACTATCTTATTCGCACTAACGCTATGACGCCGCCAACGAGTTCAAGTAGTCATCTTGAACGAAGACTGAGACTTAAAAGACCATATGGTGGCGAGAGTCCTTATGCGGAGAGCAGTACTGATCACGATGCTGCGAGCGAGACATCAAGTGGTGATGCTGCATACTTTTGTTCGCCAGTAACTCCTACATCCGGTCATGCTGGTGCAAGTTGGGGTATTCATGCGAGATCGTATCTTCCCAACGGTCCTTCACATTCCTTGTCAAATGCGATGAACCATCATCAACATCAGAACATCAATTCCCATTCTGCTAATGCAGGAATTAACATCTCCGGGATGGGAATGGCGATGGGTGGTCATGGTCTGGGTCACAACAAGGGTCTTCATTATGGCCATACTCATAATCATAAATTGATCAACCCGCACATGAGTGTGAATAGTGCCATGGTTGTTGGACACAACGGCACAAACCCATGGTTAAGTGCCATTCCGCGAAGTATAGGCGGACTCGCCGACATGTCAGCTAGCTGGAGAGCCAAGAGAAGTGCGGAGGAATTAGATGGAAATATCTCCGATGAAAGAGATAGAGAAAGAGAGCGAGATATTCACCATTCTCATCCCACAGACGAAGAATACGATGGTGAAGACAGCGCTAGTGCCACTGGTGATGAAAAGAGTCCTATCGCCGACGATAGAACGATTACCTTTGGTCCTCGCGCACATGTAACGAACATGACGCGAAATTATCAGTATAACACAATGGCAAGAGAAGAAATGTCGGGAGAGAAAATCACAAACGCAGCTGGCGATGAAAAGAAGGCAGCTTGGCTCTTGATGAAACTTAGCGTTAAAGATGGCGAAGCAGGTGCTGCATTACCTTCTTTACCGAGCGTATCGGCAGTAGGCACGCCGTTGATGGGGAGCGCCAAGTGGATTAAAGATGAGGGAGATAGTGATGGGCCGCGAGTCAAGAGAAGAAGAGCGCTTAGTATGTGAGAGAGAAGTTCTCAGAGATAATTTTGCTCAAGATTCATCTTCATCTTTGTGTTGGATGAATTGAGTTGGGATGAGTACCATCGAGTGCGTGGTTCATACATGAACATTTGTCGTCTGGCTTCATCGGATCATGTCAGATTTGCTCAAAGCATTTTCTTTTCATTTTCTCTGGCGTGCATACATCGTTTGCGCATCTTGTTTTTTTTTCAATTGTTTTTTTACATCTCATGTGTTTCATGGTTCAATTCACATTCGGAAAACGGCTAGGTGGACGCAAGGGATTTGTGGTAGGGGAAAATATTAGAGGTATTAGAGTAGAAAGCGGCTGGCTTGGCTATTCTGGCCAGATCGATCTGGCTGAGTTGGTGTGGCTAGAATGGTTGATAGAGCGGGGTAGGAAAAGGTTCAAAGGCCGAAGGGAAAGAAGGTTGTTCATATTCAGGGTTGCAGTTTCGCATTGTATGTATTTATATGTCGTGAGGTTTGATGCATTTAAATTGCTATGTATTTTGATATCGGAAGTTGTCTCTCTTATGGTGATTGAAAGTGTGAGAATCGTGACTATTGACATATAAGATACTCAGTGTCTCCGCGGCGATGAGCTCTTCAAGTATGAACTTAAGAGACTTGGTTCTGTCGATGTCCTCGTTAACACAATACAAGATACGTCATGAAAGTATCAGAAGGGAAATTTTTAAGAAATTCAACCAAGGATATCATTTATTTTGCTACTACATTCTTCCTTTTCCATTCTTCTATCCATCCTGCTGCTTTCTGCTTCGGCACAACATAAATGCTCACAACACCATCCACCACTTCTCCACCATTCAAGACCTTCAACAGTGTAACTTTTCTGCCCACCTTAATCAAAGAGCCCTTTTTCTTTTCCACGTAACACTCCACCACCTTTTCATCTCTATATTCTCCTTTAACATCCCATGGAAGTGGTAATATGTATTCCAAATGTTGTCCCACAGTATCCATCTCATTGAACGACTTGATGAAATCCGATTCTGCTGCGAGAGGGTATAGTAGAAGAGCTGGGAAGGACAAAGTCGAATTAATCGGGTCCAATGGATCGGGCACTAATTCGATCTTCGCATCCTCCATTTCTGGTGGCTTATCCGTCATCCGTAAAGTGATTTCCCTCGCCGCCAACGAAGTTTTTAATATCTTTTCTATATTCTTTTCCCTCACCAGCCGTTCAACCTCCTTTTTCCTCTTCGCCTCAATCTCCTCATTCTTCTTCATGATTTCTCCAGCCAAAGCTAACAGCGCTTTGTCGTCCGCTGCTAACTCCAACCCCCTTGCACACGCATCATCTGCTTCCTTTATCCTTCCCAACGCAAGTAGGGCTTTCGCACTCCTATAGAACGCCTTTGTATTTTTATTATTGATCCTCAACACCGCTCCACAATCCATCACACAACTTCTATAATTCTTGAGTCCCAAATGCGCCATCGCCCTATTCACAAGCAATACCTCAAGTATCTTAACCTCCTCCACAATCTCATCCTCTTTCTCTTCCGGCACATCTCCAGACCTTTTCTCCCCCCTCTGTCTCCTCCTCACCTCAGCCAACAAAATATTCACACCCTTCGTATAGAATTCCTTTGCGTCTGCTAATCTCTTTTCCTTAAAACTATCATTTCCCTGCTCCTTGAAATTGGAAGCGATTTCTAATGGTGTACCTTCGTAGGCCAATGCTTTGAAAGCTTCTAGCTCGTCATTTTCTTCGAGTTCGGTCATGAACAGGGGCGTAGAGTTCAGAGAAGCGAGAATTTCGGGACCAGACTTATCGCGGAGGGATGCGAGGGAAGGAGGGAGAGAGGGAGTTGTGGAGGAGGGGTCAGAGTTGGAAGGGGCAAAGCCGGGGAAGGCGGAGGACATGGCTTGCGCAAGGAGATCAAAGTCTTGACCTGGTACCGGAGCGGGCGCAGATGCTTGCGCATCATCGGGGAGTTCTTCAATTTTCATTTTGAGAGTTGGGTGACAGATATGAGATTTATTAGGGTGGTGGAACTTGAGAAGAAAAAATTGGAGGGGAAATTCATGGTACTTTCTTATCACAAAATTGTGGGGTAAGCACATGGCGATAAGTACGTTTGCCCAAAGAGAAGAACAATAAGACATGTGGGGCGGATCATAGAATTCAAGTGTGAGCATCAGTTGCATCAATCGTTTCAATCTCACCTGTACAATGGTTCGCAAAACTGGTTCGCACAATCGTTTCATCCGAACTTTTGTCAAAGATGGGACGATGGGATAATGAGACGATGAGAACGCCACCCTCAGCCGAATATGACATGTGAAGGAAAAAGCGTAACTTTGTTTCTTAGTTACAACGTGTGTGAACATATCGTTACTTGAACGAGGTACTGGTATGTACCCTCGTTTTAATCTGGGACAAAAGAACCTTCGAAAGTTACAAGAACTTTCGATAGTGTAACATCCTGCTGCTACACTCATGAACAGCAGGCCAAATCTTCACATAGACTTCCGCAAACCATCTGACATTTCTCATCCGCACCTGTGCCATTCATGATTAACCCGCTTGATGCTTCAGCTTGCAGCGTTACACTGTGGATACCATATGCATGCAAACATTCCCTGATAAGCTTGGCTTGCTTCATGAATGCTTTCAGATCCGTCTCAATCGTGACTATGTGGGCTGAAGCGACTGTCTTCCGCTGACATAAACTCCATATATGTAGCTCATGGATAGACAGGATGCCTGCAATGTTTTCAATGTCATGCTTAACATTGTTGATATTTATGCCAGATGGAACCGATTGCAGCATTATCGCGCCGGCGCTTTTTACTATTAGACTAGTCAGTAACATATGGCTTAAAAAGAAGGGCAGTCAAAGAGCGGCATACTTATTGGAAAAGAGGAGAGGATTAGCATTATTGATATACCCATGCTTACGCCTGGGTCGGCATAAAACCTTCCGTCATACTTGGTGCGCCAAATAACCAACGCGGCTATGATTACTCCTATATTATTTACAGCATCCATAATAACATGGAGCATCACCGCAAGGTGAGCTAAATCTCTAGGCTCACTTTGGCCGTTTGACGGTTGAACCATATGGCAGTGACCCTTGTGACGATCTTCTCTGAGATTCTTTGAGGTATTTGAACTAGACGTGCTCACCGTGTTGCCACATAACGTGTCAGAGCTCATTTGTTCGATGTCGACAGTGCTTGGAATGGGTCTTCCGCCATGACTATGATGATGTCCATGATGATGTCCATGGTGATCATGGTCTTAATTAAAGTTAGTTGAGAACCATCTCCTTCTAGAACTTTCACATACCGTGTAGAAAGACAGCACTGATGATGTTTAGAGTGAGCCCGGCACAGCCAATGATGAGCATCAATTTAGGATTCTTGACTTCTACAGAAGAAACTATTTAGCTTTGAAAGTCCGAGCGCTGGTAAATTCGTACTCTCTAGATACACGAAGCGATCGATAGATTGCAGTGCTATGCTGACGCCTAGAGCAAGCAAGAAACAACCATTAAAGAAAGCACCTAATAATTCTGCGCGTTGCCAGCCGAAAGAGAGGGAATCGGGCGAGTCAGAACGTTGGGATACCTGCGGCACATCGTCAATTTTCGGTTCGAAAGCGAGAAGATGGTCAACAGATCACTTACCCTCAAGGCAGTCAAAGCGACCATGAAGCCGATCAAATCATTCAGCTGAGTATTTCTGTCAGATGGAGTCTCACAAGAACGGAGAAGGGAGAATATTAAACGTAGGCGAAAGGAAGAGCAAACAGTTTGCTAGATGATCGGGAAAAACATACATAGTGAAAGGCGTCCGCTACCAGTGCAAGCGATTTCGTATAGAAACCAACTAAAGTCACACGATTTAGCTTCCGCTGTCGAAAGCGAGAGGGATATTCATGTTGACATACTTGATAACTCAGCGAGAAAAAACGACGTTGATATGCAGATCACCACGGTCAATCTTTGAGCTTTGGATAACGCCATTCTTATCAAACGAAACTTCTGAATTTGAAAATGATATTTTTCAGAATCGAGGCAGATGGTTGAGTCAAAAAGCAAAATAGATATGCAGTGAGCTGTCAAATAATTCTCCGAAGCGTTGAAATTTTTTGTGCCCGTCACTCATAATAACTTCACACATTCGTGACGACACATAACCTTCACAGCAAGCATCTAGGCATGGGTAGTTACACTTGATAAACCCCCAAAACGACGCAGAGAAGGACGAGAAAGGCATTTGATCATGTAACGATGTATCGCTGCCATCACACGGCTAACGGGAAATTGCATTGACGGCTCTGTGCTATCTGGTTCTTGGAAACTTGTCTGGATAACATGGCACCGGACTTTATCTGGTCTGATGTAGGTACCAGTTAATGAGGGACAAGACATGTGTGTATATTTGAATTGGGAAAGCAAGCTCTATAAACTGCTTGGTAAAGAGGGGAAATTGATGAAAAATTGACAGTAGCTGGATAGGTAACCGCCAGACGGCAACTTGGTAACCGTCGGGAGTTGCCATTGTAATACCTGATATCATATCCACCGAGTTGATGAGATACATAGGTACATGAGATTCCTAATAATATTGATTTGTGGTTGTTTTCGTTGAAATTTGGACAACGTTGAGTGGTGGAAGTAAGGTGTTTTGCAAAGTTCAACCTGCAATGCACGAAGCATGTTTGATTATCACGGGGTAGTCACTAACAGCTATTTCTCCGCAGTCCTCCCCAAGAGTTAATCAAGACCTACCCCCTTCATTATTACGGTGACCTTCTCGGGGGCTCGGTACTTTCAGCACTGCTATCCTAGTCTTCCTTGACAACCGTAATTATCTCGTCATTCGCAAGCTTAGAAATCCAATTGCGCAACTTGGCTGAGTATTGACAAAATGAGGGGATTTATGAATTCCCCCCTACTTGATCTCGAATCAAATTGCACTATTTCTCTAAATCTTATCAAAGACAGACTGCGGAACGTAACATGTCCGAAGAATCTGAGAAGAAAGAGTGGCATATAAAAGGTTCGTATCTCCCAGTCTCATCAGCATTTTATTCTTCCAAACAATCATCCCTCACACTTTCGATAGGATCTCTAGACGCAGAATTAGTCGTGACCCCAGCCCTTCCACCTGACTTTCATATCAGTCTTCATACACACGATACACCAGACGGAGAATCAACAATTGTCGAACTTAAAATGGGTTCTCATCCTGCTCCAAAGATTATCTTGTATACTTCGTATGCATGTCCTTGGGCCCATCGTTCTCAAATCGCTCTTGCTGAGCTCGGGCTAGAATTTGAGACTGTCATTATCGACCTTACTGTTCCACGTACGCCAGAGTACTTGGCCATCAACCCTCGGGGACTCGTGCCTGCTCTCTCCTACAATGGAGAGATCCTCACTGAATCTGGAGTGATTTCCCAATTCTTGGTAGACTCTCATCCTTCCCACTTGGAGAAGACCAGCCGTGAAGAAGGTGGTGCATTGCAACGTGCTAGATACAACTTCTTCATCGAGACCTACTTCTCGAAGGTTGCCCCACATGTTGTCAAAGCCGGAATAGCGAAAACATTGGAAGAAAGAGAACAAGCTGCCTCCAATGTTATAGATGCGATAGTGAAGGAAATTGAGCCTTCAGTTCAGAACGCAGCCCCCTTTTTTGGAGGCTCGGAGAAGCTGACATTTGTGGAAGTAAGTAGCAATATCTTTGGCACTGTCACTAGATACTAATGAGTCCCATAGGTTCAAGTTGGATCATTTCTGCTCCGACTTTTGGCTTTCGCCAAATATGATGGCTTGCTTCCCAAGAGCCTTTTGACTCTGGAAGAAAAAGCTCCGGCCTTTTGGAAATGGGCCAGTGCCGTAAGCAATGAGAAGAGCGTCACCTACATTTGGGATGAGGAGGCCACAGCAAAGAGATCGCTTCAGCGATTTGAGAAGATAAGAGCAGCTTGACTAGAGAGACCAAATTTATGACGGAACCACCACGAGACAAATGAAACAAGAATTCAGCGGTACGGGCACAGCAATGAGGGTAATGACGGCGTTGATATAGTAACAATTCAATCTTTTAAGATATGCCAAGAAACATCCGTCTACAAACCCCGAAGCTAAATCCCTTTCCCCATAACCTAACACTTGTCCTCATGATGATGTCAATTTATGCATCAGTGTTTCGTCCCTGCATTGTCAGCACCACTCGGGGATTTTGCTCCTAACACTTGACACTAGGTTACTATGATGTCTTAGAAAATGATTGAGGAATGTCTCATAGAAAAGGTTCTTCAATCTGTGACCATCACAAGGCCCAAAAATCAGATAGAATTCGAGAGAGAGACCAGACCTCAGCCTCCTTTTGCCAAGGGGTGGGTGGATGTTTGTGCTGTACAAGCAGGCACAATACCTGGATAGATAGCTAGCTTATCTTGTGCTTACAATAATTACAAGTGCGATCGATACCGGCATAGTGTGCTTTGTTGCTGACAGACGATGCACCAAAGCAAAGAGCAATTCAATAACGAGAGAGAAAAAGCATGATGTTTGATTTGTGGGATGAAGAGCATTTATCCATTCATCGAGTGCGGTGAATTGTATGATACTAGATGATCTTGGTGATCTTGATAAGGAAGACACGTGCCAGTGAGGATGAACTCTTCCTCTTCAGTACTCTGCCTACCTGGGTAAGACTCACCAACCTGTAACTCCCATTCATCAGCCCTACCCGATTAACTTTCAAAGCGGTTCTTCAACATCCTGTTGATCCTTCCAGATGCGACATTGATGGAAAAACGACGGACGATGAGATGGCCGATGGGGCTCACTGGTGGCTCGACCTTGCTTAATAATTGCAGCATGATTGCCAGCACGAGATCATGCAAAGCTTTGGGTTTGTACCTGCCCAGCGGCCCAGATATGCCCAGATGATAGACGACATAAAAGTCGGCATGGAATGGCACATCTACCCACCCATCTAGGCAAATCCAAAGATTCCGAAAAGGACCAATAATTCACACAAGTCTTTCGATCAGTGAAATGCTTTCCCTACGCAACGATTCGTGCTTTGATAGACCAAACTAACAAACTGCCGGCCCCTAGGGACCTCTTACTGTACCTTTGCATGCGATTGGTATCGATTGCTGCTGTAAGCCTGTGACAGTTTCCAAGCGACCAATGCACAGCCCCAATGAAGCCCCTCACAACAATCATGACAGCCTAATAAAGCCAGTGCCTGCAAAAGAATCAAATGATCGCCGCCTCACTTCCACTCCCAAACTCCCAATTCTCAAAGCTCAAAGCTCAAAACTCACTGGCGACAGACACACTTCTTTGACTTCGACACTTGCGATACTGACATTTTCCTGGGTTGAGACACGCAAAGGCCGCAAGTGAATAAATATAAAACAACCACACACTACGTACTCAACGGCGAAAACAAAGACCCACCCAGTCAACCAAGCAAGGCCGTTCACTCAGTCATCTAGGCCAATTCTACCTACCCCACGGAGTTTCTACAAATCTATTAGAACCACAACCCGCAACCACCAACACTTGACAACATCCTCTCTTCACTTGCGACTCTCAAAATTTCAGAGATTCTTTCGCACAACGATACACTCAACCAAAGGTATGTCGACCGAACAACCCAGGCTCCCATAAGGAGGCGCCGAGTTGTTCTCCTTGACTGCTTGGAGCCAAATCGCTGACATCAGTATGTTTTATTCAGCAACCAATACTCGGTCTTTCAAACCCTTCCTCAAGAGCCGCGCTCTTACTTGCGCCAGATCCGAAATTCCAAAGACATTCCGAATTAATATCTATAATATTTAGAAGATGGGTAAATCGTGAGTACCATATTTCTCTTCACGCTCCCGAGACTTTCCAGCGCATCTTGCACAACATGAACACCGCCAAAAGCCACGAGGCCAATGCACCCACCGATCTCGTCAGTGTGCACCGCATTTTCGGAAGTTGTTGCAAAGTCCGAGTCTTATCGCTCGATGCATATACAAAATGAGTGGTTTCAAAGTCCAGGGTCAAAGGAATCGGTTAGATGGACGATGGACGATGAACGAGGAGAATATCAATCTTCATGACGTCGAATTATGCGCAAACGACTGAATCGCTTGCAACTACTTAAAATCACGGAACATGCGGGATATCTCATAGAATCTAGTTTGCGCACTGGCAGATGGACTGACTTGATAAACCTAGTCAATCGAAGCTCTCCGCGGAGCAAATCACCGAACTCCAGAAATCTACTCACTTCGACAAGAAGGAATTGCAACAATGGTATAAAGGTGTGCAAAAAATGCAGTCGGTCTCATTGAATGGCCACCTAATAATGTGGTCTTTCTAGGTTTCTTGAAGGATTGCCCATCTGGGATGCTCACCAAGGAGGAATTCCAAAAGATCTACCGACAATTCTTTCCATTCGGAGACCCTTCGTCCTTTGCGGACTACGTGTTTAATGTCTTCGATAGCGACAAGTCAGGTTCGATTGATTTTAAAGAGTTTATTTGCGCTCTCAGTGTGACCAGTCGAGGAAAGATGGAGGATAAATTGGACTGGGCATTCCAGCTTTATGACATTGATGGAGATGGAAAGATCAGTTATGAAGAGATGTTAGCGATTGTAGAGGCAATTTACAAAATGGTGAGTACCCCTCAACTCTTAACCTTATGGTCACGTGGATGTCTTTGAGGTCTCTCTTTGCATTGAGCATGTGGCGATGGTGTTTTGCAAGATTTGTCGAGAAAAAGCTCTGGCAACGATGTCTGGCATAGGCTTGACATTCATCCATCACCCAGCCGTTTGAATGATTTTCCTGTCTTCCTAGGAGCCCATTTCGAGCATCTTTGTTTCTTATTTCGGAACGTGCAAGTACTGATTAGCACTTCTGTAGGTTGGCTCAATGGTCAAACTTCCACCTGATGAGGATACCCCTGAAAAGCGGGTCAAGAAGATCTTCCGTATGATGGACAAGGATGAGAATGGCAGTCTGGATATGGAAGAATTCAAAGAAGGAAGTAAACGTGATGAGACGATTGTATCTGCACTTTCGCTCTACGATGGTCTTGTCTGACGGGTCTTCATGGACGAATTTGTTTTCGGTGCTGAAGGTGCAAAGGTGTATCAAGAAATTAGATATTTGAAAGAAGTCTGGGTGATCTTCTGGATCCCCCCTCTTCTTTGTACTTTGGATCATTTGTACCTTCATCATCATCCGCCAATCATTTGGGCGGTTCATGTTTTTGGAAGGAAATGTTTGTTGGTAGTTTAAGCGTTGCGTATGGTACCGGGAAGTTATCTCCTGGATTGGATCCCTAGGATGGATCAATTGATTAACCACATATACTGGTATAGAAATAAAAACTCCTGATGTATCCACTGTCGGTAGAATGCTATGTGATGCACGTGGATTTGTTGTTGGATGGCTCTTTTCCCATCTACGTGATGCGACGAGAAGACACTGGTTACAGTCGTTACGGCTAGCTCTATCTCGAACCTTAGATATTTAAGAGGTAATAAAGCCGATATTCGAGGTACTCGAAAACGAGTCTTAAGTTTAAGGCCTATTGGTTTGTCAGTCTACTCGGCTTTGTTTGATTCCTAGTAAACATGGTGATGTGCTCCAGTTCTGAAAGCTTCGCGTCGGCTCGAATTCACGGCCAACGTCAGAAGCGCCGTAGTGAAAATTCACTTCACCTTCTCGTCTAAGGTCCCTCGCTGATATGGTATTCTACATTCCGTATTGGACAGCCTTGCAATAACTAACTTGCTTGATTCTACACGTTTTTTACAATACAGAAATCCAAACTCTCGATTGATCAATCACACAAGCAAAAGCGCACCATTAGCAATTTCACACATAGCTTCGTCAACATCCAACAAATTGAATAATAAATAACACTGTCGTTCATCCCAAGAAAATAAATAAAGAACATCTACCAACAATGTCGCTATCCAAGCCCTCCATACCCGTCCAACGATGTCCACCAAATTGCAGAGGTTGTGCGACATTCGCAGCTTTCGGCGGTGGATACTTTCCTCCTCAAACACCTGGCGGAGCATTGTACCAATGCTATGAATATGCTTTGGCGCTAGGTATAATAGAAGGACCTCCTTCTAGTACGATTGAAAATGAGGATTTGGTACCTGCTCCATTGGCCATACCTGCCAAGTCGGCGAAACGTCCTACGGGCAAGCCTATTGCTCTTGCTGCTCAGAGTTCTCCTCCTCCTTCTTTCGTTCCCTTTCCTGTGGAAGTGAGCAAGGCTACCAGGAAGAAAATGGAGGCAATAGCGGCCGGGCCATATTCATTCGAAGAAAAAGTAGAGTTGATGACTCTCGAGGCAACTAAAGATCCGCAGTCCGCTGCGTACATGTCGATCTTGGCAAAATCTCCCCAGAATGATTTCTTGGCAGGACCGATGATGGCACAATTTGATAAGGACGCTACCTCTTCTTTACCTCTATCTGTTGCAGACGTCTACGAAGAGACCAATGCGACTTATCCTCTTGGTCATAGTTATCTGCCACCTGGTGTCGTCCCGCTTCCTAGTGATCTATTGTTTACGATCACGACATGTGGAGAACGATGCGCGACGAGTTTTGTGGGGATGTATGCAATGCGGATGCGAGATGCGTTTCAAGCTTCTGGGGTCGATATGCGGGCTCATGAAGTAAAGGGGGAGTGGGAAAAGACGGGGGCGAAGCGATGGGTGTATAGTTTGGGGACGGATAAGGATAAGGAAAAGGTGAACAAGATTCTAAGGAAGGGGAAAGATGTGGTCATGGCACAGGAGAAGAGAGGGGTTAGCACGTTCAAGTTGTTGAAAGAATATGAAAATTTACGCCAGGATATAGAGAGGGAGAGGGTGAAGGACATGGGGGTAGAGAATCCGTTTCGGGATGTGGTGAAGGCGATTGGAGATGCCCAGGAATCGGATGATAGTCTCCAGTCAGAGCCTGACCTACTGCCTGGCAGAATCTTGCTAAGAGCGGTTGAGAAAGTTGTAAGAGAAAGCTTCGACCCTATCGATTGGCAAGGTCCGGACCGGGATTGGCCAGGAGCTGATGCTAGCATTTCCACCCTACCACCACGACAGCGACCATTGCAGAGTTGTGGCATAAATGGCCTTGTGAGCGACGACCCAGACGACGAGTCTGCATGCACTAGTTTTGTCCAATTGAAGCGTACAAAGCCGATGGACTTCAAGTGGTACTCTAGGAGTAACGAATTCGAGAAACCGAAATATGAATGGCCACAGCAAGTGAGATGTATAATGAGCAATGGAACAATCCGCGAGCGTTCGATGGGGCCGTTCTATGGCGAAATATCTGACAGACTGTCTATGCTAAAGCAGCATACTATAAAGCAGAACATTGCTGCAGACAACACATTGGACTTCGCGAATACATCGTGGCAGTTCATGGCGAAGGGATTGAACATCTGTGATTGGTACTGGGATGAAGAAAGGCGCATATTGGTAAAAGGCTATAGCGATTCTAATGATTACAAGAAAGACTGCGATCGGATTGACCGAGAGTTGGATAATTGGAAGGCGACTATCAAAGAAGGAATGGAGACTCCAATCAACTCTGGTGATTTGTCCAAGAAGGAACTTCGATATGCTACGATTGGCGAGCGTTTATTACGGCAATGGAAAGAAGGACCGGGAATCATGGTTTCCAAAACCCCTAGTGATGAAAAGATAGAGGGATCTCTTCTTGCTCCTCACACCACTGATAACGCTTCGCATATCAACTATCTCAATGCTCGTATTGCTGACGCAGCCAAACATCGAGCTGAAATCGAAAGCAAGTGGAATCACGATACTGCGCCTCAAGATGTCTTCCAGGCCAGAAGAGAATTGCTTGCACATATAGATGTGTTGGAGGATTTAAAGATCGAGATCGAAACGCTTAATCGTCAAGAAGAGACAGGACAGAGTCCCATTTTCAAAGACAAGAAGACGAGAAGAGAGTTGAGTTTGTGGGAGAGGGAACGTTCAGAAGAGATGCGTTTGTGGGAAAGAAAACCGGGAGGTGAAAATAATGGACAAAGCTCTGATGCTAGGACGAAATGATCTGACAAGTGAGCTAAGAGGTTAATAAGTTGAGGGAGCAGATGTGGAGTTACAATTCTGCATAGATATCAGATTGAACATGGAAACAGGATAGATACTTGGGGCATATGAACAGGATCGCTGATCAACTGTCACTTTGGTTTGGATGTTCCATTATTGAGATTGGTTAATAAGTATGCAGTTTTATATAAGTTCTAGTAGTATAATACGCTCTTCCTTTTTTTATGTTTCTCATGTCTGATTGATGGAATGCCTGTTTGCCTATGAGGATTAGGTATACAGTATCGACTCAGTCATATATATAGTTGTTGATAGCGCAAAGTCTGATATTAGGAAAAAGTGTCAATGTTTTTTTTGAGTATGCTTCATTTGTGATGTTCCAACAGTGTTCCTTTCAAGTGAAGTTGTCGATCGAATTCAGTAGGCGGTGTGGCATGATCGATCCGAGCCGTTTATGGAAAGGATATGTGCTTAGGTAAGCTCATAACCTTATTTCTTAGTTCACATATCATGTGTCACCGTGGACTTCGGAGAAGGATTTCCTCTTAATTAAAACATCCTAAACACAACCCAAAAAGACATCCTTGACAACCCAAAACACGATGAATTGGTTTAAACAGACGTGTGCCTCTCCCTAACATTTGATGAAACCACCTGCTAAAATTCACAGACTCGCAAATGTCGTGGGAACTGAGGAACCAGAGTACGGTTCTGCAGGTATTCGCACGGTAACAGCTCAAGCTGAGAAAACTCCCTACACCGAGTTGACGAAGAACGATTTGAAATGGAAGGCTCTAGAGAGTACAAATGTAGAGACTCAGACCTTCTATATGATCTCAGATGAGGGTAAAGTCGCATCTGTTCAGATGATTTACAACAATGTGGCGTATGTTTGACCCGTGCACTTATGAGATGCATCACGCGTCAAGGTAACATTACACTAACGCCGGATGCAGCGGACTTCGAACAACTTGTCAACTGAATGTCAAGGTATTCAACCACAAAGGTCCAAAACAGTCTGACCATCTCTGGCTTTCAGATGCACTCGAAAACTATGGCTTTGACGAAGAAATGGTTTCGTTCTACGCCGACGGCCTTTCCATCGCTTTGAACGAAGCTGGTGACGAATACACCATCAAAGCCGCTCGTAATGAGTCTGGACTTGTTAACCTTGTATTCAAGCGTGCGGCTCCTGGCTTCCAGGTTGGAGAGAATGGAACTACCTACTACGGTACTGATCCCGCCGCACCATGGGGAGAGATGAGACATCGATTCTGGCCTCGTTGCACCGTCACCGGTACAATCACCACACCCGAGAAGAACTACGACTTCAAAGGACGCGGAATTTTCATTCACGCTATCCAAGGCATGAAGCCTCACCATGCTGCTGCAAAATGGAATTTTGTGACTTTCCAAACACCCACCTACTCCGCTATCATGATGGAGTTCACAACCCCTGCTTCTTACGGCCACACATCTGTGAATGTTGGAGGCATTGTGAAGGACGGCGAGATCGTATACGCCGGTGCTACCAACACTGTAAAGCATACTGAGTCGAAGGAAGACCCAGAGACTATGTGGCCCGAACCCATCTCAGCTGAGTATAAATGGGAAGGCAAGAGCAAATCTGGTGAATTCTCTGCAATTCTGACTGGACCACTCGGAGAAAGAACAGACAGAGTTGATATTCTATCACACATTCCCAGCTTCATCAAATCGGTTGTTGGAGGAGTTGTGGGAACCAGACCTTTCTGTTACCAGGTAAGCTATCAGGCGGCGGTTTAATTTATTGATGTTAACATTTTTATAGTGGGCTATCCCCCCAACCAACTCCCTCATCCTCAAAATTAAGGACGGCGAGGCAGCCGTAGAGGAGCAAGGCACACTCTTTGGTGAATCAACCTTCATCTTGTAGAAGCAATGCGAAGTATTCAGATTCCAGAGATTACGAATGAGGGCCTCATGATAATATAGAAGTTGGCCAATGCTTATATTTATAGTTTTGAATATTGCGCATTAACATAACAATCGTTTACCTACTTCTGCGAAAGCAGGAGGAGCCGTGAAGAAGGGCTTTTTATTGGTTCTTCTTTTGCTTCCTTTCTCTACGGCTCGTTTTTACAGATTGAGAATGGTTTTAATTGGATGATTTTTTGAAAGGGATACGAATGGTATTGTAGGGCTGTTGTGGTTCGTTTTAGCTTAGAATGTCATTACAGTCTCGTTATATCTACTCTCATCTCATGATGTGATGTGATAGCATGAACCCCTACCAGTACATGGTACTAAAATTACAAGCAACTATGTGCAGATGAAAAAGATAAGCACAGGTTATACAATTACACAACCTTGAGCTAAAAGTTTATTTCAGTATCTCGTCTCATCTTCATACTCAATTTTCAGCCCAATGCTTACAGCCTGGCATTGAACGATCTATTCTCAAATTTCCGTATCGAAGAAGCGGAACAATCTGACGGCATATAATATTCTCACTCAGAGATAGATTTAATTGAGCGTACTGTTCTCACAAGCATGCAGACTTCACCTTGCGTTGTGGTTCATTGTCAAATTATATGTAGCCCCTTTCACTGATCAAGGCTATCTGAAAATAAATTTCCTCGGCGGATTTGTGTTCGAAAGCAATCAGCTGTCTTCTTTAACTTCTAAGGAAACATCAGATGGTTCATAAAGCACTTGCAAAATGTATCAGTACCTCCACTTGGTATCCACGTTGTTATTGATATTGATGCTATGAGGAAGCCGGAATTTTACAGCTGCAGAAGATCAGCCCTGCTACAAGTGGGTGTATGAACCGACAGAACACGAATATCTTGAAAATCGACGTAATATTTGCTTAGAGATTAATAAGTAATAACGAAATAGATTTTGATCTCAAAGAATCGAAGAATGAATTTATCATAAAATTTGAAAGTTTAGAAGAGTCTCGTTAGTCTACGCACCCATTGGTGTTTGTGCCTGCATTCACCATGACTAAGCAGAAAAGCGCCACACCAGACAGAGAACTCTCGTTTCCCTCGCATATCAAGTCATCTCACGAGTCAGATAAACCATATCCCTTTTTAATCCAATTCTCTGATATTCAGGATATGATCATACGACCAGCATCCCATCGAATACGACTCACAGGATTCTCATTTCTCCGCTTCCAATCCCGCACCATGACCTCCAGCACACCCCCCAAAACCCTTATACATTTTGGGAAATTCGAAGTCACGGATCAGGCAAGTCGGATACGAGCGAGCGACTCAAACCCCAGTGCGGACCTCTAAGCTTCCTTCCTAACTTCATTCCAGGTCTTCCACAAATCAAGCTATTGCTACTGTCTCGTAAACATCAAGCCCATCCTCCCCGGCCACGTGCTCGTGATCCCTTACCAGCACCACCCACGCATGACGGATCTCTCACGTGCCGAGCTCGACGATGTCTTTTCGACGACGCAGAAAGTGCAAAAGATGCTCGCGGCTCATTATTTCCCCGGCCAAAATCTCAGCGAAGGTTCGTTCAATATTGCAATTCAAGATGGGCCGGAGAGTGGTCAAACGGTACCGCATTTTCACTGTCATGTCATACCGCGCACGAAGGAGAGCGCGACGATTGGAGATGGGATTTACGACAAGTTGCAGGGAGAGGAGGGAAATGTGGGGGGTGGACTTTGGGATCGAGCTGCGCAGCTGGGGGAGAGACCGGTGCAGAAAGGAAAATTCCCAAGGGTGGATGACGAGGATAGGTTGCCAAGAAGGTGAGTCTGGATTTTGGTTCAAATGCCTTTTTCTTGGGAATTTTTGTCTTGGTGATGGATCCAGGTGTTTGGGTGGTGTCTTACTGATTGATTTTTGATGGTGCAGTGCGGAGGTGATGAACCAGGAAGCCGCTCTTTTTAGAGAGCAGATGCAAAAGCTGGGGTATAGTGAGATGGAGCAACACGATCAATGAATAATTCCCAAAGTGGTAAAACTCCCAACTATATAAATAGACGCCAGTGTTTCCACGGCTATTATAAGATCTAGTGATCTCCAAACCATCAATTCTCATTTAACAACAAGCAATACACAGTATTTCTGCACTTTCCAGTTATTATTCAGCCGCAAAAATCCATCTCCAGCTCTCTTTCTACTTATGCTCATTATTTCTGGTCCCTCATTGGACCTCATCCACGTAGATCACAAATTCCATCTCGTCGTTTCGCCCATCCCATCCTCAACCCACAAGCTCGCTACGACCACTCGCGGCGCTTGGCTGAACCCGCTTTCCCACGACAGAAGTGCTGCTCCTATATAAAAATAACAAGTGCGATTGATCATTCAATATCGCTCTTCTCTTATGTCAAACCCAATCTCTGCAAATAATCTCAAGAGCAAATATGATATCTAGAAATCGTGCATGCGACCAAGTAATTCCATTAGTGCGGCGCCGCTGCTCATTCTATTCGTAGTGACTAATGCTCCTGTCGCTTTTGCTGGTTCTTGTGCATCTTTAATACACAAATACCTTCGGAATGTAGTAGCATCCTGATGAAAAGGTGGCGGAGTCAGTCAGCTCTTACTGCGGGTCTAGGAACCAACTTCAAGCACATTCACTGCTTAGGCTTAAATTTAGTTAAATAGGCCTCCGTGTGTACTTGACGTTCCTTTAGCTAGATAGATGCGTAGGGGATAGCCTTTCTTATACTCCCTTGCTACATGCGTGTATGAAGATATTTAATCCAGCTGAGGGCTTTCAATTCTACCATCAAGTCAATTCGACTCAACAGTCAGGACCCACGATCTTTCATTCGTTTTCTCCAGTATCTCCCGCGCTCATCACGAATATTGCAAATCCCGACCTCTTCAAATACTACACCAATATCTCACCCCCGCAAAAAAATAAAATATGCACATCCTCCCCCCCCCAAATTCACTCATCACATTCATCATCTCCTCACTCCTCCCCCCTACTCTCGCAGTCCCCATCTGGCCCTACACATCCATAACCACCATCAGCATCAGCACACTCCTCCCTCCCCTCCCCAACTAACCCTACAAATACACCCTCCACTTCCCCACCCGCAAATCATGCATCTCCTCATCCTCCAACAATTTCCCCCCTCCCCCTACCACCAAATTCCACTGCAACAACCAGAGAACACAAAGTTTACCCGCAGGCATATCAGACGTATACATCATCATCATCATCGAATCAGTCCGCGAGGAAACCCAATGCGTTCTACAGACGATAGAAGAAAGTACAAGATTGGAAATGGGAAAGAAGAGGTGTGTGCAGAAGAGCGGGGTACGTTTGCTTGATTTGGTGTTAAGCGATTCAAGGGAGAGGATGATGGGTAGGGGGAACAGGGTGGGCGTGGATCGGGCGGGGTTATAGAGAGAGGGTAGATATTGCTCGCTCGATGCAATATCACATCACATCATATCACATCACGTCACATCATGGCAAAAAAAAAAAAAAAAAAAAACCCCCTTACATTCCCCAGAGAACTTTTCTAAAACCGAAATACATTCTCATCAACAAATCTCCAGTATCATGTAAACATGACTTCAAAACCCTACCTATAAATGTCAAATCTGATTACTATTTTCATAATCAAAATCAAAATCAAGTTTCCATCAACTGCTCCAAGACCCCTTTTCAAATATCCGCCTTCCACTCTTCAACGATATCGAAAATTTGATCAACCGCTCGCTCTCTTTGTATTTTACTCTTCGCCGACCGTGAAATTTCAACTGCGTTTCTTTCTTTTTCCCTTATTCATCCCTACATCAACTTTACCAGTTTCTACGTGCTGAAACTTCCCAGCAAGATATCTCCTTCATCATTCTTCCACCTTGAACATTTCTCGATCAAGTTCACCTCTCAAAGTCACCCAGAACACAAAGCAAGACTGATACTTTTATTAATCCTTTCTTCATTATGCACAGGTATACACCATGCAGTTGTAATCCTACAATGAACGTCGTATCTATCTAGTCTGAATTTAGACCAACTAATTTTATTAAAAACGCCCATCTAACCACCCAATGCATCTATCCTGTTATATGCAATGCTTTCTCAAAGAATCTACTAACACCAATGAAAAAAAAAACGCCATCCAAATCTCTATTAAATAGGCGACCAGCAGCCATTCTCCTTCTACACACTACCAACCCTCCCTATTATCACCCTTCCGTTATATATTCGATATCTAAATACACCTACTTTAGTAATGAGGAAACATGCCTTGATGAATCCGGATCAAAGTCCTAGGTGAAAACCAGAGACCCATCAAGGGCAGTCCCTCAAAATCAAAGTAGGCGTATTTTCGATGTCAAATATACGTTGGAAGGCTGAGTTCGAGCTGGATTGGTTATGGCGTAGAAGGATTCAGAACTGTTGTCCCTTAGAAGCCAACAACGCAGCGCAGCATGGTATTCGTTCATTCACAAACATAAATCGTTATCGTAATACAGAAAATAATCCTTCACTCCTCCCGTCCCCACGCGCTTCTTGGCCTAGTTGTCGCTGCTCATTGTGACCTCAGGTCCAGCAATGACACTAAATTGGCCTCCGCAACCAGCAAAGGTAATCTTCTTACCCTTGATGGCAGAGTTCTCGATGAGAGTGGGTGTCCGGACAGTATCATCACTGCCTAGACCAATCCTGTAGTTCTCACCATATCCCCACGCCCATACTTTGCCATCTTCTGTCAGAACAATGCTGTTATCGATTGCACCAGCTACAAAAGTGGCTTTGACACCAGGAACAACGGTTAGAGCCTTGAGAATAGCTGGCTTAGAGGTGGTGGGGCTAACGATGACAGTATCTTGGTCAACGCTAGTCAAATCAAGGCCGGTCTGACCTTCGTCACATCGTCCAACAACCAAAACCTCCTGCTTCTCAGTACAGGCGATTGTGTGCTGAAAACAACCTTTAATTTGCTTGATATCAAAGCCCTCAAATCCCTTAACAACAGTTGGGTTATGGATGAACGCATCATCACCACCGGCGTTTGAGGCAATACCGGTCTGGCCATAATTGTTTAAACCCCACGAGAGGACTTGGTCTTTGGTGTTAATGGCAAAGGAATGAAAGGAACCTCCAGCAATTGACTTGC
This sequence comes from Botrytis pseudocinerea, assembly GCA_019395245.1. NCBI lineage: Eukaryota > Fungi > Ascomycota > Leotiomycetes > Helotiales > Sclerotiniaceae > Botrytis > Botrytis pseudocinerea. The sequence goes on from JAHXJK010000004.1 coordinate 237,620, forward strand.
ACTTCTTTAGAATTGGTGTTGGAGTAAGTGCAGCGAATTTAAAACGGTTATTGACACGTCTACCGAGCTGGTTTTGCTCACAAGCTCCCCAGGTGAAAACCGTTCCCTTGTTATCGAGAGCCATGACATGGTTGCTTCCACGAGCCAATGACTTGATGTTCTTTAATCCGGGAATAAGCATGGGCTCTGCCTGAATCTGGAACTTCTTCTTGAGATCACTGTCACGCTCTTTGGCCGCCATTGATGCGCCTTCAGCAGTAAAACCGATGATACCATCATTTCCCTACTGTTGTCAGTCTACTTGAAGAATTAAGGGCGCGGAAAGATTACTTACAACAAACGAACCCCAACCGTATACACAACCGTCTTCAGTGAGCACGAAGCTAGAGGAGTCACAGGCAATTACCTGGGCGACCTTTCTTCCATTGAGGAACTCAGTGGAGATGGCCGTTGGAGTGCTTTCAACTGGGTTGAGAACGATATCTTCCTCATCCTCAGAATCAGAGTCTGCATCTATATCTTTGGCCGGTGCTTCATATGAGCTAGTATCACGACCCAAAGATCCTCCATCTGACACTCCCCATGTCAAGATTCTTTGGTCATCAGTCAACGCAACGCAGTGCATACCGCCGACAGCAACTTGGGTAACGCCCTTGAGGAGGGGATTGTAACGTGGTCGCATGACATTCGTAGGTGCTTTGCCATTGATCTTATTTGCACCCAACCCCAACTCGTTGTTTTCTCCACTACCAAAAACATAAACATCAAGTCGTTGAGTAGGTGGAGTGTTGATGCTAGCGCCGATCTTAAGCTTCTTTGCAACGGGCAAGGACTCCGATTCTTGAGTTCGACTTCTTTTTCTGCTAACAACAGGTTTTGGTGGTGCTGTGAATAAATATCAGACGCGTTCCTAAAATTGTATTGATTGAGTCAAGAATGAATTTACCTGGTGTTTCCTCTTTGCCACTTTTAGTAGTCTCGACATCTTCCTCGTCCTCCATCTCAGCATCCTCCTCTGGAGCTGGCTTAGACGTGACCTTTGATTCTTTAGGAACTGGCTTCTTGGCAGTCTTCTTGGGGGCGGGCTTAGCAGCAGCAGCTTTGGTAGTGGTCACTTTCTTAGCTGGCTTCTTAGTTACTTTTGATGGCTTTGCTGGTGCAGGAACAGAAGTACGAGACGCCGTGGTTCGTTTTACACCGACATTGGCGGGAGATGTGACTGCAGTTGCAGCTTTAGTTTTGCGGCCAGCCATTGTTGATCCGAGTATCTTGTATGGACGGATTGTTTGTCGTAAGGGTAAGGTTGCGATGTATTGTTGAATCTTTGTATGAGATGCTTCAAAAGACGCGTCGCAAAATCGAAGAATACAAAAAGCTCGAGAACTTTCAAGAATATATCGAGTGCTGAAGAGCAATCAAACGAATCCTTTTGAATGCAACTGATTGATCGATCGACCTTAAAAAGCTTGAAATGCCAAACACAATTGCAATTGAAGAAATAAGCAAGATGGTAGAAGTAGAAACCTTCCAAATTGAATTGAATCGATGATTGTGTGGGATTTGTGGGATTGTGGGTGGAGGTGGAATTGTTTATTATTATTGCAAGGGATCGACATATATGGATGGAAGCTCAGGGATTAATCACGCTAGGCAGTACTCATTTGGTTAGCGATGAAATGGTTTTTAAGCCGCACCAAGATGATGAATCATTTGATCCAACGAGGCGTAGACGTCATGCTTAGTCATTGTACTCTCATATCACTGTTGTCTACGGTGCTACTCGTGTACGGCATGGTGTGGTATCTACCCAGATAGTAGATAGATATGGCCATGTCACTCACCTAGACAGATAGGTATAAATCCCCCTCATCCTCATCCTCATCCTCATCCTCATACAACTTGTCACACCCACGGTTCCTCAACATCTCAACCTCGGCCCTCGACTCATCCAAAACAACCAGCCTCACCCCCATCCATCCCACGAGCCCCAATCACAGCAAGATCCCGCGAACAAACAATCTAGATACTCCTGCCTACCTACCTAGCCACCTACCTACTCACTCACCCACCTAGCTACACTTCCAAAAAGATCTTTCCCGCCATCCAGAAAGTCCAAGCAAGCTACCTCCTCATATCATAGTATCACATCATACCACACCATATAACATATAATCATATAAATAGACATATTGCACATCTATCTCAAAACCCAGTCATTCAATCTCGCACATAAACTATGACTGCCTAGCCACCACAAAATTATATGTCATTATGTTGTGTGATATCATGCCCTGCCTAACACTCGCCACCGCATCAATGTGCTCTGCCCTACCCTATCCTCTTCTTTACCCTTCTCCGCCCTCCCTCAGCTGTTCCGCTCCCCTCCCCTCCCCTCCCCTCCCCACTTCCGCCTTCCAAACCCCGTTCTCTATTCTCCATTCTCCACTCCCCACCTCCAACCCCATATCTCTCATCCATAATCCACTTCCAACTCCACTCCGACACCACGTCTAGATCATCCGAACTAAGTAAAACCATCTAGACGTCTAGACATCTAGAGATACATAATTTTCAAGTACACGCCGATGCCTTGAGCACAACGTAGATTGGATTGTACTCCTTCGGATTCGTTTCAGCTCACATCCCAGAGATCATCTCAGGTCACATCACATCGCATCATAATTATCCAAAACAACTTCAATTCTCGCAAACTTTTCAAATTCTCAACATACAACAATTCTTCTCTAGGGTATCATAACATACACCCACAAAATACATATAACGAATGATTCTGGTGCCCAAATCATCGATCCATACCAGATTCCCCAAATTGGAACCTTACGCTGTCTGTTTGTAGCAGAATCGCTGACCCACCAAACCGCTTTCCGATTTCACTTAAGCCACCACCCGCATATCCCTTGCCTCTTCCTTTCCCATACCTCCATCCAAACTCAAAACAAAAAGAGTGTAAAAATCATCCCTCATCCCTCATCCCTCATCCCTCATCTCTCATCTCTCATCCCCTCATCACAAATCACCTTCCAATTCACAATCCTATGTACCCAGTTACCTGTTTGTTAACCCACCAAACAAATCGCACGCGAAAAACAACCAAAGTCGAGGATATTGTAGCAACCAAAACGAAAAGTAAAAAATCAATCCCACGCCCCTAAAAGCAAATAGGTATTTCCTCTTAATATTCCCATGAATAGTCAAGCACGCAAGAAAGATCTTCTAAATGTCTTGTCTTCTGTTCGTCTCTGAGAGCGCCCGCATGCTTTTTCTCTTCACCTCAAAAAAAAGTTGGAGCACGGTAAACGCAAACAACACAAATAACAAAACAGCCCAGAAAAGAAAGAGAGAAAGATCAAATTGGAATAAGGAGAGATGAAAAACAATCAAAGCAGCAAAAAAAAAAAGTGGTATTTGGGGTATTGCGCGCCAGGGTATATATCCAGCCATTGTGTACGTCGAAATTGACATACTTAAAGACAATCTAGGAAATAAGGGAATAGTTTTGTGGATATCTTAAGAACGCGGTGGTCCAATTGGACCGGGGTATCCTGAGTTTGTAGAATTAGAAGTTGAAGGGCGACCGCTATCGGTCGAAGCTCTCATGCTATGTCTTGGTGTTGCATCACCCGGATGCCCGTGTGGATGCTTGTTGTCGTGGCTACTGCCACTGCCAGTTCCAAATTGGCGGGTTGGCCATGGTGTGGTGTCATCGTCCGGCAAGTTGACACCACTATCGTTCCATGGATTACGGTCTGCATTAAAGCTTCGTGTAGACTCGATGGAAATCAAAGATGTCCTTGATGCATTACGAGACCCGTTCCTGAAGAAAGAACCGGCGGGAGATTGTGAGCTGTTCTTGCGGCCGTTCAAGAATGAAGAAATTGACGACATGCTACCAGGTTTACGAAGCTTATCAAAAATGTTGCTCCTCTCCCTTGCAACATCATCACCAAATGAAGACTTGGTTGGTGAATCAGTTGCCATTGGTGCAGGAGCATGCTGTAAGAGTTTAGAATTGAAGAATGGTAAGGATTCCTCGAAGGAGTCAGACTTGGGACGAGGAATTGTTCCCTTGACAGTGGTGACTTCAATACCGGCTGCGGCAATGTTGGAGAACAAGAATTCGATTGCATCTCGAACTCCGCCTGCATTGTTTCTGGTAAAAGTCCAGAGAAGGATGATTGTTGGTTTCCTATCCTCAGTAAGTTCAGAGGAATTCTCATCAACTTGTACCTCGACCACATATTGGGACTTGAGCTTTGGCACCATCTCTGTCTTGAACTCATTGGAGCTCAAAAATTCCAAGAGCTCCGGGGTGCGAGCCAAAACAAGCTCATGACTATCTGGAACCATGCCAAGGAACTCATCAACACAATGAGGAACTTGCCATTCTGGTCCGGAGATTGTGACATCATCACTAGCTTGCTCGGTACTTGGGAAAAGAACTTTGCAGTTCCATTTCTTTTCCAAGTCCTCAATTTGGTCAAGACGAGTCAAAAGTTCTCGATGGTACAATCGGTCAACATTGACAGTCTGAGAAGTGAACTCTGAATCAACTCGATCGACCATGTCAAGGATCTCAGCCTTCACAAGCTCTAGGTTCTGAGCATTACGAGCTGGAGTTCGGCAGATGACATTGTCGGCCTTGATATCATCATCCTCACGATTGGGTCCACCACGATCCATAACGTTGGAAAATTTCACAAAAACCGAGTGCTTTTTCATGATTCTTTGAATGTGTTGACCACCAATGCCGATAATGCGCTTATGGTATTGATCAGGAACATGGAAAGATATTTGGGCTGGCATCTCTTGCTCAACGAGGTTAAGACCGGTAACCATTTGGTCGTAATTGTTTCCGCAAACATCAATGTTAAAGTTGTACTCATTGAATCCATCAAATATAATTTGGACGTTGCCTAAACAAAGTAATTAGTAACTCGAATTTGAAAAAGCTTCGCAAAACTTACTTTGGCCCATGATCTTGTTAATCTTTCCGTTTTTCTTGCCACTAACAAATTCCTTGTGCTCATTTGCTAGCTCAAGCTTGACTCGAATTTGATAGGCGAATCCTCGCTTGTTCAGAGGGATGTTGCTAATGATAGTCAACGCATCTTTGACAGCTTCGTCGGAACCAGTTATTGTCCATTGTAGCTTGTCGTATGTCACATCCGCTGAGGAATATGAACAGATATCTACTAACATTGCCCTCAATTGAGGTGGAGCTGGTTGTAAAGGTGGCTGATTTGGTGGTTGTTGGATCCACCACGACGCGCTGTAAAATTGCACTCCCTGCGAATTTTGTTAGCCAAAGCAAAGAACAATGAAGTTGTGTTACTTACCATCAGCATGAGCTCCCGAACTGTTCGTTCTACGTGGAGACCTTCAATTCCTTGGATTCTGATCATGCTACGTTGAGACGCAAGAGCTGGGAACTGGATGAATGTTCCGTTTGTCTCCATGATTTTACGAACCTTGTCCATTCTAGTCAGGAGAATGCTATCGATCTTAGCGGCAGTCACATGAGCATCTTTCATGAAGAGCCTCGTCATTCTAACAAGTTCGTGGATTCTGCTTTTGGCTGCGGCTATGTTTTCTGCTCGGTCACCAGTAATAAAGATCTCTTCGGGGTTTCGTCGCTGGGCACCCTCTGGACAGTATTTGTAAACCTGGGAGAAGGGAGGTGGGAAATAGATAGCCGTGTTAGTAGAAGATTCGATCATCTTGATGTTCTTTCGGGATCGTCCACAAATGACAGTGTGGAGGGAAAGCTCGAGAGATGCTACATCAGCTACACGACCAAGCTAAACCCAAAGTGTCAGTGTACAGTCTCGCCTTAATCAATACACATAAACGTACTAGTCTGTCAATGTAAACCAATATTCTCGTCTTTCCGTGTTCAGCGCTCTCCATATCTCCATAGACTGCTATTCTCCAGCGTTGATCTCTTCCAGCCTCGCCGTTGCTACTGAGTCCATCAGCCAGCGAAGGAAATTTTGGACCTAGTATGAATATATCAACACCGCAGAACGCAGCAACTTTGTCCAAATGTTCAACGACAGATTGTCTCAAGCCTGGAACCGCCGAATCAATAATCAAGTCTCCGTCAACATCTATGACTGCACAACGCTACAGGGAAATTAGCACGTTGGGATCACTGGGGACAGCAGTATGAATCATACCAATGCGATAGGGGTATCATTCAAGATCGTTTCTCTGCTCTTGTGTACCAATTCCGGGCTTCCCGAAAGAGTAACGGTTGTAACCTGTGCAGGGGAGGCAGTGGGACGTTTAGGCGTGGTGACAGCGACATCAGCCAAGATAGGCAAAGGTCCATTGGTAATAGCTGCGCAAAGTTTCGAGAGGATTTCGATATTTGAGGTGTGTACCGGTAACTTCCAGACAGGAATGTCATCGGGCGCGTCTTTGGGATGTGTCCATCTCAGAACAGCATTGGCCGTGGCGTAAAGAATATCCTCAGTATTTGGACCGGCGAGATCAGAAGCGAAGGGGATATTGAATGAATAGTGGATAGTAGAGTCCGCAGGGGTTGGTGCCAGCGCTGGTGAAGGAGTCGGTTTTGTGTGAGGCGGCATGGAGGACATGCCATTCATTTGATTTTGTCGCGACATGCCGAATCCTGGACCTGACCAGTGCCTCATATCGCGACCGAGGTTTGATAATTTATTCATTCTTATTGTGTGTTTCGTTGTTGACAAACTCGACCACACAAATTTGGGATGAGTTGTGGAGGGTCGAAGAAGGTCAAAGGGAAGTAGACCAAATAAGATATTTGGGGTACCAGAGATAATGTAAGTTGAAAGACTGGGCTCCTGCTGCTTTTGATCAGTAAGGAAGCTGGATGAATTGAGCCAGACCGGTTCGGTAACGACAAGCGAAGAGTTTGGGGCTGATGAGTGGTCTGTGTTGCATGATGAGTGAAATCGAAGTGGGCAATGGAGGAAAGAGAATGTTAAAGCAGCCAGAGACAAAGCAAAAGTAAAGGAAAGTAAAGCAAAGCCATTGGGTTTGAGAGTTCGAGGAGGATGTACGCATTGTGTTGGGTGCACCTGGTCGTGAGCATGGAAAGTTGGGTGTCGCGGTGAAATGGAGAGATGGGGAAGAGCTAAAGGAAAGGGGGGATTGGAAAGAAAACGAAGTATGGTGCAGTGAGGGGAAATAGATTGGAGTGAATCCAGACACGGTGAGTTTGGTGTACACGGTACCGATTATCGACAATTACATCGCTGTCTCATCAATTCTGGAATTGTTGGGTACGTATATACATGGACAGGACAGGGTACCAGCAAAGAGGCCTTGGGGAAATGAAATGGTGACACACCACTGAAGGAACAGACACGCACCGTAATCGTATCTTATCTTGACCAGTTGTACAATACAGCCAGGTAAGTACAGCGTGATGTAGAGGTGCAAGAGGCACGAAAGATAATGTGAAACTTATTGGGTATGGAGTGCAAAGGTATCAATATTGGTGAAGAAGAAGAAGGGGACGAGGAGAAGAACGAGAGGAAGAGGAGTAAGAACAGACTCGAGTGTTGGAGGTTAGCCTCTGGTTGGCCCAATCCGTTATTCGTGCTGGTAAAGTTTATATGGTGTGAGTGTGTGTGGAGAGAGAATGTTCCAAGAGATATGGTTCGACGATAATGGAGGCGGTTCAAAGAGGTGATGGTGTCCTGTAGTCAGTCTATAGAGAAATGTATGGTTAGAGCTATTTACAAGTCCCTCTTTACACTTTCGTGCTATTCCAATATCGTACAACCCAGCCAGCAGCGATGATGGTTATGAAGCTATCGCTGTCATCCAATTCGCCCTTCCATTGGTGAAGTCGCAATGCAGAGTGTATCGTTTGAAGCGAGGTGAGCAAGGGCAGTGAGTGAGCTTGCGCTCTCGTTCGTGTTCGAGGGTTGGTTTTTTTTTTTTTTGGTTAATGTACCGGCAAGTACGTTTGACACAACGATGCATGCACAAAGGATACAAAGAAAGATGTGGGCAATCCACTCAAGTCTTGTAATTCGATCTGATTCGACTTCGGTCAATGGATAAGGTAAAGTTTGAAAGCTTTTGTGCGAGATCCCAGCATTGCAGCCAAATTCCACCGCAATTGTATCGCAAATAGGTAAATAAGTGCCTGAGCGTGAATAGTGAGAAAGCTTGAAGCTTCTTGATATGATATGATTGGATTGGATTGGATTGGATTGGATTGGATTGGATTGGATTGGAGAAAGGAGAAAGGAATCTTTGGGGAACTAGGGGGCCAAGACGCAGTATAGCTGAATGAACAACAAGGCAGGAGAGAGAATTCAGAATTCAAATACTGCACTATGCTTATACTACCTAGGGAGGTCTTGATTAAACTGGACGAGCTGGAGCTCAATGACGAACAGTAGTTTAGGGATCGACACCCGTCGGCCACTCGCGAGAACTTGCTCTATGGAATGGATGGACGGATACATACCCAGGTAGACGTCGATGGTACACTTGTTGACGAGCCTTTCTATTCTTCACTGCTTCTTACTTGTCAACATACATCACATCACAATAAATTGACATCACCAGTCACTCAATCCATCAATCGTGATAATAAGTATAATAACAAGTTACGGCCCTCTCACCAATTTCCCACCCCATTGCCGCTCTAACAACAATCACTCGACCGCGACCTATGCACCTACCGAGTACATGAACAGTGGTGCACCGAACATGAGAGTACTCTCGACAATCATGCAAGTACCGCACCACATCATATCATAACATAAACCATCAATTATATTATATTAATCAAAAAAGATGACTTGTAATAAACACTCTTTCCAAATCCTTTCCTTTCCTTTCCTTTTCTTTCCTTTCCTTTTCTTTCCTTTCCTTTCCTTTCCTTTCCCTTCCCATTTCTTCCCATCCCATCCCTTCCCTTCCCATCCAAACCCCACAAAACCAAACCACCCAAATCCGTTTCAACCCTTCCAAGTTTCGAGTAGAAACCCCTCCAATCCGCCATCCGCCATCCGCCATCCTCAAACCTCCAACCTCCAAAGCAGAGATGAGAAGAAAAAACGAAGAAGCAAAAGCACACAAAATAAAAACAAACCAAAACCAAAACACTCCCACATTCTCAAGATCATCTACCTATCCCATACCCCTATCGCAGTAATGATCATCTACGTCGCCCATTCCATCCATTTCATCCACTAGGGACTTAGTACCTACCTCCCACCCTACCTGCCAACCAACCAATAAGTCTGGACCCAGCTTTTGCTTCGCCTCAATATCTCATGTCATAATCATGGCCACCAGGACTCCAGTCACTTATTAGCTCGCTTCTACTCGAGTACCTAGTAACTTATTACATACACACACCAGAATCCCGCTTACTAATCCCTTTCTTCTTCTTCTTCTTCTTCTTATCCCCCTCCCTCGAAAAGTAAATAGAATCAAGAGACCCATCTATCTACTCATCTACCCATCAATCAATCTACCAATCAACTTAAAATCCTCCCAATTCGAAACACTCCTTGGTATTCTTATTTCTGTCCACCAGATTCAGTATGCCCCATGCACAAAGCCGTCCAGGAACGAATATTTACAGAACAGCTTACTCAAGAGTCCAAACTCAAAGTTCGGTCTAGACCCCGGACTTTGTCTGGTTGGTAGTGTGTGGCTGCTCGTGCTTGGTTAAAGACGTAAAGTATGCTGTGTTAGCTAAGTACCGTTTGCAAGGTTCTTCGTGGAGAGATGTTTGCTCCGATCTGTTTTGATTATTAAAATAGCTCGCCGGTGTTGCACTCATTCAACCATGGAAATCTTCACGTCAATCACAGATTGAGTTTGATATATTAAATTTTGGGGCATTTTGATAGTTGTACAATGACATGTATGTTTAATCGCTTGCTTCTGAATGCATTTGTGATTTGCCAGCCAGATATCCAATCCAACACTGCTGTTTCAAAAACCACACAAAATTCCTCCACGCCCATTACGCCACATTAACCCTACATGATTTTTCCCCCACACACTGCGAAGTATAATACCAGCCACAATCGAATCGGAACAGACTGCCGGTTGAATACCGCTACATCCAGTCTTGGCTTCCATGGATTGTTTCGAGTTTCAGCGGTACACTTTCCTTGGTACATCATCTGCATAAATGAACACCGAGCTTTCGCGTTCCCGAGGCCTCTCTATAATAGCCGGCCTCTGATTCTCCACCTCATAATATCTCTCTCCTTCTGCTGCTGTAGGCTGATGACTGCGGGGAATTATTTCCGTGGGACGAACGCTAAATTCTCGGCGAGGAGGTGCCATGACTTCGCGACGAACTTCAGGGTGAACGCTTGAAGCATACTCCCTAGGAGCCTCGGGTCGGACACTTGAAAGTCTTCCCACGTATTCTCTAGGTACTTCATATCTAATAGCTTCTGGTCGCACACTTTGTGGTCGAGATAAATACTCTCGAGGAGCTTCATCATAATGACTGGCTTGACGACGCTCAGGTTGAGCTCTGACTCTAACATATTCTTCGCCTGGTGGTCCCATCGGCGTTGGGCGAACTGAATATTCCCGTTCACGGTATGAGCGGTATTCGGGTTGCGCGTACTCTGGCTGTGTAATGACACGTCGTGGGGCAGTAACGATGGGAGAGGCTCTTCTGTACAACACTCCATCTTCTTCAAACGTTTCTACTGGCGGGCGAGTAGACATTGTCCTAACAGGGGCACGCTCATAATAGAGCTCCCCATCGTCATGCCTTCTGGCGATTGGAGCAACTGATTGACGCATTGGTGGCGCGGGAGTGGGGTCAATATACTCACGGCCATATGCATCAACAATGATTCTAACAGGTTGACGCGGAGGTCCCATTGGAATTGGTGATCTTCTCTCTCTCATAATCGGCGATCGAGATCTCTCGCGATCAGCATCTGGGCGGATACTCATTCTGGACAATACAGGTCGCTCTCTTTCGGTGTAATATCTAGGTTCCTCGATGGTTTGTCGGTCCACAATGGCGTGAGAGCTTTCCCTAATTGGCCGAGAGTATGGTAAGGCATAAACTGGAGATGCTGGTCTTCTTGTATACTGTCCCCCGCTGTCAACTCTTTGATATTCCACTTCATCGCGCTCCACGCGCTGATATACGGGTTCTGGTCGTCGAACCTCTGCATATCGATCTGGGTAGCCTCCCTCATAACGCACGGGAGCTCGAACGTCTTCATATCTTTTAGGAGCGGCTTCCGGAATCACCTCAACTGGCTCATATCTAGGCTCATCATAGTTAAGTTCTGATGCGTATTGGCCTGACTGTCGCTGTCTCTTTTGTGGTCGTGGTAGAGGTACAGCAGCAAATGGGGATGGTGACCGGGGTTCTGCCTTGATGTATGGAGAATCCGGTGTGTCGGTTTGGCCATTATCATTAACCTTACGCTTCTTCTTCTTTCCTTTCTTCTTCTCTGAAATCTTTGGTCCATTCGGGGAACTTTCTGCACTGGATAAGCCAGAGGCTGCATTTCGGAGTGCAGCAACTTGGGGTTGTTGTGCCTCATTAACGGGAAGGGCGTCTCGTAGGATAGGGGGATCTCTTGCAGTAGCCAATGGTGAGACGCGGGCAGGTTGTGGTGCTAGGGGAGATAGATTATGGGCTCGGGTGTTAAGTGGTTGCTGCAAATCTATTTCAGATGCCTTTGCTTTGGGTAATCCATCACCCATCTGCTGAGAACCTGCGCTTTCAGAGCCTGTACTCATACTGTCTTGAGAAAGATCAACGATGCCCGATACTCTACGTTGCACACCCTTGGTATGTGATGGCTCTTGGGCAACCTTTCCTCGAAAATCATGTTGAGACTGTTGTTCAGCAGAATGATTTTTCTGAGTCCCTAGTGGGCGGTACTGTGATTGTGAATGTGTTTGAGATTCTAGATGATTATTTTGGGATAGTAGACTACCAGTCATAACCACATCATTGTCTTCAACATTGGTTGCTGGATCAGTTTGAGCTGCCGATTCTTCAATCGAAACCTCACCGCGTACTTGCCCGCTAAGGGTTGGCTTGTGGCTATGCGATGAATTGGATGGCTCAGGGGTATCATGCTGACTAGAATAGAAAGAGTTTTCATCAAACGAATCACTTCCAGCACCCACAGAAGGTTCAACTTCTGGAGCCGTGGCGGGATGAACTATAGCAAGAGCTTTTTGCAAAACTTCGGTAAGATCAAAATTGGGGAGGGATTCAGATGTCTGAAGCAAAGCTTTTTGGGCCAAACGATGTTGGTCCATTTGTTCCCTAAGAGCTCTTTCCAACCTCTGCCTCTGCAACTGTATTTCCGCCTTTATAAGATCATCAGATTTCTCCAACAGGATTGGATTTATCTCTGATGTTTTCACAGATTTATTAGAAATCGTAGATACAGACTGTTTCGCAATGTGGCTGTTTGCCCCGGCAGCACGATAATTGACTGGTGAATGACTATTCGAGGATGGTGCCGAGTCGATGGCTGCTTGCGCATTTGCGCGTATTGCTGATGTGTTAGGTGACGATGTATTACGAGCTAGACTGCTCTGTTTTCCCACTCCTACAATATGAGAAGGGACTTTGACGCGAGGATGAGTTCCTGCAAGAACAGCATCTCGAAATGAAATTATCTTCTCGTACTCCCGAATTTCACGAATATTCTCTGTTGTCAGTGTTACACCATTTGTGCCATTGGTCGGCACAAAAGCAACAGCCCCTTGGGCCATGTTTGAGAAGAGTGAGCAAATAAATGAATCAACAATACGAGAAGTTGACTTATTGCGAATGCAAGTATGGAGTCTAATAAACGAATTGATGATTGACTATAAATGCCAAAGTTGTGTTGTGTGAATGTTTATTCGTGTTGATGTTTTAAAGAACAAGGTTGAATCTTAAGAAGGTCGAGAAATTATGTCGCCTAAAAAATCAATGGGTAGGTGCAGACTTGTATGACTAAGCGAGGATTGATTCTACAATAGAAATGACACGGCGTCCGTACTTAAGTGAATATCCATCCGATCGGCGCGGCATCGATGTTCCCCGAATGACTCTTTAGATACATACTATTATAACCCGAACACTCTCCACATTCTCTTAGTTTTTGTTAATCAATGTATAGCATCTTCAAATGTGCTAGATCTCGCACTTTCCTTTCCCATCCCACATACACCATTGCTAGAGCAATTAGATCAACAATCACTACCGCCTCTATACCTACCCCTATTAACTCTCATTTCACCACCACCAAAATGGGGGATTCACGGCCTGTCTTTTTCTTTGATATTGATAATTGTGTAAGCTAATCCTTACAGTTTGATACAATTTCATGATTGCTAATCTTTGAACAGCTATATTCCAAGAGTACGAACGTCTTTGTTGCCACATCCACACACAATCCCCCAGTGCATCAACTGACGCAATACACTCCCTAGGTAAAAAGGTCCATGACCACATGACTGATTTGATCGATGTCTATTTCATGAAACATCTTGAGCTCAGCCGAGAAGATGCCTATAAGCTCCATCAAGAGTACTATCAAACCTATGGTCTCGCCATCGAAGGTTTAGTGCGTCACCACAAGATTGATGCTCTGGAATACAATCGTCAAGTAGACGATGCTGTCCCATTAGAGTCCATTCTTTCGGTGGATACAAAGCTCCGCAAGCTACTCGAGGACATTGACCGGTCCAAAGTCAAGCTTTGGCTATTCACCAACGCTTATGTTACCCATGGAAAACGTGTTGTCCGTCTACTCGGCGTAGAAGATTTGTTTGAGGGTATGACATACTGTGACTACGCTCAGGAAAAGATGATTTGCAAACCTTACAAAGAATCGTTCGAAAAGGCCATGAGCGAAGCTGGAGTAAAGGAATTTAAAGATTGTTATTTTGTCGGTAGGTTCTTTCCGAGCCTGATTTTATCATATTAATACTCACCCATTTTAGATGACTCGCTCATAAACTGCGAAGCAGCTTATAAACTTGGTTGGACAGCAGCTCACTTGGTTGAGGAGGGTGTGAAATCACCTGCTAAGCCGGTAGCAAATTTCCAAATCAGCACTTTGGAAGAGCTAAGGACCGTCTACCCACAATTTTTCACCACTAAATAAAGCATCAATGATGTGGTAAGAAGTGTTCGACATTCCCTAGGGAAGTAGTTCTCATTAATAGAGTGGACAACCAAAGAGAGTCCCATGTTTGTTCTTCGGTAGAATAGACTAGATCAATACATAATATATACCCCTTCTTGAAATTTTCCGAAACTATCTCAATTATCCTCAGTGAACAATCTTATCACGCGGTATTCCTATAACCTAGAAATCACTCTGGAATCCATGAGCCAGGGGTGCAGCGGCCACAGTCCTGTCAGGTGATAACATTGTACGTTATTACCAACGCAACGAGCTGAGAACAGTCGACTGCCTTGGTTTGCAATACAACACTTGATCATAGAATTTTTCTATCCTCAAAACCCCATTCTCTGACCACTTCCATATTCCTAAACGCCTTGTGCCTACCCAAACGCCGAAGCTTGCAGGTATAAATTTAATCGAATGAAAGGTTCAATGGCGTTCGATTTACGGTCTCTTCACACTCCTTATAACACCCTCCAATCTAGCCAGAACGGCCTCTTTTTCTTTCAAAGCCTCTTTTCTCCTCTCATCTTCTTCTTTCAATTCTTGCTCTAATCTTAGAATCGTCTGGTGCTGCTTGGTCTCGCTGTCTTCTAGTCCCGGTAGCGCAGATATCAGCACCTCGATTTGCTGCTCCTTGATGATAAGATCCCGTGCTAATTCTAGCTGGCCTTCTTTAAATTTGTCCGCGGGTAATGGCTCTACTATAGTAAAAGGGTGAGTCAAAATTGGCATATGATAGGGGCTGGCATGCTCACAGCCGTCTTCATTTGGCAATGCTTCGCCGGATTCGTCCTTCTTGGTATCTTTTCGGACCATGTCGGTTGGGCTGAGAGTTTGGTAGTCATGGTGCTTGTTAACCCATACGAGCGATGCGACGAATTGAAGAGCGAGCTAAGTAATGTCAGTGGTTGGACGTGGATTCTTTTAAATCATGAACTTGACCTCATCAATCGCTTCTTGAAGTTGTGTCAATCGATCAGCCATGGCTTGTTGCTGATAGAGAAAGGGAAATCAGTGTTGTGGGAACTCCAAACAGATACTCCAGAGCTTACACGAATTGATGTCAGCCTTGCAGATAATCTTATGCGGGGAGATAT
The DNA here is from genome assembly GCA_019395245.1 of Botrytis pseudocinerea. NCBI lineage: Eukaryota > Fungi > Ascomycota > Leotiomycetes > Helotiales > Sclerotiniaceae > Botrytis > Botrytis pseudocinerea. The sequence continues at coordinate 252,888 of JAHXJK010000004.1, forward strand.
CCATAAATGGTTTAGCTGATGAGAGATCATCGGCCGTAGCCTTGCATAATTTCCGGCTTCCGAGCATCAATATCAGAAAAGACGAAAATATGTACAAAACGTTCTCACACTACATGTTTATTCCTGCCGCTCTTCTTTCTTTCCGAAAGAGTGTATGCAGGTACCCAATAAGAGCCCGCTTTTACATCCGCTTTGCATTACTCAGGACGAACTACGCTGTGGAGGTTTATGCCAGTCACATGATACTAGCAAACTCAGCCAATCTTCATGTTTTTAGCACGTTCTCATCTGCGTTTCTTGCGATGGGGCAAGCAATCATCACGCCGATGTTTTGCAAACAGTGCAACAGTAACTGCATCTGAAACTAATACCGAAGCGGATGATATAGTATATCCTAACTTACAGAATGCAGAACATCATGATCTGCCCAGCTTTCTGGAATATGCATCGCGCAACAACATGGACACACGCAGTACTACATATGTAGGGACTCACTATGAATATATGGTTAAGCAAGCATTGGAGCGACTGGGAATGTCTCTCAGGCAAGTCGGTGGAAGATCAGACTGTGGCATCGATCTTCTTGGAACATGGTCATTACCCACAGCTCCCCAGCCATTAAAAGTCCTCATACAATGCAAAGCATTTGCGTCTAAGATTAAACCAGCTCAAGCTCGTGAACTAGAAGGGACCTTTGTAGGTGCTCCGCAAGGTTGGAGAACATCTGGTGTGATGGCATTTTTAGTATCGCAGCAAGCAGCAACCAAAGGTGTAAGAGAAGCTCTAGGCAGGAGTCAATGGCCGATGGGTTATGTACTGTGCGGGGCGGAGGGAAAGGTCATGCAGATGTTGTGGAACCGGAAGGCAGCTGATGAAGGTTTGGGGGGCTTAGAAGTTGAGATGCAGTATGCTGGTGGTGATCGGAATGAAAAGGAAGTCATTTTGACACACAAGGGAACGGATATTAAAAATTGAAACATTGTTTGATGCGACCAAAGTGGGTGCATTTTTCTGCAACAAGACATCAGACGGATCGTTTGATCTTCAGTCCCGAAAGAGCAGCAATTGCTTCAGCAAATAGCTTGTCGTCTTTGTCCCACGGTCGACAAAATTTGGGTTGGGAATACATTTGCGAAGAGGTCCCACATATCCACTTCTCTTCTCCCCTGCAAAATCCAGCCTGCCTTGTGAACGATCATTTATCAGCTATCACGACTGATACTATCTACGAGGCATTCTTCTTGGTTGCTGCGAGACACCTTCTAAGCAATCACGATGTGTTATCAAGTCATCCAATTATTTGAGTGCACTCACCAAAGCCCCTCAATGAACATTCCATGCAAGCAACCATCGGAAAACTGTGGTGGTATATTTCTGAGGCAGGAGATTGAAGATACCAAAGGACTATGTGAGGTAAATGTTGCCTATTGGGTTCTATGGCTTACCATGATCTAACACGCTGTTAGAGATGCCATCAAAATACGGAGATGAGAGGATCTGGGATAGAGCCGGAAGATGAGGGTTATTGGTCATGACTCTGGTCTGAAGTGTGGAGAAAGGGACGCCTGATATGCTCATAACGACGAATGACTTTTGATGGGTTGGAAACTTGGATGATCCTGAAATATTCCAACTCTAAATAAAAAGCACTGCAACACACTTCCCGAAATTACATTGCGTCTTCGTCTTAAAGATTCTACTAGATTCTTGTGACACATGATGTTTTTACTTTACTTTCTATGTACTCATGACACTTCATTTAATCTCATGAGGTATTTTCATTCAACCCGAACCTTTTCATCGGTAAACAACAAGAGACCTTGACAGCGATAGAGCGAGATATTCACATCTCACCGGCTCCGAATTACAACCTTGGGATACACCGCAATAACTAATCCTGCTCCAACTCTGTCCATCGGTTATTGAGAGCCATTTTTGCAATAGACTGGATTTCCTCTACAGGCTGTTGTCAACAGATATTCAAGGTATATTCCTGGGTGAGAGACACGTCATTGGTGTTTAGTTCATCAATCTGGTGGTAATAGGTCAAATCATAGAAGCCATTGATACTCCCCTTTCGGGTTTTCATGTTGCTTTGGCGTGGGGAAGCCTTATTGACCTATGCAAGATCCCGACGTAGAACTATGAAGGAAAGATTTAGTATCAAAAGTGAACATGTCGGTTTGGAGAGTTCAGCCTGTAGATGAAGAGCTGTCGAGCAGTTTCAAGCACCAGTATTCAGCACTTTTTATAGAGATGATAGAACGGAAATTGATTTGATTTGTTACTTTTTCCGCTAGGAGGAATGAATCATAACGTGACATATTATTAGCCGGAATACTTCCAAAAGCACCAGATATCACGAGATGATATAAATCTTTCTGGGAAGGTGTGGAGGGGTGTTAAGGGAACGATGAGGTTCAATATATGTATGATGGAGTGAAGGAAGTAATTACGTCCGTGAAAGAAAAACTTTCATTAAAAATATTTCTGTGATGAATGTGTGTCCCGGTAGCGCAAAGTAATTTCCAAAGATGAAGATGAAATAGAAAGTGCGACAGTGACGTAGCCTCAACATCCCAACAATATGGAAGAAGTGAGACATGCTGCCTAGGAGAAAGGGGCGGGGCTTACGGAAACTCGGCTAGATCTTAAGAGGTTGTGAATCATCAAGGGGTGAATTAACTCGACGAAAAATGTAGACCTATTCTCCTAGTAGAATGCTGAGTAATCTTTTGAAGTCTTTAAATACTCACCGCATCATCATACTCTTTGAATTCCGAAAGTGCGATCAGAAAGACGGGAATACTACAAGAACTCAGGGCTTATTTCTCTTGCTTGTTGGCCGTAGTTCACATCCCAAGCTCCCAGGTTACAGTGTACATAGTTAGTTAGCTCTCGAGATCAATTTTTGAGGAACTTCCACGTCTCAGATTTGAAATGGTTGTCCGTCTGGATTTTGGAACGGACGGTGACATATTTACCAGGAAAGCAATTGACAACACTAAGATTCAATTTCTTGAACCTTTGCACTATTTTTTTACTTCTTGGAAATATTAGCGGAAGCCGAGTGGAGCTTCTTGTAGATAGTTTGATTGAATATTATTAGTCCATAGATCTCCCGCATCGATTACAGTAACGGGATACTCTTTGGTGCTGACTCCAAAGGGAGAACTCACTCCTTATAAGTCATTCTCGTTATTTTTTCACAACACATCCAATCCACTATATTCGTCCTATAGTTAATCCCTGTCTCCTACTCGGAGACCAACCTGGAGAAAGGAGAAATTTCTGGGATGGGTAGTACCCATTAATACGGCCATGTCTATCTCAAACGAAGCACTTCATTGTAAACAATGGAGAAAACACGTAGACAATGAGGTTTTGATTTTTAACTATCTGTTGAACTTCTACGCATCGCCAGCTGAGTTCTCTACGTATGAAATGAAGTCAAGTGACCATGATCTGAAGACTGTGATTCTGTCTATGACGAAAATGACAGTGACACGAGCATCAATTGGATACATTTGAGAATTGATAGTGTAAAACAGTTTCAAGATATATTAACTTCTGCCGTCACCGATTAACACTGTATATTGTTTCTCTTGACTTATCTTCGAAGTTATATCATTGCTGTGAACCAACGCGACGTCTAAGGCTAAATTGCTGCTCTTTAGACTGTTCCACGAACCTCCAATTACCACGACCATTATGATCTTCGGAGATCTGAAGAAACTTGAGTTTACATAGAAAAAAAAATCTGACAAGATATCAAGTGACAACTTAAGGATGAAAGTTGAAAATTGAAACAAATAGTGGAGAAGCGAACCTAGTGGATATGTGAATCATTCACTGTTTCCACATACACCACTTATTACTATAATCACGAGACCCTGTGTGTGAGTATGTCAAGCACTAATATCAACAAAGTAATGAAGATTCGAATGAATTCGTATATGTGTATCTCATCATATCAAATACATAAAGCCATTAATAAGATCATTCTCTGATGAACGAATCTTGAATACTCGCTTAGGTGGTTATTAGCACTTGGATTTCACATACTTGTGGAGTATCAATGTCCTCACTCTAGAGCAAAATTTAATACAGAAGTATCCAGAGACTCGATTGTGTAAGTTTGATTGAAATTTATATGGGGCGTTTGCATCCGTAGGCTATGCTGCGACATCTCCCCTTGGTAACAGTCCCTCTATGGAATTAGATCGCGCATATCTCAAAGACCTTGGGCGAAAATGAGACTAGTTTCTATCTTGTGAAAGAATTTCAATAGGACTTGAATGAATGATGCGTGGATGCTTCACCCGAGAATGGAAATGAAAGTTCAAGTGAGCATTATTTACTTTGTAGAAGTGAAAAAAGAGAAGAAAACAACGAATTTTTTGAGTACCAAAATGATCAGACTTGTACTTTTGGAGGATAAATAAGTGAATATATGTGGATCTGCATGTAAGTGACTGTTCAAGGAATATGATCAGAGAGGCAGGAGTCAATTATAACAGATGCCCAACTATGCATTGAACATGTCTCACGAAAGTCTCTATAAGTAGGATCTCTGGCCTCAGTACTCATTCAACTTTAATCAAAAATCGAATTGGTATAAGAACCACAGGTCATCCGGATGTAATCACCTATGACTACATAGGAATAGGCACTGGAGATTGACTTGAATATAAGTGTGCAATTAAAACCTCACTTCGTTAGATGTCATCACCTACAACCACAAAAGTTAAATTGGTGTCATCCCATAACTACTGCTATATTTTTTGATGGCGACAGCAATTGAATAACAATAAACAGATGCAATTACATGAAAATAATACGAACTCATATACTTCAAACCTGAGATAAAGCCTTCGATCGGGTTTGCTCTTAGAGCTTAGCGAGAAGGGCTGGTATCTCCAGGACCGCCTGTCATTGCGCTCACCTGGAATGTATTAAGATTGAGTGGCACATGTTATCATAGCTCTCTTATACGTGCTTCATAGGTAGACTTTTAAAGAAATATATTCGAATATTCGAGGATGTGAAATTGACGCTTAGTAGCTTATATATAGACTCGAAAATCATGGATACATTCAAATTCTCAGGGAGTTTAAGATTGTGTCTGATGGAGGATCTTTATGATTTGATTTCTTGGCTAATTGAAATATCATATTAGATACTTCAAGAGAAAACGCTTAAGATGTGTGGATCGTATATAGTGTTTGCGCGGCTATTGTATGATTTGTATACCATCGAGAGTTCAGATACATACCAGCGTGTGAATCGAAAGACAACGAAACTCGAAACACCACAAATTAACAACAAAAATCTATCTCAATGATAGTGCTAAGTCTCTCTCGGATTAAAATAAGAGTACTTAGGTATACATGAGTTTATATCATACTCTCTTGAGATACAATGCAAAATTTGACAAATGATATGCTCTCCCGCGCCACGTTTTGAATTTGGTGCTTTTTTGGAAAGATAGTTTTGAGCTTGAAATGCTTCTCATGTATTTGCTACTTATACAGATGATATAGAGCAAAGTGGGTATGTCAAGTTCTATGTTGGAGATCTGGAAATCCAAGGAGTTGCACAATCCGCATATATCTGCGTGTGAATCATCGAACAGTGAATTCAGTCCAGAAAAGAGGAGCTAAGCTAACGAATTCTTCAGAGTATGCGAATATCACTAAGAGATATGCTTCGAAGGGGTATGCAAGATCCCGATTTATGAGTTTATAAAACACAAGAAAAGAAAATGCAAATGCAAAGACAGTCCACAGAAGTTTGTGCGAGAACCTCGTGCTTTGATCATCATTTTTTAACGTTGTGATTCCTACAGTGAACACCGAGAAGTACTTTAAACATTGAATCTAAAAAATAGTATAAAATCTTGCTATTGTCTCCAATCGTCGTAGGCATCGCTATTTGCAGTCATTGAACATTCCACATGTCCGAGCATTCTGAAGAAGAGCTTTAGATAATGATAGTGTAAATTTATACAGGAATAATCTCCCCAGCTCTATCGTATGAAAAGTCGTATATTCCTTATACTTTCTTTTCTTGCTATTGCGCTATCCATCTTTGTGTTGTTCATGACAGTCCACTATCTCAAAAATTGAGAATTTTTAACACAATCGATAGCATAAAGACAGGGAATAAATGCATCCAAGACAACTAAAAAGCGGTTCTGTATCCTAGATAGATAAGGAGAAGAAAGTGAATATAATCCTTCTTGTCTATATATAAAATTCTATCCCGCATGTCAGTTTCAGCAGCGACATAGACAGACACTCGAGACGAAAGGAAGGGTGGTAGTGGCAGACGCTCAGCTTCTTTGAAGCTTCAAAAGCCAGATCCTCGCGTTGCACCTTGAGGGATTTTACACATCTCCAGGAAAGTTTTGCTAGGTAAATGACAATTAACGGACGAAGTGCGACGATAAAAACATTCTAAGCGACGAAAACAAGAACGGCAATATGTACGTACTTCCATCCAACAATCTTGACCTATATTTCGCTTACAGCGCACAACACGCCTCCTCTAATATATACACCAGACATCCATCCGCAAATTATGAAGTTTTGTCAGCAGGCTGGCCAGCTGGAATCCTTTTTGGAAAAAGTGTCTACTACGGTCGAAAGATAATAGCAAGAGGAAAGATAGAAAGATATCCTTCTTATAGAGCGAAAAGTTGAGTCAGTCAAACCCCAACGAAGAAGATCCATCTTGAACTCACATCCACTTTATCTTACCATCTACCATTCACCATCTATTTTCCTATCCTATACAATTCACTTATGACATACCCATCATCACTGCAAAAAGCCTTTACCACTCATTGCCACAAGGAACCTGAACCCCCCCTCCATTTGGTACGAACTATCTTCCCCAAGCGAGCCCTCCTCCTCCCCCCTCTTTTTCGCCCATAAATACCTCCCACCAGTCACAAAAGCATATTCTCTAACCACAAAACACGGAAACTGTCATATGGACTTATGGAGCCCTCTCAACTGCCAGGTTCAAACTTCTGAAAATGGGATTTCTTGGATATGGTGTGTATGTGTATCTATAGAGTTGAATGCTAGTTTCACGTGTAAGGATATATCATCATTGTATATCATTCATATTGTGTAAAAATAACAACAACAACAACAATAACACACCATTCCACCACATCTCATAAAAACCAACAATACTCATTCATTCACTCCCCTCGTGTAAGAACCATCCATTCATCCCTCCATCGAACAGTAACAACAACAACAACAACAACATTAGTCCAGATCTCATCTCATCTCATCCCATCCCATAAAGTCAACACCCACCCAACCTACAGAACCACAAAATAGCCAACCGCACAGAATCAATCCGCACATTGTCCCTGCCGAATTCAACCAAGAACAATACCAAACCCCAATCTTCCCTTTTCTTTTCTTTCCTTTCCTTTCCTTTCCTTTCCGCAACCAATTTTCCACTTCGTCTTACTCCATAGCATGGTATTACCCAGACGCAGAAACGAGAAGACTAGTATATTAGTTTACCTGCCTACGTCTTTCTTTAATCTGAAGACGAGATTAATGTTGGATATTCTATATAATATACAACTTTATACATACATACACATAAGTTATATAAATAAACATATATCAAGCAAACCAAACCCCTCCATCCCCCCGAAAAAGAATCATAAGAGAAAAAATCACAAAATATAAGTGAATTTCCTAGAATGAAAGTCTTAGATTAGATTATCTGTGCGTACTTACTTACTTGCTTACTTGTCAGTTATGCAACTGCAACTACAACTGCACCTGTTCAATACTTTATTTTATGTTATGTTATTTTATTTTGTTTCATTTGGCTGTAGGGTTGGTTGTCTGTATGGAGTCAGAAGGGAGGGAGTAAGATAGTAAGGTAAGGAAGGAATGTAATGATACGGAGATGGTATGATACGATATAATATGGATAGATAGATATACGATATATAATTCCAGGATGTGCAATAAAAGGAACAAAATGAAATGAAACGAATAATAAGATGGGGCTCGTAAAGCAAATAGATAACATGTCCCATATCCCATGTAACTATCCACGAGATGTTAGATATGAGATATAAGATGAGACATGTGAATTCTTCTTCAGGAGACTGGACAGAAGATGACAATAAGGATAAAGATATTTATTCTCATTTGTGTTCCAAGTCAATGTGATGGTACAATAATAGTATGTATATCTTATTCATGATTCATTACCCTCCCAAGGTTCTCGAATACCAATACAGTAGCATTGCCAATTCAGTAGCAAGCAAGCAAAACCTCATTCCTCACAAAACTTTACAAACCTCTCATCAACTCCCCAATCGTAATTGGTTTCCTCACCGCATTTGAAAAGCCCTCATGAAACGTAACCCAGACCTTTTTTTCCGGCATCTTCTTCTCTCCACCTCCTCTATTCTCTCCAGCGCCCACATCGCCATTCTTTCCCAACACTCTATCTTCCAGCACCCTCCCGAAGAAATCCTTCTTAATATCATTGCCTGTGCCCACCCCCAAAACATTCTTCTCACTCTTCCCCTTCCCAAACTTCCCCTTTTCAAAAGAGTATTCCTCATCCCCTCCGTCCACATTCCCCATCTTATACCTCGCCTGTCTCGCTTTATTCTCCCTCACAATGATATTTTTCTGATATTCCTGATCCAGAACTTGTCTCACCGCATACCTCACATTCGTGGCATCATTTTTAATCGGCGATGTCAAAAACGTAACCAACGTATCAAGAGGTGGTTCCATCCTATAGACCCACTCACTCGCCCCCCATTTCGCGCCTGCATCACTATCCTCTAACCTCCCTCTTTCAAATATTACACCGATTTCGCTCATAACATCTACAGCTCTTTTGACCATTCTTTTTTCAGAATCCTTGCGTACACTGGCTATACCTTTCGTTTCGCCGCTTCCTCCTACGATGATGGGTTTCACTTCTGGACTTATCATGCGTACAACATATGGCAATAAATCCATAGCTATATCCTCGCAACTTCTAAAACTTCTCAAAAGTTTCGCGTCAAGCTGAGCTTGTAATTCTTGAATTGTGCTTCTGTTTAATTTCTCCATTTCAAAGGCCGAGAAATCAGCACGGGGACCGGTGAATGGTAAGGGCTCGGCTTCTGGTTCAGCATCTTCGTCATTTTTACTCCACTTCTTATTTGGTTGATTGTCAGAACGGAAATAGTGGCGAGAGGGCGACGCAAATAAATGATGCCATGCTAGAACGGGCTGAGTAAGATAACCAGCCAATTCCCATTCCTGGCCGGAAAAGACGCGTGATGAACAACTATCATGAAAATGAAGCCACTCGTAAGCAGCATCTGGTTTAGAAAGTATGGAGTCATCATTGAAGGGTTGATTAGGATATTCACCAAAGATATCGGTCATGATCCTATCAGTATCGCCACTAGTCTCGATCATGGATCCAAGGCGCTCCATGCCTGCTTTCCGAGCAAGTTCAGCGACGCCAAGCTGCGTTTTTGGCTCTGTATTAAATGCGTCGTCTGGCACTATGTTTTTGAAACTTGTTGGTCGAGGGAAACCGGCTCCTTCCAGGAACACGCGGGTTACAACTTCTTTGATACCTCCTCGTCCAACAGCCCGAGAACCCCCTCCACCATGAGATAGATCGCCAGTCATGTTTTGTTCGACCCAGTTTCTAGTTAAGCGAGGTCTTTCGCCTTTAGACTCGGTTCTGAGTTTCCCTGCTGCCCATTCTCCTACTACCAAAATGCTTCGTAGATCGCCTTCGCCAGTTCCTTCAGCCCCTTTCTTAGTATCCATAGGACTTATTCCCCATGTTGCTTCACATAATCGGCGAATAGCATCACTATCACAGGATACTCCTTCCTTCTCGAAAACTGTTTGCATCCGCTGAACAACAGCATCTAGTGGCGGCTTTCGGATATGTATGATTTCGGCAAAACTAGAATTGCGTAGCGGTCTCAAAGATGGATGATACACATCGTTACAGACCAATATCAAGGGCCTCAGAAGTCTAAAATCATCACCTTTCTTTTTCTTCGGGTAATTGGTATTCGTGCCCACTGTCGAGGAATTCTTTTGATCCAGAAGTATCAGGTCAATTAAAGCCTTGATAAATCCACCCTCGCCTGATCCACCAGAACCCCCTACAACTCCATCAACTTCATCAACAACTACACAAAGTGGGTGGGCATTCTTCGATACATGTCCAGATTTTGATGTAACAGTCGAACCAGTCTTGACGTTTTCCGTGCCAACACTTGTTCGAATTCGACCTTTTACTACATCTCTACTTCGTTCATCACTAGCATTGATTTCCATAACTTCATAACCAGCTTGCCTAGCACAGACATGTGCTAAAGTGGTTTTACCAAGACCAGGAGGCCCTGTAAGCAAAAGGATTTTGCGATGAGGTTTTTCATCATCTGGTTCTCCGAACTTCTTCGTTGGTGCAGCTTTAGGTTTTCCGGATTTAGGGAAAACAATAGGATCCCAAGCTTTGAGCCATCGTAGTACCTGACGGTGTGTGCGATCATCTCCACAAAGTTCCATGAAATGTCTTGCTCGATATTTTTCAGTCCACATCAATGTCTTGCGTGGTTTCTTCACTGCAAGACTCTCAATCGAGGGTATGATTTCGTTCTCGATCTCAACTTTCCTTGATTCTTTCGCCTTGGTCTCCTTTGAAGCTTCCTCAACCAATTCAGATATGTTTATCCCATAGTAACTTTTTTTTGCTTTTCCAGCCTTTGTCACAGATCTAGCTGCTACCATTTTCTCGAACGATATAGGTGCAGCCTTCTTCTTCAGGTTTATTGAGAAAGACTTCCCTGAGCATGTTTGTATGTCTCCGGCCTTTCTCGTTATGTTATTCAAGAAGGCTGGCAACGTGGAGGTATTGACATTACTCCCAGTAGAATTTGTTGGAGGTTCGAAGGCAGGTTTAGGCAATTGCACGTCTCGCGAAACCTCCACCGCTGAATCTTCCTCGTTTTCCTCGTCAGATTCGTCAATCATGAAACCGCCGACAGTTTGGCGTGGTCCCGATCTTGAAGGTTGTATCCCACAATCATTTGCGAAGTCTCTTTGTGATTCTTCTTCCGGTATGATAATTGGATCGGCAGGTTTCTCAGTCATCCGTCTCTTTGCCGCAGGTTGTTCAAAGTCCTCCCCAACATCCGAGCCATCATCTAACAGAACCCCTCCAACATTAAGTGGCTTTCTGAGGTCCGACGCTCTTACTGGATGCGGCCTTTTCATTGGAGGTGGCGAGGAACTTTGAGGATATTCGATTGGCGACGATACCGAAGGCATTTTGCGATTCGGCGGGGAGGAGGGTAGGGAGAAGGGGTGTTGCTGCTTCGAGGAAGTTATTCGGACAGGTGATTCTTCCAAAAAATAAGTATTGTAATTCTCGAAATCTTTTGAGGAACTCCAGATTTCTAACCCTGAATATGATCTGCCTCACTTCGAAATACCTCTGCGACTTTCCAAGCTCTGTGTTGAATGACTTCCTTCTCTCTCTTCTTTCGCAGTCGCGTTTCCTCTTCGAGCAAATGTATGGCTTCGACTTCGTCCGCTTTATAGTTCGATGGTAGATTTAAAGGGTCGAACGAACCCTCCCAATCTTCGAGTAATGCTGGATCAGATGTTGGGGGCAAATCTGGAGTGGAAGTAAAGTCCATTGGGTGACGCAGTTTTCCGAACCGCAATTCAATGAGCCATTTCCATACCCGACTGACTGATTGAGCGCTTCCTTATCGAAAGCGCGCAGAACGCGTTGGTGGACACGCGACGTGAAAGAATGCTGGACCTGGACTCGCATTACATAATCGTGACACTACGTAATCAAATCGATAAGAGCGCCAAGAAAGGCAACGGTGCATGCGATCCAGCGGAACCTTGCAATCGGTGGCCGGAGTTAGAGTCGGATAGAACTGTACGACGCAGCAAACATTGACAATGACATGCCGTTCTTCGGTGTGAGATGGTTCTCATATAGATTCAGCTATTCACACAGTCCTGCATCCATCCATCCATCCATCCACCCATACGCTTGACTAACACTGGCAATGTCCATGGCAACGTCCATGGCTCTCTCAACCGCTCTGTCTCGTGCTCGGTGATCAGGTCACGTGAGCACCCTCTTTTCCGTTCTCTCGGTCGACCACTCCCTACCTGGGTCTTCAGCTCAGCTTGGATATCATCCTCCCGTTCGTCCCCTTGTCAACCTCCACCACTCTCCGCTTTTTGCTTATTCAGGAAGCAAATTACTCACCTCGTACTCCCGCCCACCAGGTCCCGGTTCGTTCCTCCTCGCTCGTCGAGTCCAGCGCTCTTAATATTATTCAGATTCACATTCCCGAACAACCCATCAATCACATTCTCGCCTGCGCATCTTGTTTCTCTCCGACTGCCATCAACCAACCGACCAATTCCACTTCGTGTACATTGATAGACCCATTTGTCCCAAGCTGCCGACGCTGATTGGCCGATACAGGGGGAAAGAGAAAGAAAGTGCACAATTCGGTTCCCTAACATGGACCAAAGAACTGTACCTATTGGCCCTATTGGACCCAATGGACCTATCTCCCCTGCATTTGTATACAACGGGACAATTACATACGCTTCAGCAACATCCCCGACAGTTACGGATACCACTTTCAATGCATCTCCAGTAACAAGTCCAATACAAAGAGAAGATGGTTTGACAGCAGAACCTCCCAAGAAGAGACAAAAGCGTAACAAGCCTACCTTATCCTGTGTTGAATGTGTAGAACGTAAAACAAAGGTAAGTTGTACTCTGCAATGTCTTTCTCGACTCTTGAATTTCAACGACAGACATGATCGACCAAATTCTGAGCAAAGTTGCTTTTCCGCTCTGCTTGCTATATACACTGCACTATATGCTGTGGTTTATCTTGGCCAGAGTCGAACACATTGCCATTCTTTTCTCCAGTCTTTGGCCAATTTCATGGGTCCACCAGAGGTCAATTACGTCGGAGAATATGGAAAAGGATGTTATTCTCCCGGCTGTACTGCTGTAACCCACCTGAGGATCCACCTCCACGCTTCTTTTGATCCCACCTTACTTTTAAGTTTTGTGGTGTGACGTTTCATTCACCAACTTTATCGCGTTGGCTCTGAACACTCCCATTTGTCTAGTATTTTCCTGAATGCATATTGATGGTATCTAGTGTGATAGGGGTCGACCAAATTGCCTTGCATGTAAGTATATGTAGGTTCTAACATAGATAAAATATAATAACATTGCGTTTAGGTATTAAGCGACAATCACAATGCGTATATCATCCAACAGCAAACATAATCGAGTTAGTATCACCGTATGCTCTTCTGCATGATATCTAACATTACCTTTAGGGAGACAAATAGGACAACTGCAAATGCTCGACGTATGACCAAACCACCAAAGAAATCGGGTCCTGGAGCAGGGAACCTTGTCGAACGACCAAGACAAGCACCAGATCCAAGTGAGAGGAGTGCATCTAGAGGCTCGGTCTCTTCTTCCACTGGCCTACTTTCTAATGTACCTTATTCGCACCCGAAAGCCTCGAATGTTTTTGGTATTGGCTCAGAGCACCCCTTTGCAAATTATTGGACATGTCAAGGAGGACTTCCGGAAGTGATTTCGGTCTTACCAGCCAAGGACCAAGCAGATATCTTGATGGAACGATATTTCGAATGTGTCGATCCTGTTTACCCTATGCTTCACAGACAAACTTTTTATGCCGATTATGAGCATTTCTGGTCACTAGCAGGACCTGAAAGAGATAGAACAGATGCTGCTCTAGTTGCTATGATATTCTCCATGATAGCTTTGGGAACTCAATTTGTTAATAATTCTCCGCCAAAAGAACGACAGCAGACTGCTGAGTTCTATGTATCTGCCGCTCACCAATCTCTTCGACTCGGTTCGTATCTTAATAAAGCCTCGATGCGCTCAATTCAAGCCATGGTTCTTATCACGTACTTTCTCATCAATGATAATCATGCTTCTGATGGATGGGCATTTGCTGGTATACTAATTCGACAATCTTATGCTATGGGTCTCCATCGCGATCCCAACATTGTCAGTCCAAATGCATCCATCTTTGACAAACAACAACGTCGAAAACTTTGGCAAGCAGTCTTGCTCCAAGATACCTTCCTTACTGTTCTCCTTTCTCTCCCACCAAGCGCAACACACACCGACGTCAACGTAGAAGATCTCATCGATGATTCTGGCTCCATCGCCAACTGCGATCCAAACGATACAGCTTATATCCGCGGATGTTGGACTTTAGCCAACCTCGTCCAAGAAAGCATTTGCTCTCCCCGCTCGCTAGATCTTCCCATCTGTCCCACCGCCCGCCAAAAACACAAACTCATTTCCGATTTTAAAGCTGTCTATCGTTCTTTCCCAGACGTCTTTCGCTCTTGGGACCACGATTCCATTTCTATAGTAGCAGAAACTAATAAGCGTCTTGTACGACAAACACTCTTCTTGACGAGTAATTACTTTCATAATGTGATGTTACTCCATTCAAGCGAAAGTCCGGAAGTGCAACCAGATGTCCGAGGAACTTTAAATGCGGCCCACGAAGCTATCAGCGCGTTCTTTCTCCTTTATGAACTCTTCGAAAGCGAAAGTAAAGTTTGGTGGGTCTTTAATCATCGCGCATTTTTGGAGTGCATGATGATTGGAAATACGTTGCAGGAAGTGGGCAAAGATGAAGACGGAGCGGAGAAATTGGGGAAAGATCCATTGTTTGTTAGGGCTAAGGCAGATATTGGTATGTTTTTTTCTTTTCTTTTCATTTCTCTCATTTTGCTCAGAGAGTTGTTGCTAGATGAGTATGCTGATGATCAAATAGTCCGCATGATCGAAATAATGACCAATATTGGCAACGGAGAAAATGGCTCACAAGTCGCGCGGACGAGAGTCCAGGTTTTGAGCGATTATGTTTGAAGACTTTTCTTCCTTCCTTGCTAGGTTCGAGCTGGCTGTAGCTTTATCCTAGATAGTTAATTACTAGGGGAGCAGGCTGTGTGAGCGAGTAGATGAACAAATAAGTAAATGGGAGATGAAAGAAGAGAATTGAAAGGAGGGACGAGGGAGTAGGGACTAGGGAGAAGAGCAATGGGGACTATAACATCTGGCAATCATGCGAGTGAGAATTGTCAATACGGATGTGGATTTGGATTGAGGAGGCTCGTGTAGATATGCAGGCTCAGTAGGGTAGGATAAAATAAGATAGGATTAGGATATGATTGAGTAAAGCAGGAGAATGTTTAAGAATGAATGTAGAATCGAAAGATAAAAGAGGAATAGCAATGCAGATTCTGAACATATCATTCTTTCCATCTTTACATATCACATATCACATATCACAAATCATATTACATAAAGCTAAGTCGTCAAGAAAAAACAACGTAATTATAATACCTACTACCTAGGTGTTCTCTCTCTGCCTCAATTTTTTTTATCTCCTCGCACTCATCCACAAAATCTCATTTCATCTCATCTCAAGCCATATCGCAATTCTTCTATGCACCTACCTAGTAATCTGTAGAGAGAAAATATGGACAGTTCCTGCTCCCGACTGTTCTTTTCTTTCAAATCCAGCCCTGTTGTAGCGTTACGCTATTCCACTATTCAACTTTCCCAGCATCTCCGCCCCTCTCCATTTTTCTTGCTCCCACCCACCCACATCCATTCAACCGACTCTCCTTCCTAAGAAACTCCAAGAGTGAAGAGAGCATCTCTTTGATAAGAAACGCCAAGTGTCATCTGTCCAGCTCGGCTCTGCTAAAGAAAGAACATTTTTAAGAAACAAAATTGATTCAACTCCATGCTCATTTCCCTCCTCTCAAGTCCTGTGCACATCATCTCGCGTCATATCGTAGCGCATCGTAATAACGTAAGTAATGGAAAGATACGTATTGGAATACCGGAAAATTGTTTCGTAGACTGTTATGACACTACCATCAATCTTCTTCAGTCTCCTCTACTAAAGTATCCATCCATCAATCATAATCCATCCCTTCATCTTGAAAATTTCAAAACAACCTATCTAGTCCTGCCTCCTGCCGGTACCCCAGCGATCTCGAAACCATCCACTTAACCCCCCGTTTCCAGTTCCATCACCTCTCGTAGAACCATCACTCCCACTTCTCTCGCTCCTCGGTCTATCTCTGGGAAAGCTCGATGTTGAGCTTCCAAATCCTCTCCTATACTCATTTGTGCCCGAACTCATACCAGAATCTCTTCTACCCAAAGCTGGAGGCGTCGATGCGTTACTATCTGGGAAATGACCTGGCATGTTTTCGCTTTGAGTAGTAGGACTAATGAAGAAATTGCCCGCCAGTGCATCTTCCGTCATTCTCTCGGCTTGTCTTTCTGTTTCTCTTCTTTGGGAAGAGGAAGGCCCGGAAGGTGGCATGAAGCGACCGTTCCGGATAGATTCCAATCGAGCTTCATTCCGGGACATCCGGTCATTTTGCTCCGAGTTGAAACGAGAAAGACGAGCACGGCGGCTAGTTGGAGAAGTGGGGGACTGCGAAGTTGGTGAATTGCTTGATCTTCTAGCATTACTAGGAGACGAGGCGGATGCTTCGTCAGCTCCGATACCTTTGCGGCAAATAGGGCAGGTGTTATGGGCGCTGAGCCAGGCATTGGCGCAGGACTCATGGAACCAGTGAGAACAAGGAAGCACGACAACTTCGGTACTGATAAATACATCATCCATACAAACGCTGCATTCGCCTTTGCCTTCGGGACCAAGCATCTTCTCGTCAAGAGCCTTCTTTGGAAGGGATGAGATAGCATCAGCAGGGGCAGGACCAGGAGCGTTAGATTGTTGATGCTGTTCCATCAACTGTGACATGATCTGATCAAATGCCTCTTGCGAGTAAACAGCATCACCATGTGCTGCATTTGGATGATTGAAAAGCGATTGAAGAAGAGCTGGCAAGCCCATAGCACCTGGAGGAGGCATACCAGGACGACGAGCCTCGCCATCTCCACCTGCTGCACCAGCAGGCCCTGCGCCTATTTGAGAGAATAAATGAGAAATAAGTCTGGTAGTTTGGTCAGCAAGCGGTCTTCAGATTAATGCAGAAAGGAAAATGCTCCCGAGCTGTGAGAACAGAACGAATATCAGGAAAAGTACTAGGATCCAGCGTTTGTATGGCCTGAAACATGCCCATAAGATTGGGAACAAGAAGTGCATGAGCTCTGCATGGGGTCGCCGGCTCACGATCACTGACAGAAGGGAAATTGAGGGGTGCATACGTAGACAAATCCTCAACAGGTGCTCCTTGACCCTGGGGACCATTTGTATCTCTTGGCCTTAACCGACCATTTTCAAGCGTTCCCTCAAATGTGTATCGGCCACCAACAAGATGAGGTCCTTGACGACCACCTATTCCGGTACCAACTCCACCACCACCCGTATGAAATTCTCCGGCGCGTGGAAATAAGTCATCATGACCCGATCGGCCGGCACGAGCTTCTCTCAAATTCGGACCCAATAGATTTCCTATCATGCTTTGAAAATCCCGCACAGTATCATCGTCTCCTCCGTTACCACCCGGGGCCCGCCTTCGGCGATTAATAATTCTATTGGCTTCAAATGGGCCTAGTCCGGAGGTTCTTATTGTTTGCGAAATTAGAATAGAGCCATTTGGACCATGTGTGATGTGTTCTTCAATATCTGCTTCATCCGGATCTGAATCATCGGCCCAAGGATTGTGATTATCAAGATCGCGCAATGGTGCAATGTCTGGAGAATTACCCATGCCGCTTCGAGGGTCGCTACTTGGCTCGACCTGATGAAATGATCAGGAATGAGATCGAATGAAAGCTAGTGAAAAGTGCAGACTTACTATTTCAATAATTTCTCCCTCACACGCTGGACATACCAAGCCATGTTCATCCTGATACCATTCATTCTCACATTGGTGGCAGTAAACCACTTCTCTATCTCCCGTAGCATCCAGATGTCTACCACCACCAGTTGCATTTCGTGGGTCAGCCATGGCCTCTCTGATCGTTTGGTATGCCCCAAGGGCAGTTAGACCGAGAGATAATGCCAGGCCTGTCGTGCGCAGTGCTCGTAACGCCAGAGTGGGTGATTTGGCGTGCTTGCTTCGACCTCTCACTATCGTACAATGAGAGCGGGGAAGTTCGTTGACCTATATCCCCTACTGACAGGGGGGTTGAGGAAATGGTAATCGGTGTGGTGTATGTGATTGCTTTGAGATGTGTGTCAACAGCACAAGGCGCAATCAACCCACGGCTATTGCGGCGTAAGATTGCACGCTGTAGTTCGGAAAACTGCCTTGTTGTGACCGTCTTTAGATTGACGATCGGAGATTTATGTGCGTAGGCGGGGAAGAAAGATCAAAGTTGAAAGTAGTATTATTGGATTATCGAAAGTCGTTGTAATAATTCACC
This sequence comes from Botrytis pseudocinerea, assembly GCA_019395245.1. Taxonomy (NCBI): domain Eukaryota; kingdom Fungi; phylum Ascomycota; class Leotiomycetes; order Helotiales; family Sclerotiniaceae; genus Botrytis; species Botrytis pseudocinerea. The sequence goes on from JAHXJK010000004.1 coordinate 271,383, forward strand.
AGACCGTGGCAGATTTAAATGGAAGGTGGAGAAAGTGAAGATGTGAAATGGATGTGAAGTTTCTCAAAGATTGTTGTTGTTGTTGTTGTTGTTGTTTGAATGTGAGTGTGAGTGTGAGTGTGAGTGTGAGTATGAGTATGAGCATGAGCATGAGGATGAGTAAGAGGAGAAAGGAAGTCCATCCATCATTGAAGTTCCGGTGGTGGTGCTATGCATTTGAGATGGGTCAGTGACGCAAAGTGTTCGATTCTATGGTGCACTGGTGCTTCTATCAAATGTGACCGGGGGTTCGGATAGTGCGTGGATGGGGGCAAGGCTAAGTTGGGTCCCTCGCATCGAAACAATCCTTCGGTTTTCCACATCAAGTGCTACATACATCGTACATCCAGTGTGATGTTTGCAAATGTGACATTGGATGAGCTTCAAAGATGGATTGTGGTTAATACATTCACTCGGTCCACCGGTGGTCGTCGCACAATCATGTCGATTGGGATTTGCTTGCAGGACGAGAGTAACACATTCCCACGCTCGATCAGTAACATTCTTATTGTTCTTACCAATTCCAGCAATTCCCCCAGCTGAAAGAAGAGGTGAATTTTGGATTGAGGATGGAGTCAAAGCTGAGAGTGTGATAAATTACATACATCAAATGCAACGTATAGTAAATCTTCTTGCTTCAACTCACGTATGTATTGAAAGAGTGAAATGTTGACGCTTGAATATTGAAGTTGTTCGCACGATGCAAAATCGCACTTCCGCACACAGTGGTATATCAAAAGTGCCCCCCCAAATCATGTATAAACACATCCATTCTGTTCTTCCGAGCCTCTGGGGTATTCGAACCGCCGATTATCTATTATTTCTACTCACCCCTCTGAATAACATTGAGCCCACAACTCCAGCAGCAATGGCAACACCGCTGAGGATCGCAACGCCTATTAAGCCTTCTTTCGCAACTTTATCATCGATCAACCCCTTCAGACTGCTTGCCTGTAAATTCTCCGGTTCCTTTTCCATTAATAAATCATTGTATCGTCGTGCTTCCGAGTAGTTTCCTAATTTGTAGTTTCCAAGGGCCAGGTAGTAAAGACATTCTCTTCTTCGTTCTGGGGATGTGCGAAATATGTCTGAGAGGAGACGAACTCCCTCTTGTTGTTCATGTCGAGAATTCGATTTGATCAATCCCTAGTTCAGTTAGAGACTGGCCAGAGAAACCAAAAATGCAGGATGAACAAACCCAAGCGTAGTTGAACTGTGTCTGCACGCCAACATGTTCGCCCTCTTTCTCATATTGTGCTCTGAGAACTTGAAGTTCTGCAGGCTTCAAGGGGCTGACATCTCATTAGACTTGATATTTCACAGTTTTTCCACCGTTGATTCTTTGAGCAAAACTAACCTTTCAGCGTCCGCGGCATCTGGTATAGCCAGGCGTGTTAGCATCACTGATTCCAGGCGAAATGCATAAAGAAATACTTTGAAACGAGTATGGAGCTGGGTATCCAATATTTCGGGAGCCATTTTTGTACTTACATGGAAGTCCGCCACTCATTTTCAAAACTTTCTTCTCAAATTTAGTATTCTTCAAGAAGAGGAATATGGAAGTTGCGACATGAAATTGTTTGATGGAAATGCAGGTGGTTAAAGGTGCTCTAAGGTTGGACGAGCAGCCATAGCGTCATGTGGTGCGGCCGCATGGGATGTTTAGGTTGCCTTTGCAACCTTTTTTAGTCGTCGGAAGCGGGCCCTGTTTGTTTACTTTGAAACCTCAACTCTTTGCTTCACTACAACAAAATCACAGATATACAACAACTCCATCCACACTTGCTATTCAAATTTATACAATATGCTTCTCGACGAAGATCCTGCGACTCTCATCCGTCATACACTTGGCAATTTCAATATTGTTCCCGATAAGTCTGCTGTTGCGCGCATCAATGAATCTCTATCAACTTTACAACAAGCGCGAGATCTCAGAGTAAGGGAGGCAGAGAGCGCATTGAAAAGTAAGCGATCAATTACGATATCAGGGCTCAGAATGGCATACTGATAATATCCAGAACTATCGAGAAATTTAAATACTCTCAATAACAATCATCTCGAGACCGTTTCCGCCCATTCCCCAACTGCACACGCTTCCGAAATAGCTACTTTAGATACACAAAAGTTCCGTATCGCAAAAGCAGCTAGTGACCTAGAAATAGAATCTGAACGTCTCTCATCACAGCTTGCGGATCTCCAAGCCCGCTTGCAAGAATTGGAACAACAAGGTATGGAAGGAGGAGAGAACGTTAAGAGAGGCCAAGTAGACGACGAGATTAGTCTTAAATTAAAGGTCTATAGAGGGCTAGGGATTGATATTGAGAGGGACAGAGAAAGTGGAGAATACTCCAAGGCTGTTATCCGAAATGGGAAGAAAGGGGATGTACATGTGGTGAACATGGACAATAAATTCTCAAAGTTTTTCTACGCGAATTACTTTTGGCAGACTTTGTAGTGATGAGACGGAGGGGATAGATTGGTTGAGTGATGACTTGAACGGCCTGGGAAGATTTCTGGATTGGGGTTGGAGTTTTGGTGTTAGGATTATTGGGTATTGCATTAACTTGCAGATGAAATTTGGCTCATGCCACGATCAGCAGATGAAGAGCTGTATGAACTTTACGAACAATAATTCAGATGTATGAACACTATACCAGCTGTGTGCTACATATTTCAAGACTTTCTCGTACCTTGACCCAAAATCGAAAAGATATCCCAAGGATTGAATCCAAAAACTTTCAATATCCATCCAAGAAGGTATCACTCCTTAGAGCTTACCGTCCAGATAGATATATGGTATTATATGTTTGGATCCCGAAGTTTTACATCACTGGGCTGTAGTCTGGCCTTTTCAATAGCATCGATTCCTTTCCAAAAACGCCTAAGATACGTGCTGTGTACCGTTCCCACCATTATTCGTAGTAAGCCAACCCATCAATTCCTCATATCTGCTTCATATTAACAACAGAACTGGCCTTGGAGCTAGTGAGTGATCCAGAAACCGAGCCAAAAGATGCCCTTTTCTTGGTTTTTGGATTTGGAGTCATTGTTGGAAAATAAGTCTCCCCTCCCAGCCCCGACCCAATCGAGGGCGGTGTTCTAGCCTTTGATGAATTCATTATCGCCTCCGGGCTTCGACTTCTCGACTCTTCTGAGGGAATACTACCAGATGTCAAAGATCGCTGATGATGTCTCCTCCCATGATTTGCGGGAAGCTCTAGTCTAGAATTCATATTCGTCCATAGCGCATCATCATCTGATCCGCTGTCGCCCAGACGCCATCCACCTACACCTTCAAAATCTCTGGCAGGTCCAACACTTTGGCCCAATCCAAGCGCTGATGCTGAGCCCTTCAAGACACGAGCTGGTACCGGCGTGTTTGAGCCAGTAGCTGATTGACTGCTGCTGGCGCTGCTCCTTCGTTTCTTACGACGAACAGGTGAATTTGGAGGGTTGTAAATTGCTCTTTTTGATCGTGCAATCTTAATTTCATCTCTGGGCCCATAGAGATAATATGGGATGACTGCAAAAGCGAGTTCAATGTATACAATAATGACTCGAAAGCAGAGGACACAGAAAGCGAAAGTTGTAGTGAGAGCTGCGAATACTGCAATTGGAAACGTGAAGAAGAAGAGAAAAGGTAGAATGACGGCGTAGAAAGCACTGAATAACTTCATGGTTTTAACCAATTAGTCAAAATTTGAAGATCAATTCAGCGAAAGCAATTGAAATGGAATTTTTTTCAAATTGAATGTGCTCATAATGAATGGATAGATATCAAGTAAGGGCTTTGTTTGGCTTGGTTTGGCATGATTTGCATGTGAAATATGTGGTGGGGTGATATGCTTCCGGAGTCTGTGCGGTAACGCGGCCGCACTTAATCTAACCTTACTAGGTGACGTCTGGAATTGAAGATCTACGTGTATGTTTTGACCTCACTTGCTAATCCATCCAGACGTCTCTCCACAAGGTATAAACCATAAAAAAACTAGAACTGTTGTCTCATACCCCCGCCTCTTCTCACATCGACCCTAACCATCAGTTAGAATGGCGGAAAATACCGAATTCCCTTGGCATATTGGTGTTTATGATGCACATTGCCATCCAACAGATACCATGGAATCTGTCGATTCGATACCTTCAATGAATGCAAGGGTTCTAACAGTAATGGCGACCAGAGCGCAAGACCAAGAGCTTGTTGCTCAAGTTGCTGATAAATATGGGTTGAAAAAGCTCCAAGCAAAGGACCATCCAAATACGGAATGCATGATTCCTTGTTTCGGGTGGCATCCTTGGTTCTCGTATCAAATATTCGATGACACCAAAGAATCACTTGATTTCTCTCTGCTCAATACGGAAGCTTTCAAAATTGAGCATTATGGAAAAGTTCTGACGCCGAGTCCTGACGACAAACAGTTTCTGTTGTCATTACCATCTCCTCGCCCCCTTACGCAATTTCTGCGTCAAACTAAAGAGTATCTTTTACAGTACCCGCTGGCACTGGTGGGAGAAATTGGACTAGATAAACAATTTCGTTTACCAGGCGAATGGCCTGGAGATGTTGAGAACTCTAGAGATGGAGGCCCTACACCCGGTGGAAGAGAAGGGCGACGTCTTACACCGTATCGAGTTCAAATGAGCCACCAAAAAGTTATACTCAAGGCTCAATTGAAGCTTGCAGGCGAAATGCAGAGATCAGTATCTGTTCATGGAGTGCAAGCGCACGGTGTTCTGTTTGATACCTTGCAAGAGACTTGGAAGGGTCATGAACGGCAAGTTATCAGCAATCGAGAGAAGAAAAGAATTGCTGGAGTACCGCCTGCCTTAGATGATACAGATGAAGAAGAAGCTGAATCTGAAAACAAGACCGAAAAACCATTTCCACCGCGTATCTGTCTCCATTCATATTCTGGCCCGCCGGACACTCTAAATCAATATTTCCACCCTTCAGTCCCAGCTGAGATATTCTTTTCATTCTCAGCAGCCATAAATATGTCCTCGCCAGCTAGTGCTAAAGCAATTGAAGTCATTAAAGCTGTGCCTGATGATCGTATTCTTGTTGAGAGTGATCTCCATATTGCTGGCGAAACAATGGACAATTTGTTGGAGGATATGTGTCGGAAGATCTGCGAGATCAAAGGCTGGGACCTCGAAGATGGTGTGACTAAATTGGCGGAGAATTGGAAACGTTTTGTGTCTGTTTGAAGATTGTTAGACTATCTACACATTTTCTGCAATCACAATAATACTATACAATACTAGCAGAAAAATGGATTCTAAATTTCTGGTTGGGAACCTGTCTAACATGGTGGACAGCATACATCTTAATGCCAAGTTGAGAGAAAACTCCCTTGTATTTATTATAAATCTAAGATATTATATATTCTACTCTTTGTTACTGATTTTTCATGCTCTCTTTGATACAAACAGCCAAATGACTAAGTTTAACTATTCCATTCTTCATAAATACCAGTCACCTTCTTAAGCCGGTTATTCTAATCTGTGTTCCTAGATATAGCCAGGATTTCTTGCAACATTCCCGAGGATCTTAAAAGTAGGAAAAGGCATTTCTTCGATGCGATCATATATTGACATTGTACGAATTCAACTTAATGTGAGTCGGATCTACACTCTGTATGATAGCGCAGATGATCGAGGAAACTAAACTTTTAAACTACGACAGCAAAAATTTCTTGCTCATTACCTATGTGCCTTGATCTGCTTTAGAATCTTACATAGTCTTTGCCATTGTGCTTCATTAAGTGCATATTCTATTCACAACTAGAAGTGAATTATCTACTGAAGGTGCAGAACCGTATAGATCATTGAAAGATGGTATAGGCCATTCATCATCTTTCAGGCGAAATATATCTAGTTCAATATATCTAGATCTTTCACTAGCCTTGAATCCATGCCTAAATTGAAAATAACAATCCCAATACAGAATTTGAACGCAACACTATCGCCATCTACGACTCGAGCCGTCGATAATACGCCGTCTTTTGTTCTCATGACTGTCACAGCCATAGTACTTCTTTGGGTAAGTACAGAAAGAAATTTGCTGTGGTGAAATTCTAACGACATTGAACCAGACTCAAATCTCCTCAATCTCCTCAAACCTGTCAACGCATCTCGATAAGTTCTCTTATGGTCACAGCAAAGCTCCTCTAGCTTTTTTAATATTTTACAAGGTGGATTGATTGCCCTGCAAAATACGAAATGAGCCGTTGGCGCGTTAGATTCCTGTTACCAGGAGCAAAGTATCCCACATCTTCTAGTCAATCAAAGGTATGTCAATCCCTGGTACATGTAACAAATCTTCGGCTCTTTGTGCAAGAAGTTTGAAGCCTTTCATTTGCGTGGCTTCTGAATCTAATGTACGCTATATTTCTGAATTTATCGAAAAAGTCCCTTCACTGCCTTTTTGAGACCTGAAGAATCTGAGATTTCAGCAGGCTCTGGCAGTATCATACGGCAGCATATACCATCGAATATTGATGGAAGTGCCTCAAACATCTCTCAAGGTATAGTACAGCGGAGATGTACTATCAACCCCTCTTCTGCAAGTATATCTGATTGAAGCTTTTGGTTCACCCCGCCTTTCGGTGAATTTTCGACGGTGGAAGCTTATCTTTGATTCGTCCATGTGCATCTTGCTAAAGATTATTGTTATCGAAGAACTCTGGTGAATGGTTGATTAGCGTGGTTTGGCTGCTCAGTACTGTATACTTAAGTGTTCTCCCTTCGAGAATAACCACTTGATGTCAACAACAAAACAACAACAACAATCACAACAACTCGGACATTTGGATTCTTTCCAAACACCATTTCTATCAACACTTTTCTTTCATTATAACAAACCTTTTTCTTATCTGGAACGAACACTAAGAATCTTAACAGACAATCAAAATGACTGAAACAAGCCATCGTCAAACTGGCTCTCTTTCAGAAGATCCATCTTCTCCTATCATCACCGAGTCGCAAACACCAACCTCCACCGATCAACCTTCCTCTGACAACAAACCCTCTCAAGAACAATCTAACATTGATCCATGCGTCATAGACATGGAGCAAAATCACAATGTAGCACCATTAGAAGAGCATGCAGGTGGCGGCTTTGATCCCAATGGTCATTATCAAAATGGTGAGTTTCACTTGTTTTGGTTTAATGATTTTTCTGGCCTTTATTATATGTCTTCTTATTTTCTGCACACTGTGATCAGTTCGTCGAACTTTTCGACTAATATGGCCAAAAAAATCTTCGGGCATCCTTTTGATCCAATCATTGTATAGTTATCTCCTTCATCTCATATGTTTGGAAGCACTAATTGTGCTCACTAATCTTTCATCTGGCCATCTCATTGTCATAAGAACCATGCTATAGGTGGAGGTCGTTCCTGTTTTTTGTTGCTGGTTGAGCTGCATCACCAACAATGTTCAGATCCGCCATCACTTTGTGACAAAGTGCACACCTTGACCTTGGCTTTAAACCATTCACTATTTTTCTGTTTCTTTAACTCAGCAGTATTTGCAAATTTTCAATATTCGTTGCTAACGATTTCACGTAGCATACATCAACATTAGCAAAGTTACAAACGGTGTTGCAAACGCTCAATCTCAACTTGACATTCCCGATACCCAGAGTTCATCTGCCGGCCCAAACACTCGTCGAAACGCAAATAAATCTGGACTTGGTGATGGGGATATCCATCGCCTCAAAAGTCAGTTCCAACAACACAATGATATTGGTGATGAGGGTCACAATGGCGTCCTGGGTCGTGGCAGGAAAGGTCCTCATCGCTATCCCCACCTTTTTGAGGGAAATAGTGATGGCAGAGAGCTCAACCCAATGCAACCTTATGAGATGACTCGCAAGGTAAAAGGAATTGCCAATAACTTTGATAGTCTCTCTGCGGGTCGGAATGTTCGTCGTGCTGCCACCCGTCATTCAAATAGACAGCTTGGTAGCAGGAATGGTCTCCGTGTTCAGGGTCAGTCTCAGTCAAATATTGATAGCGGTGATGACTTCGACACAGTGAACGATAGCCGTGGAAATAATGGCGGTACTTCTCAACAGTTCCAGAGAGTAGCACTTACATCGGGTCTTCCTGGGTCTTACTTTCCCGTAGTTCCCACTGCTCCCGTTGTCAAGGGCCGAGTTGTCAAGCAAAGTATGAGACGAGGTGATCGCCCATTCGCCAACGTTAGTGACAACGAAGATCCTGCTCTTGAGAGCTCCGACTGTCAGGATAGCGACATGGATGACGACGAGTCATACGAGCAGGCTATGTGTCAAGATGAAGACTCTCATTATAGCCCAGAATATGATATGCCCATGGCTGAGGATGAGGAATACGATGAAGAGCACGATGAGCATATGTTCGTTTCAGAGCCTGGCCCTCACCGCTCAAACCGTGTCGAGAAGAATCGCGCTGGTGTTGCATATCCATCAAAAATACGCCCAATCGCAAACGTTACAGGATCGAATGTTGGTAGTCGGGCCCATCCAGCCGTAGTCCGACGTAGACAAGAAGGCAGGCCTAGCCCCTTTTTTAACAGCACGAGTGAGAATTTGGCACCATCCAGATACTCTGGAGCCGTTATGCCATGGGGTATCAATCAGCAACCTGTGTTGATTGACCAAGAGACAGTCTCAGACGCCCACCTCAAAAAGAGAGGTCTCAAGCGTCCTCCACCAGGAGGAAAGGTTGGCAAGAGAAGTTATGGAGCGAATGATCCGGAAAATATCGCAATTGTCAACATGAAAGAGAACCAGGGCATGTCATTTGCTGAGATTGCAGAGCATCTCAACTCAGAGCGTGAGAAACAGGGAAAGAAACCAGATCTTAGTGTTTGTGGCGTCAACGGACGTTACAACCGCACTGCACCTATTCTATTCGCCACCCAGGGCCTGAAATTCGTTCCTTTGAGTGAACGCAAGAAGGCTAAAGGTGCAGCAGCCCATGGAAAGTCAACTAACAAAGCTGGTTGGACTGTTGAGGCTGAAAATAAATTGGTCGATATCGTCAAGCAGGTCGATGCTGAGAAATGGGGTCATGTTGCACATCTGCTAAACATGGAGCTTTACAGTGGGCGAGCTGTATACGATGCTACAACCTGTGCTAGGCGTTATGCTGCACTCTAATTTTCCTGTCGAAAAGCAAGTCGATCGAAATCTTGAAGACGTCATTAGTTGCACCTGAGACTTCTTTCTAGGAAGTGCGCCAGTTTTCTGCTTGAGTACAACTCGAATTTGACTTCACCCCTTCAGTGCCATTGCCAACTCCCAGCCTGGCATTTCTTTCTCAAATTCGCCAAATCGCCCTCTAATTCAGCCTGGCTTTTCGAATCTAATCAACATTTCCTTACATGACCTAGACAAAAAATTACATACCACACATTAACCTCGACGGCAATAGCCTGAGAGGACGACCATAATATAGCAAGAGTTGTACATAGAAAGAGTACTCAGTTCTACTGAGATAGAAGATGTCAAGGGAGAAAATGGTAGTAAAGAATATGTGAATGGTAAAAATGTATTTGGGTCCCCTGTTTAATACGATGGATTTTACGATGGATTACTTTCTTTCTTTCTTTCGTCATTCCAGGTTTGCTACTGGACTTGCGAGATCTCTGGCATAACAATTTCGATGTTCAATATCCAGTCGTCTATTTCTTCTCGGAAAGGGATGGATGGCATGCATGGGTCTAATATTCAATGGATTAGCAAAATGATGTTGCAGCATGTTTGCAGCATGTTGATAATGGATGAATATGTGATTGTGAGTGTAGATTCATGTTGAAATTGTGACTTTTGCTGTCGATCGATGCCTAGATTCATGATTGTCAATAGACATGTAATTTAATTCTTAATCGACGTATGTCACCCGAAGCGAGCTCATACGCAAGGTCACTTTATTCTTAATTAAAGACTTTGTTTCGATCGCCATTCAGTATATTATCTCTGGTGTGAAAGTGTAAAATTTCGAGAAAGGGTGGACGTTTTGACTTGAGACGATAGATGTTTTCATGTATGAAATCTAAAATATCCACTGGTAGAAAAGATCCTTCAGTAGGTTAAAAGAGGGGAGGGTGCTCACCGGGGGAGACTAAAATTTAATTACTAATGAAATCACGCTTTGTCCCGTCAGTCAGTGACGACATGACTTCACGTCGCGTAAAAAATCAATTAACGCGTCTCATACATGCCAATCGCGACCCCTCACAATCTTTGGCATTTGCACTCGGAAATAAACAATTCCTAATTCTGTCTTTCCTCTTCGAACTTCATCTTATATTAGCCATTGACTGCCGCGAAATACTGCTCGAAATTTGTGTGGTATCTGGGCTAGTGAATCAATAAGTTTGTCGACACGAGTTTCACTCTAGAATATCAGGGAGGTATATCAAGCCAATCTGTGTATTTTACAACGATTAATTATTTCTCGGGTTTCGAGCACCAGAGGATATCACTGCCACTTACTCAGTCATTACTGCCAATTCAGCAGCGCCTGATCACCGCGTGAGAGCCCCAACGAGATCCCTTTACCTCCCAAACAACTATAATACGAGTACCTTCGTTATCTCTCCAGCGATGAGTTCAACGCCCAGTATGAGCCGTTCCCAAACACCTCTATCTAAAACACGTACCAGTGCTCCATCTTCTCCCCCAGAGGAATTCGAACCAGAAGATTTTCCCGAGTTCAATACCAAATTCGCTACTGAAGAAGAAAAGAAGATATTCGAAGAAGAAGAGAAAGCACGGATAGCAAACTCAAAGGCAGAAGAAAGAAGACGAAAAACGATTGCTAGAAAGAGAGCAGAACACAATGAGTCAAAGGGGGAGCGAGAAGCCAAAGCCAGACAATTGGACGAATTACTGATAAAGAGTGCGGCATTTGGGGAAGTGCTAGTAGGAAAGACGAGAGTTTTGGGACGTGTAGGAAGTGGAATGGATGGGAAGGCATTGGGCGAACATGATTTGACAATGGCAGAACAGCCCAAGTGTATGGTGGGTGGAACAATGCGAGAATACCAATTAGAGGGCTTGACCTGGATGTATGAGATTTGCATACAAGGCATGTCTGGAATTCTAGCAGATGAAATGGGCTTGGGAAAGACAATTCAGACGATTTCGCTCATTGCATTATTGAGAGAGAAGGAAAGTTATTTGGGTCCACATCTTATCATTGCGCCGTTGAGTACACTCTCGAATTGGATCGAGGAATTCCAGAAATGGACTCCTGATGTACCGGTTCTCTTATATCATGTTACACCGACACAAAGAAAGGAGCTCCTTCGTACGAAAATGATGAAGCACATCAAAAGTGGCCGTCCCGACGAAAAGTTTCCCGTTGTCTGCACGAGTCCAGAAATTGTTCTCCGTGATCACGCAGATCTCTCGAAAATTAGCTGGGAATTCATTATTATTGTAAGTTTGATATTCAAGAGAAGATTTCCAATGGCTGACATAAGGTATAGGATGAAGGTCACCGAATGAAGAATTCAGAGTCAAAGTTGTTTCAAACTCTGAGGACCTTTACATCTGCTACTCGTCTTTTGATCACCGGAACTCCATTGCAAAACAATCTGAAAGAGCTTTGGTCATTACTGAATTTTCTCTTGCCTACAATTTTCACACAATGGGAAATGTTCGAGAGTTGGTTCGACTTTAGTGATTTACAAGATGAGGAAGGTACCGAGGACTTTATTGCGGATCAAATGAAACAAGATCTGGTCAAAAAGATGCATTTGATTCTCCAGCCACTGTTGTTGCGACGAGTAAAGGCTGACGTTGAGCACATGCTTCCAAAGAAGCGAGAATATGTGCTTTATGCGCCAATGACAAAGGAGCAGATGGAATTGTACAACAAGATTGGTGATAAGACAGCTGATCTACGAAAGTATTTGGAAGAGAAGGTTGTAGAAAGACTGACGGGAGGCAAGCCGGTCAAGAAGGACTTTAGCAAACCAGCTGAAGCTACTGTCAAGGCTGAAGTAGATGTGGAAGATTCTGATAGCGAAGACGAGAAGCCATTGGCAATACGAAATAAGAACAGGAACGTTACTTTTAGAATTCTACTCCGGCTCCAAGAAATGCATTTCACAAATATGGCGAAGAGGAAGCCGGGTAGGCCACTAAGAAATCAAACGCTGTCCCTTTGCCGCATCCTATCGAAAATGAAAAACCCGTAGGAAACGAAAGCCAGTTGAAGACTCCCTTCAATTACCAGTCAACAAATCAGCAAAATCTAGCCGAACTGCATCACCAGCTGTTAGTGTTCGCAGCCGGAGCTCACGGAGTAGAAGAGTTTACGAAGAAGCTGATGCATCTGAGGATGATTACCTTAGTGATGATGAATTTGAGTCGAAACTAGCAACAGAATATGATAAGAAAGAAGAGGCAGAGCTCAAGAACAAGAATCACATCGAAGATGAAACAGCGAAAATTCTAGAGCTTGCGAGAAAGGAAATCTCTAGTAAGAAGCTAGGCAATCCAGTTATGCAAATGAGATTGGTCTGCAATTCTCCTTTAAATTTCTACAATCCTTGGTCTGCGGATTCAGGTATTCCATTCAATGAAACTCTGGTGTCTTCTTCTGGGAAAATGTTACTTCTAGATCGATTACTTCCATCACTATTCTCGCGCGGTCACAAAGTTCTTATATTCTCACAGTTCAAAACCCAACTTGACATTCTCGAAGATTACGCTCGCGAATTGCGAAATTGGAAAGTTTGCCGGATTGACGGAAGTGTGGCACAAGACTTTCGACGTCAACAAATTAAGGAATTCAACGAAGACCCAGAATTCAAATTATTTCTTCTCTCCACCAGAGCCGGTGGACAGGGAATTAATCTCGCAAGTGCTGATACTGTTATTCTTTTTGACAGTGATTGGAATCCACAACAAGATCTCCAAGCCCAAGATCGCGCTCACCGTATTGGTCAAACTAAACCCGTCGTCGTATTCCGTCTCGCTACCAAGGGTACCGTTGAAGAGGATTTGCTCATGAGCGCCGATGCAAAACGTAGGTTGGAGAAATTGGTTATCAAAAAGGGAGGTTTCAAAACTATGGGACAGAAAATGGATACCAAAGAAGGAATGAGTGCTGATGCGTTGAGAGCATTATTGTTGAAGGATGGAGAGGTATACACATGTAAAGAAGATGATGAGATCTTAACAGAAGAGGATCTAGATACGTTGTGTGACAGGAGTGAGGCGGCTTACGAGAGAGCGGAGAAGGGCTTGGGTAATAAAGACGCGTTTAAGATTGTCGAGACCAAAGCTGGTGGTTTGATGACAAGCATGGAGGGCAAATAGAGCGGCATGTTTGAATGCGGATGTTAGATGACTGGATAAAGTTTCCTTGGTTGGATGGGAGTGCAAGCGCTGCAGGTTCTGTTTGGTATCAGATTTGTATAACAATCGCGCGATATCATGAAATAATGTTTGATCAAATGTATAGTTTATGCGGCCAAAAAAAATTCGTTATGAATACACAATCATTCATACTGCTTGATATGATATCAAACATTCTCCCATTGTGTATTATCTCCACTTCCCGTATGGAATGGAAATTACTACCGTAATCAATATCACTTTAAATCCTTGTAGACAATTCGATTTCTTACGGTTTTCCTTCAGATGTTTATATTTTTCCCCTAGAGATACCTATCATGTCCAGAAGAATAATTTGACCCAAGAAGCAAGAGGCAGAGAAACAGAAGAGCCAAAAACACCCTCAAGGAAATCGAACAAACTAAGCCGAAAATGAAATATCTCTTCCTTTATCTCTTCCTAGCTGCCATCTCCTGTCTCTTCCACATCTATCTCTTCTCCTACACCCTCCACCAAAACCCGACCGATACTCCCCCTCATCATTCTCAGCCATTCGCTCCTCACATATCATCCTCCAGATCTTCATCATCATTAGAACTAGAATTCCACACCAAAAACGCGCATGAAAATTGGCCACAAACAGCAAACGCGATGACGGGAATGACGACGTCGACGAAGGGAAACCAAGGAGAAGAAGGAGTATCGATAACAACATACTGGTTTGGAGGCTATGGAATGGCGTGGAAGGAATTGATTATGATTCTTGCGGTGGGGAATCCGCTGATTTTGGGGGTTGTGGTGGGGTTGGTTATTGCGGTTTTGAGGGGCGGGTTCGGGGGGTTGGTTGGGGGGTAGGGGGTTGGGAGTGCAAAGGAGAGAGAAGGGGAATAGAGAAGGGAGGGGAGATAGCTTGCTATGGTGCGAGCTTGTCGGTGTGCTTAATGCTGGCGATGCACTCTTTGACCAGTATCTACGTGGAGGAAATGGGCAAATCGAGACTCGATGAATCGCACACAGGCATTTAGCGAGATTTGCAGACAGCAATCTATTCGTGATGGGTAACAGACGCAAAGTGAGTATATACATATTTTTTTATATTTACCAAAACCCTCGTGATTGGTGATAAAAACCCAGAAAATCATTTTATGACTCATGATGTAAAATTTCATCGATATAGACGAAAAATCATAAACTCGGGAGAAAGTCGTGACGTTGTTTTGTTTCTGAAGTATTAAGAAAAGGAACATGAGTTCATTTTAAGCGATTGATCTCAATCAACTTACGCGGGAGTGAGTAATTAATGACCTGGGTTTGAATCATCAGAACCGTTGATTATTATCTTGAATATAAAACCGAACCCAAACTACCTCTTCTCGATCTGAGGTCTCAATATCTCATCAGACAATTCCCATGTCATTTTGGTTTCCCTGAATCCGCGAGACTGGTCCTAACTAATCTCATTTAACAAAAAGAACCCTCTTCCACGGAATGACCAACTCCAACCCCCGAACCACATACTACATCATCCTAACCCTCTTCCTCCTCTTCTTCTGGACAACCATGATCTCTCTCCTCATCTACTTTATTTCCTCCATCGAATCACCCAAGCCCACCACTCCCTGCCATGGTAGTTTTATCCACGAAGAAACATGTTATTGTCCCGCTTCCCTTTCACATTGTGCTCCAAACCCTCCAACCGAATCCCTCGCAATTCAAGATCAAAATCAAGATCCTGAACCCGAAACTCCGATTAAACAGGTGATAATGTGTTGTGCGCTCGCAATCTCCACATGTGGGATTTTGGTGCAGATCGCGGTACTGAATGGATGGTGGAATCCCTGGGAAGAAAAAATTGTGTGGAGAAAGGGAAGATCAGGATGGGAATGGAAAGTTGTTTCAGTGGGGAAGGATAAGAAAGGAGGAGGTAGTGAACGGGCTCCTTTGCTCGTAAGCGAGAGGCAGGGGTATTAGCTTAATGAGCTGTTATGTTAAGATGGCAGCGTTGAGATTGTAATGAAGCTGGATAGGAGAAATAATAAAAGAGGAGGATTGGACCTTCGCTTGGGCAATAAGCTTGCAAATCCGAAGATAGAGCGGTCTGAACACTAGATGGAAAAATTCAACTTTCATGCCAGCCTGACTGGCTCTCTTGATGACCGTTACAAGCTTCAAAGCTTTTTGTATACTGAGAACGGTTTTTGAAATATTGATTGATTTTAGGAGTCAAAAAAGTGACACCGCTGGGCTCTTTTTAGAAAATTGGTATTAGTAGTGGTAAAAAAAATCTATCGGCTGCTCTTCTCATTCTCAATCTCCTGCTGCAACCCCTCCAAAACCTGTTCTCGTGTCCTCAAATGTGCTTCTAATGCGTCGACCTGTTCCTTGACCGTAGCGATCTCATCCGCAACCCCCTTTAAGCTTGCACCAATTTTACTCTTCCCCTCACCAGATTCCAAGTCTCGTAGTTCGCGGCGTTTGTAATCCAATAGCTGTTCCAACTCTCTCTTGACTAATGCAGGTTTGGTATCTCGCCGTCCACCAGATCTTGCTGCAGATGCAGATTCAACCTTTTCAAGCTTGGCTTCAAGCTCCGCAAGTTGTTTCTTCAGTCTAACTTCCTCCCAATCCTCAGTCGTTTTCGTGCCTGAGAAATCTGTGCCCGCAGGTCTATAGCTGCTCTTTCCGCCTATTCCAAGTCGACTCATATATGTCTCCCCGAATTTTGCTTTGCGGCCAGTACTTGTTTCTTCACCACCAGTAACGCCCCATTTTTGCGCCGGCGATGCTATACGTTGATTGTCTACCTGGTAATCAATCTGATTCTTTTCGAAACTTGCTCGAAGTGATGGTGGAATGGTTCTAGGGATGCGATATCCTTCGTGCCTGTTATTAAGTATGTGTAAGAAGGCGAGAGTAGCATCTTTTGAAATGGCGGGTGCAGCAGATGGGTTAATCAAATTCCAGGCTGAGCGAATGTCGGTGTCTGGGACTTCAAGTGAAGAGTAGAGGGTATCTAGAGATTCGACTTTGCGAAGTTAGACTTCGTTGGAAATATGCCATAGCGCGCATGCACTTACAAGTGATGTCTCCTCTGCCATCCCTATTCGCCGAGTATATCTCTTCGTATTTGGACTTATCTGATGGGCTCATGTACCAATCGAAACCATCCTTCAAGCCCGGGGTATCATCGTCATCTTCAACACGTTCAAATTGAACTTGTCTTCCGGTAAGGGCTCGATTGGCCTGGACCAAATGTGCTTTCGATTCAGGGACAAGCCAGTCCGGTAGCGCTGGTGGTACATCTGCATATTCCTAGAAGATCGTCACATTAAATCAACCCAACAAGCAAAGCCATGAAATCGCCATACCCCGTTAACAAGATCAAAAATCAATCTCATAGCCACACAGAATTCCTCAAAATCTAGATTCCCATCATTGTCGACATCTGCCAAGTCCCATATCCGTTCGAGTTGCTCGTCTCGTAGTTGACTGTTTTTCAACACTGGTGCGGCCTGCGCACCAGTAAGATGTGTGCCGCCATTGGATAAAGAAGCAAAGATCTCCCAATATTTCTCGATTTCGCTCTGTTCAATTCGTTTGTTCGACATTTTGTTATGTTTTGGCTTGAAAGCTCACCCCCAAAGCTTACGGGGGGTTTGAGACGGAGGCACGGAGGTTTGGAGGTCCACACTGTGGCCAAATTTGGCTTGATTATGTAATCAAGACCCCAGTTATCGGAGCAGGTGTGTATCTACGAAGTACTCGTACCAAAGGCGCTAAGAATAGGTACCCCAGAAACTGGACTGTACTCGAAGTCTCGAACCCAAGCACTCAACTGTCAACATGATATCATCCAACGACCGTACGTACAACTCAGACTGGAAGAACGAAGAGGCTCAATACATTACAGTGTAATGATTTGGTCGATCTTCACCAGTCCAGCAACTACTTAATACCTTCAAGGACGTCTAATCCGAAGGAACGAATCCTTCAGAAGCATCGCCATTCTTCTGAACATTAACTATAGGATTTCTCCCACCACATTCCTCTGGTTACCTCACAGTTTACGTCTTTTGAAACACACCCTTCGATCTTTTACAGCATTACAACAATTCTAGATTCCTGGATAGCCTCTAGGCTTCTTCCACATTGTCTTGCACAATGACACCACCAATGTTGAATGGTATGGATTCCAGCGACTCTGCAACAAGTCCTGCAGAGCGCTATACCACTCCTACTACTTTATATTCATGGAGAGTGAGTTTACTCGGCTGACATCCTTGTATGAAACTATCTAACTTGATCTAGCCTCCGTCGCCGCCCCATATCCACATACCACCCCTCTCCGGTTTAGATACTTCAATCACTTTATCAAAATATCGCGGACTAGATGATGGACAAGAGACTCGAGAAATATTGAGTGTGATTACACAAGGACAAAATGTAGCCGTGGAAAAACCGGATTGGAAATATGAAATGCGACGCCATATTCAAGCAATCTTATCCTTCCTTTATCTCGGACCATCCTCTGGCGCGAGAGATATCGAAACTTTGAGACGAGAAGGAATCACAATGTTACTCGTAATTAGAGATACCAAGACAGCATTAGCAAGAATCTTGAGTGGTGCAAAGGTAGCACAACAATTAGGGATTGAAGCCGGTGCCATTGATGTCAGCGGTAACATGGAACTCATTGCCGCGTTTCCAAAAGCCATACAGACCATAAATGATCATCTCATCCGTGTATTCAGACACCGGAACCCTCAGGGAGTAAACAGCCAAACTTTGGCTGCAACACCAAAAGTTCTTCTCTTCTGCGAATCTGGAAATGAGCGATCTGCTGCTGTTGCTGTAGCATATGTCATGGCGACTTATGAACTAGGACTCATCGAAGCCATACAATATGTGCAAAACCAGCGGTTCTGTATAGCTTTTGACGATGAGATGAAACATACTTTACTAAATTTCAATCAACTCCTGGAAGCCAGAAGAAGTGTCACCCAGACTCGACAGGCTGAGGCAACTGTATCACACAAGTCAAAGAGACGACTTGAGCTGTATGATGATGATGATGGCGATGTAGATATGGGCCAAGAGGACGATCGGGATAGATTTTCTGGGCGTACAAAGTTTGCTCCATTCATGTAATGGGGACAGAAATAAACGGCGAGATTCATTTCATGATCTGTTGATTTAAGTTTTTGGGTGGACTGGCGTAAAGGTATTATAGGGTACTTATATTTGTCACATGGTAGGCGTTGATCGATACCCCAAGGCAAATGCTGAAGCAGTATATTTTACAGTATAAAACATGAATTTGAGTAGTAGTCTACGTTTTATAATTGTCGTGTTTAGTACGCTTTAGCTGAAAAGATCTAAACAATTGAAGTGCTTGTCTCTAACAATTTACTTACTAAATGGAACAGAAGTCAACGGAAATATTTTATTCTACTTCCTCCTGCATCTAATCCCTCCCCCTCCCCCCCCCACACACATCCGCATATAGTATTAAGATTATACGACGACCTCGACCATCCGGTTGCAACCCTAGAAGTGGGCTTTTAATCGCGTTACCGATATATACCATGCCCAATCCCTTTACTTGACCATTACGGCCAGTTCGACTAATTTGCCCCTTTTCTTAACAATCCTGACACAAAAAAGCGCGAACTTGTCAACTCAGAAGAGGGCGCACGAAGAGAGTGGAGAAAATTTAAACTTAGAGCAGTTAAGCTTATCGATATGAGTAGGACAAAGTGACTAGAAGGAAAATCAAGTGAAGATATTACAGTGATCCTTTTCTAGATTTTGAGAGTTAGACGTAGGGACAATGCTCCGTTTATATGGATTTGATGTACGAGTATGAGAGTGAGTCCTTGGCTTGGGTGACCTGCAACTATTTGTGTGTTGGATAACTATCCGCGCAAAGTAAGGGGTTTTGTAGATGTATGCGATTCGGTTGGGGGTATCCAACATGGAAGGGTTAAGAGTGGAGGCTCTAGTGATCCGAGCGGGTTGAATAACTTTGATTTGTGGAGAGTCCGTCTATTATAAGAAGCGGATATGTTTCATGGGAACAACTCGCAAGCGATACGATGCAGAATATTGGTTCTGGCTGTGAGGATAACAATCGAGTAGACCCGATATTTCTTTTGCTAGGGAAATTCGTTTAAAGCCGACATGATTCAACATTCCATCGAACTCTCTTCTTAATAATTTTCCACACACCGTCTTTGTACTCTTCGCTCACTGTCTTGCTTGTATCGGGAATGAAAATATCGATATAGCCAAGGGAATGGATGTGTCGAAGTATGACTACGAGGAGAGATAGTGCTATGAGTGGGGGACTAGCTAGTTGCAGACTGAAGAGAATGAGTAGTTTCATGTTCGTGGTGGTTTATTATTTGTGTTGTAGGAGGTCGAGGGAAGGGGTAGAAAACATGGAAATGAAGATAAGGCGGAGGTTCGAGGCTCTCGTGTTCTCTTCTCTCCTTGGTGTCTTTTTCAATGTTTATCATCGAAATTATGAAATCATTTTTAAACATCCATTGCTGCGATGCACGCGACGAGATCAAATGGAGTTGCGTGATTCTCCTAGACGAGTACCCACGTCGGACCTCGTCTAATTCTATACTCCTATCTTCATTGAGCAGATACATCTATTTGAACCCCTCCAAAACTCCGGGAACTCGGAGAAGCGGAGCGATATCATTGTATCTTCTCCTCGTCGGGAAGCTTCATGGATTTTCTTCCTTCTTAGAGAGAAATTGCGAAAATGACCTCGGGAGCTGTTTTGGCGTCTTGTTCTTCCTTTTGACTTCATCATTATGGATTTCTACACTATTTTGTAAACATCAATCTCGAAGAATAGATCACTATCTATGCTGAGCCTTCATACTATACCGGTCGCATGCGTCAGCTTTCTGATATATTTTCCGCAACTCCTTTGGTGGTTCCGGATTGTGATGCTAGCTAGATTGGCTTTTAGTTGTGTAACAAGGGACTAATTCTGCAATTGATTGCTTGTCTTATTCAATTAGTATGATTTTGCAAATATTTTTCATGTGGATAGTTAAAGAGGGGGATATGAATGCATAAATTCATTCTTAATGAGAAACTGGCCGTATGGGAGTGACTGCTGATGCGTTGTGTTTGTCCACATCAACGACACAAGATAATAACACAGGCAATAAATTGCTGACCAAGTATCTAGATTCAGTCTACGGCAATTACCCACTAAACTTGGCGATAGTCTCAAAGAGTCAGTATTGAAGAAGTGTCCTGGAAAAAAAATTGGTGGAGGGGAAAATAATTCGGCTCTGTTTTAATGTGTGCAACAACAGACGAATGATTACTATTCCCTTCCAATAACTCATCAGCCTTGGATGCAACCTCGCTTGCAGGGAAATTTTATTCCACCACACTTTCAATGATTACTTATCCTTGGTATATGCGGGACAATTGCAGTGCATGTAACAGATTTATTCGAGAGGTTTATACAAACTTGATATATGAAAGTGCTTCAAAGTTTACCATTTATGGCAACATGAGAGGTTATCATGTATCTCGAATTATATCCGAGGACTGATCAGTAATCTAGGTGTATCACTGAACACCGGCATTGCGATTGTGTACTTTATGTACTCATTATGTCTTGGCAAGCGGTTTTGCGATGCAGTCAATGAACAGGATGGTGAGGGTGAGATTTGGTATAAAGACTCGAGGAAGTCCTCATACAAGCCTTTTCTAACACCACTGAGATACACTTCAGCCTTGGAATATCTCATCATTCCACACGTCCATTACAAAATTCTGCACCAAGCATTATCATCTTTCGAAATGTCTCGACCGGATATCTTCTACCAACCTCCGAAAGGAGAAAGCTCTGGGCTGCCTCATGATCCCTTCAAATCTTTCGTTATTCCACGTCCCATTGGATGGGTGAGCATATAATTTTGATATTCTCTTTCACTCAAGAACCTCTCCGCTCTATGTCTCAGTTCATCCTCTTCGGAACTTTTTTCTGGCGTTTCTTATTCCATTCCTACCCCCTTTCCTTTTGTATCTAACTAAAAATATCCAGATTTCCACGACCTCCAAAAGCGGTCAAGATAATCTCGCCCCTTTCTCACAATTCAACAACGTATCTTTTGACCCTCCAACTATCATGTTCATTGGCCATCAATCCGTCTATAAACGTCAAAGTAAAGATTCTATCAATAATGCCAAAGATACTGGGGAATTTGTTTGGAACATGGCTACGTATGCTTATACATTCATCCCTTATTCCCCGGGTCTCCACTCTATATCGTTCTCCCTCGCTAACAGACCCCAGTTATGACCTCCGCGATTCTGTTAATGCCACCGCTCTCGAATCATGGGATGACGAATTTCCTCTCGCAAAAGTGACAAAGGTCCCCAGCAAAGTAGTAAAACCTCCCCGCGTGGCCGAGTCCCCGGTTCAATTTGAGTGTAAAGTCCATTCTATCCTCCGAATCAACGGAGATTCTTTGGTGGGCCATAGTGATATTGTTATTGGAAGAGTGGTGGGGATTCACATCAGGGGTGACTTCATTACAGGCGATGGGGTAAGTGGGCTTTTCCCTCTTGGTTCTGTTCTTGAAAAGATCCGCAAGATGACTGATGAATAATTAGCTTTTCGATGTTTTAAAGGCGGCCCCACTGGCTAGACTTGGCTACCATCAATATACGGCGATTAATAATATTTTTGAAATGGAAATGCCATTTATGCCAGATGATCATGTTAGTGGTAATACGCTGGGAGGTGAAGTTTCCAAGGATGTAGATGAAGATAATGTGACGAAGAATGACAATGAGGTGGAGAAGAGGGGTATCTTTAAAGCAGAGGTTCATTAAGTTCCGCAGTTGGAGATGTTAGGGTGAATCTATAAAGGCATCTAAGATATGAAAAGAAAGATGAGGGAGGTGGGTATTGGTGAAGTGTTGCGATAGTCAATCGTGGAGCTGTTTATTTGAAGACCATTCTCTTTTTATACACGTATCCTAGTTTTTCTATTCGATTCGTGTACAGAATTTGATTAGACGCGGTAGAATCTACTTATGATATCAAGAGTAATGTACTCGCAATCAAATCGACAAAATCATACTTGAAGCGCAATCTATAAACATGTTACTGTAGATAAACCGGATAAATTTGACGCTTGACTTCAATTCAACGTCTATTTGAAATATGATAATTTAGATCTCACATGGGGCACAATATGGAAGTAAAGTTAGTTGCACATCTCAATCATATGCGACGACGTCACTGTAGCGTCATCGTAGACATAGACCGCTAAGTTTTTCAATGTACAAACTCATCTCTTGAAGATCAGAGGTTATTCCAAAGCCTAAGGATAGGTATCTTGAAAATTTGAATTTGAATCAATTTTCGTGTTATACTCAATCATATCAATATCCGGTGTGGAAGATGACCGTCTCTATTTAGAGTTGAAGAAACAGTCTAATTCCAAATTGGTCAGACAAAGACTACGATCAATCTTCGAGAATGATTGAAGCTGTCTAGATGATTCTGGAATAGATTGTAAGTGATAAGGAAGAGATACTGGGAGAACTAGAAATGAAATATCTTACTACTCAGATACTTGTCAGGATGTAGCCTGTAATATCTATCTTATAGATGTGCAACATTTGCTTCTTTTAGACAAGGAATTGGCAAGTAATTGAAACTGGCCTTGATCACAGCAGACAGAAGAACATTGGTCTGAAATCTTAATCATGGCTTGAAGACTTGAAAGAAATAATTCACAGATCTGTTAGAATGAGGCGGTAATTTAGAGCTATTAGATGTACGACATTTTGACTTGACACTTTTGGGTAATCAATAAATCTGAGGCTAATCAAATTGGCCGAAGCTAACAGAGAGAGAAGTGTCACCTCTACAATTTGCATCTTGAAGAGATAGTTATGATAGTTATGATTGATATTCAAAAGACGGCATTATGTAACTATGAATAGGTAACAATGAAAGGGACTCATATTGGCCGCCTAGTCAGTTTCGAGCTTCAGCCATCCAGCTTCAGTGTTCAATCTTTTTCTTTTCCCTACCACCTAGAACCATCGCAAACATGTTATTACCACCAACTCAAAAAACTGCCTGGTATGCAAGTTATCAACGCGCAAAGAATTTTCGGATTCAGCATCATAATTAGACAGACCCCATTGGTCAGGCGGATTCTTTAGCTTATATAAAGACCTAGACGCATAAGCTTACTGTATAAGTACAGGATTGTCAGCCAAACTACACATCTTAATCAAACTTTTCTGAAAATCGGGCAGAGTTCCATTTCCCAATGTTCTTCTTCATTTTCTTTTTCCTGTGAAAATAGGCTGTCCCAGTGTTCTTCGCAATGAAATACCCATGAACCATGCTCAATGGTAGCCGACTTCACCGCAAACTTAATGAAGATCAAAGCATCACGATCTGGTAGTTGGTCCCAAGCGGGGATTCCTTTATATCGAGCTGGTTTTCCTATCAAGTCCACCCCCAAGTATATCTCTTCAAGATTCTGATGCTGCAACACCGTCTTGAACGAATTGTATATAGTTTCAAGCCATCCATCTGTCTTAACTCCAACATCCAGGGGGGAATCTGGGACACATACACCGTCAAACTCAGTGAACATAACCGACAAAACTTGCAGATTAACGAAGCTTTCTTTTGTGGCAATCATCATAGCCTCAAAGTAAGTGAGGTCTGCATGTGTAAATTCTGTTTTTCTGAAGTAAACGACAAGGCGGGCCAGAATAGTAAGCTTAGTTATGCAGTTGACATAATGTCGGGGGGTCCAAGAAAGAAAAGTTTGTATTCCATCAGGTGAAGGCTCAAGTTCCGGCTTCTGATCCCATCTGGGACTTCCAATAGCAAAATTAGTATTGGTATAAAAGTACTCAGCAGCATCATGACGAATCGCCCTGCTCACTCCGAGAATGGCGTGAGAATTATTTGACGGCTTGTGCCACTTTTTATAGGCGGAAGAAAGAGGTGATCTAATTAGTATCGGTGTTTTCCCGACGATTGAAAGGTGACGGTATGTCATCCGACGAACATTCGATGGCAGCCCCAAGAACAAATCCTCCCATTCTGTACTTTCAGGATTTAGTGGTGGTGGAAAAAGACATTGTGGTGGGTCTTTGAAGGGCCGAACAAGTTGTGGTAAATGACTGGTGCTCCTGTCGACTCTGCACTTTCTTCTCTCAACTGCAGTTTGTCTCGAATCTTCTTGTCTGATTCTATTAAAATAGATGGGGTGCTCTGGCCTAATAGTACAGCGTTTCCCATCAATTACGAATGTTAAATCATCTATTCTAGCAAACTTTTCTCTCTGTTCGAACGAGGGAGTAGGCACAAGCGGCATTGAAAAGATGTCTAGTCCAACCAAAGAATTTGTTGAATGGCTGTTTGATGAGAATGAGGCCTTTATCAATACTGCAATTACTCTCAAGAAGTGTTGATATTGATTTTTGACAAAAGTTCGAAGAGGGGAATAATTTGTTCTTAACGTGGTCTGTATATATCGAATGAATTTGTGAATGAAACTAGAACGGGAGAATCTAAATATATACTAGGAAGGTACACCTCTGCGCTTTCTCGTTATGGAATATCAGATGCCATGGTAGTATTTATATTCGTTATGATATGGGAGACTTTGATTTCCCAGTTTGCCATAAGTGCAAAATATATAGAATAAGATAGGTAGCACGAGACTTAATAGGTAAGTGCATGCTAAAAGGCCATGAAATCGTTTGATCAACCTTGCAGTTGCATATTTCTCTCACCGTACCTTCCATCCATGTAGATAATCAATCATAACTATTTCGGTACCTCTCAAGCTATTCAGAGATACAGAAGAATATGATCATATCTTTTATAATCTCAAATCCGCTTCTACTTTCCTTGGAATATGCAACCAAGATTCCCTTCCAAACTTGCACAGTTCGTTTGGGCCCTTGTCATTACTTCAACCGAAATAATCTCTATTCCATAATCTTCAGTGGACTCCCAATCACCATCCTGATTCTTCATAGCTCTTTCCATTGAGGCATTAATAATGCGGAAAACGAAACCACCGCGGCTCCATGGGTGGTGCTTGGGACAAAACAGATATGAACGTGAATCGCCATTTAGATCCATCCTAAGGGTTATCCTTTCGAGGTTTTCACATTGGAACAGGTTGTGGAACGATTTGAATAGACTTTCCTCCAATTTCCAAGGTTGAGGAGGATTCTGATAAGAATATGTAGGTTCTTTCTCACTATCTACATCGCTGAAGATAATATTGGCTACCCGTAGACTGGAAAAGCGTCTGAGCGTGATAGCTGTCAAATACTGAAACTGTCTCACAACGCCATCAGAAACATAAGCTGTGGAAGTACTCCCATAATAGGATATACTATCGCAAGGCCAGTATTCAGGATCAGTTGTAGCAAAAGAAATCAAAATGGTAAGTTCTTTGATGCATGAAACGTAGAACCGTGGCACCCGAGTAAGAAAACATCTAATCCCGTGATTATTGGCCCGGGTAATCGATTTCTCAGTGTATGTGAAAGCGTCCAGGCGATGAAGGGCATTAACAGAAATTCTGATGACAAAATGATTATTCTCATAGAAATATCGCGCAGCGTCATGATGAATTGCCTTGCTCACTTCGAGTAGAGCAGTAGCACCCTTTAAAGGCTTGCGTTTTCTTCTTTCAGGATGTGAACGAGAAATAGTGTCCAATGGTGACACGATTTCGATTCGGTTCTCTTTTACAAGGATATATTTGTAGATGAGCTGTCGAATTTCCAAGGGCAAATCGAGAAGTCTGGGCTTGGATATACTGTCTTCAGGTTTGTTGCGGAGTTTCGATCCCTTTCGAGCGTTCTGCTTCGAGACGATTCGTTTGGCGGCGACTTGCTTGGCAAGATTTCTTGACCTAGTGATGGCTTTGTTGTGAGTGTTACGCTTTTGAGGCATTTCTGATTGAATTTTTGATTGAAGCATTTGGATCATAAGAGCAAAATGATTTATTCTTGGATAGATGGATGGAGTCTCGAATCGTCTGTCGTGAGGATGGAGCTAAAGTGCCTTGGATAGTTGTGGGGCAATTTTGGAGCTATTTATAACAAGTTTGAATAGGGTGAAAGAATGACGTTTGTAAAGAGGTGTAAACGATAAATTGATTTTTGTAGGGAATTATCACTGTAGTGGTCGTTGTCGTCGCTGTCATGGATTCTAACACATAGAGTCAGCGGGGAGTACAGTGGTAGGGGAATATAAAGAGACAAAGAGAAGGGGAAAGAGAACAAACCATATCATTCTGATTTTGAAGGATCTTACTTACCGTTATCAATTGTGAAACTAATTCAATGAGCTAGGGTTGACACTGGTTCTATGAAAGTAAGCAAAGACTTGCTAAAATCTTAAGACTACAAATGTCTTCGAGTACCCAGAGTAAGCGACTTAACAAATGAAAATAAAATGAAAACTTTACTTCAATTCTGGAAGTATTGTTTCAACTATAGCTACTTCTAAATATTACTAAAGGCCTGAATTTTTATTCAACTTATAATATCCACATTTGAATCACGGTTTATGAGTTGGGTTTCGTGTAATAAATTCAGTGGAAAGTTTCTGGATAGGAAGAGTATCTGTAGTGATCATCAATTGCTGCAGCATCAGAGTCAGGATTGTAGACGAAATTAGTTGAATGCTTCATTCTAGAATAGATAATCAATGATGATATTAACTTTTTAATAGATCGAAGATCTTCTCATGCTATTATGGCTTGATTCCAATACAGTTTATCTCGCTCCTATGCAAAGAGAGGCTAAGGAGACATCATTCTGAAAGTCGTTTGAATTTATCATGACCTATGAATAAAAATGACTTATATGTAGAACCTGTAAAAGGAAGAACGATTGTGCGACCTTCGATTTCTAGAGATACTGTAGTATATATAGCCTATAGCCATAACAACGTTGAAGTTGTGATGTCCAATTTGGTCACGAGGTTGAGTGATGATATAAAGGTTATACGCAGGTGTATGCCAAGCCCCTAAAGATCGCTTCGGAAGTATCTGCGCCACATGCTTCAAATAATTGTATCGGTCGGTATTACCTCGTTATTTCAAATCTACACTATCGAATTCCTGCCTGCGTGTATCTCATTACTCACAAAACGTGTTCTCTCAATCTCCAATGCTTTCCCCACGCCCCACGTCAAAATAAACGGGCCGCGCAATCTGCTCGAAAGCTTGATTTCTGTCCTCTGAAACTAATCACACTCCACTATTATATATATGCCGACGTTAGAATATCGTACCTAGACTTGGCTACATATGGCGGGGTACTATGTGATATGCATGGATGCTTAGAGTTGTACGTCAGCTCTTGTTCAGGGCATGCATGATGGAAGTAAGATAAGAAAAGGTAAGTGGATTGATTGCTGATAGGGAAGGGATGGGAGAGTATAAGTATTGTATCTCTCTTCAACTACCATCTCTTCTTTGTCCATACTCTGTCTATCTCGGTTCATCTGTATTCTGATATCTGCAAATCTGAATCTACTACTTTTCCACAATGGCAACCATCTGTAAGCACTCCTTCTTTGAACCTCTCGGTATACTACCCTACTAACGTCATTCCGCAGATGATGAACCCACTGGCTGTAACTGCGATAATGAGTCTACCTATGATCAGTCAGCTATAGACGCAGCATGCAAACAAGCATTACTGCTCGCATCCGAAAAGAAAACAGTTGGAAAGGATAAATATCCTCATGCATATAATGGTTAGCTCCACTATTACCACTTCTCCACTTTTCCTCAAATGTCACTAATCCCTTCCGCCCAGACTATGAAAAGTTCACCTTCATTCCCGCCGCCAAAAAGCCCTACCTCGAATTTCCTATTCTCTCCAACGGTGCAACATATACTGGTTCAGATCCAACTTCCCCGGGTGCGGATCGCATCGTTATTGGAAGCATTGCAACTGATTATAAATCTGCCATTTTCTGTGCTGTGATCACACATGATGGAAGTACTAAGAATGGTTTTACTGAGTGTACAAATACTGGAGATAGTGGAGAGGGAGCTTATGAGAGGAGAGACAGGGAAGAAGAGGGGAAAGAGGGGAGGGAACTATTGGAGAGGATTGATTTGTAGCTCCAAGAAAACTTTTTTATAGCTGCTGATATTGGAGGTTCGAATGAGAACTGTGCGGGTAGCCCTCTATGGGATACTTAGGGTATTACATAACTACAAGGCAATTGATACCAATTATGATTTGTTGCTGCATATCTCTAGACTCGAACTCATCAAGATCTTCCTGAGCGACGATGGATCCCAATATCAAAAACTGCATTTAAATCTCATCTATTCTAATCCCACGCATGGCCCGCACTAGAGGGTAATCATGATCAGCAAATTTGCTCTTTAGATGTCATTTCCATCTTCAAGTCTTCTATTTCCGTTCTACCCGCTTTTCTTCACACCTATATTTCTAATACAATACATCACATCTCACGAGTGAGACCCAATTTTCACACCCTAAACGAAACTTTATACAAGCAAAATCGATCCTTCATAATCATACATGCATTCAAACCAATCCCTCAAATTAAAGATTATTCCCACCCCCATTAACTCTAACCGAATATCTCCAGTCTGGTTTTCCTTCTACCATCCTACTACTTCCCAGATTTGAACCTGTCAATCCGCTCCTTTCTCTATCTCGCATGCGATCTCGCTTACGTATCCAATCTATCGAGTCTCCGAAATCTACTATATCTTCATGGGGTCCTTCTTCGTTCGTCGTTGCATTTGAGCTTGACTGATGAGGAGATTCCGGCTGTTGTGAATGGGCAAACGGAAATGAAAATGAAGAAAAATTAGTTTGGTCTGAAAAGGGGTTTTGTACTGTGGATGGAGACAATGAGGAGGGTGCAGAAGGGAATTGTGAAATGGAACTACTGTCGCGTGTATGGGTACCGGG
This sequence comes from Botrytis pseudocinerea, assembly GCA_019395245.1. Classification (NCBI taxonomy): domain Eukaryota; kingdom Fungi; phylum Ascomycota; class Leotiomycetes; order Helotiales; family Sclerotiniaceae; genus Botrytis; species Botrytis pseudocinerea. Next base: position 300,778 of record JAHXJK010000004.1, read on the forward strand.
AAGACTGCGCATGGTATTACATGTTGATATTCTCTGTACTCCCATCCCGGGAGTAAGGTTGCCATTGTAAGAAGGTGATTCGTTGATTTGTGCCATATTGCCTCCAGTTCCACCGCCGTTCCATTCGACAACACCAAACCCGCCAATGCTTTTCCGGTGCTGTCTGTTATTCTTCTTGCGGCGGAGAAAATACCAAATCGCTGTTAGGATGAGAGCTAAGAGGGCTAGAGATCCGATGGCGATACCAGCGATGGAGCCTTTGCTCAGGCCGTGCCGAGTTGAGGCTACTAAGGGGACGGAGGTGACGCCAACGGGTTGGGTGCCGGCTCCAGTGTTGGAAAGAGGAGTCGCGGCAATCGTAGAAGAGGATATGGTGGTGGATGTAGATGAAATTGAAGTCGCTGGTGCAAGCAGTGCTGAGGAGTTGGAGCTTGTAGCTGTGATTGTGATTGTCGGTGCAACTGTAGAAAAAGATGATGAAGATGAAGATGAAGTATCGAATGTACTAGTGGTATTGGCATTTATAGATGTAGAGGATATATATGATGTAGATGGTTGAGACGACGTAGATGATGCAGGTGTTGTATATGGTACAGATGATGTAGATGGTTGAGATGATGTAGATGGTATAGATGACGCAGATGGTGTAGATGGTATAGATGGTGTAGATGATGTAGATGAGGCAGATGGTGTAGATGATGTAGATGAGGCAGCTGCGGTACTAGTGGTGATAGCATTTGTAGATATCGCGGATTCATAGGTACAAGTATTTGCTTGAGGATTGGTGATCGAGGGAGGGCTGCTTGCATTTTGAGGGTGGGGAGGTGGTCCATTGCCGTTGTTGCCATTTTTGTTCCCTCCCATATCATTCCCGTTGCCCATATCAGGACCGGCATTCATATTTCCTACTCCTGTTCCTGCAGCTCCACTATCTAGTGCATTTCCCTCCCACCAATCTGCACCACCATCTCCTTGCACTCCTCCATCCCCGAAGCCAGGTGGATAATCTGGGGATGCCATAAAATTTGAGGAAAACTAAAGTTAATTAGACAAGACGAATCTCGAATAGGAGAGTAAGCCCCAAAATTCCTGTGCAAATGAGTCTTTATGAAAGTAACATTGTAGTCATATATCGATCAGTCCAGACCAGAAGGAAATAACTGAGGTTTGTCTTCTGTGGGTGGGTTCGGAAATTCAAAAGTAGATGCATTTTAGATCAGCGAACAAGAGGAAATATGAACACCAGCCCACAGTGTCAAATTTGGCCTCAAACCATCCCGCGACAATACACGACTTGCCACGCACAAAATGTGCCATCTCGACTTGTGCCTTCATGCCAAGATACCTGAGCGCTCAAGTTCGGATGAAATGTTTATACTGGTAAAAACATTCCAGATTTGTTTTATGCGGCTGTTCGGGACATGTGAGTTGGGAGATGGTACATTGAATTGCGAAGTTCAAGGAATTATTTGATGGACATTATATATCATAAGATATTGCCATCAAAGATTGTGAATACAGCTCCTAGTATCTAGTGCTTTGACCTCATCGATGAGTTGTTGACATGAACGCTTTGAAGAAGTTGATGGTTAGAGTGGGGCGTCGGCGTTTCATGTTTCGAACTTGAGGTGAAGCCGGTCTGAGAAACCGACTCTCTTCGGTATGTTATCTATTTTGCTAGAAGAGTTTTATGAGCTTGTGGGGTCGGATAAGATGACAAAATAAATCCAGTCGTATTGGTGTATTTCCCCAGCAGGATGCAAACGTTCCTCAACGATGCGAATTTGTTACTGTGATGAATTTTGCTTTCCTTGATCAACTAGTTTCAAATGAGAAATTTCAATCAATTCCCAATACACAGAGAGCATCTCCAATCCCGGTATTTACAGCTAAATCCTCAATGGCATCATGGACCTGCGTTGCAACTTCTACCCAGAGTTCTAGGAAAGGATTCGCGTTTGATTTGACCATGATATTGAGAACGTGGAGCCCTTGCCGAGCACACCACCTGCGTCTAATCTCTCCAGGGTGCATAGCTATCAGAACCATTCCTATTCCTTGAGCATATCCTTCCAGATCGAATTGAGATAACAATACTCCCCCAAGACGATGGCACTCGACGTAGTCATGGTTCTGGTATGCATTCATGGCTTGGGCCGTTATCGTTTCTTGTGAAGCTAACTGTACCATTTCATCCTGTGCATCACTTGATTGCAAACGTTCAAGTCCTTCATAATCCATAGCAGTTCCAACTCGATCAATTACCTCTTCGTAGGTTTCGTTTTTATCTGCCTTCACTTCTTGAACGAGGACGAAATTGATAGCTCGCAATATGTACAAAGTTTTATCGAACTTTGCACGTAACTCATGAAAGTCCGATCCAAGCGTAGCGACACCAACCCGTTCACAGTCTGCACTTGCTTTCCCGACCATTTTTCTCGCCACCCGGTTTGTATCTAACAATCTTTGCTTAAATTTAACATTGAATGGAGTTTTGAGCTCGGCTTCTGCCACGAAGTCAATCGCGCATTGTGTCTCTTGATCGGCCTCGCGCTTTAAAGTCTCGGCAAAGCAACCAAGCAGTCGAAGAATTTCAGAATCTGAGAGTTCTCCGGGGCTTTGTGTAAAGAAACTTTCAAGAGCAGCATTACACTCATTTACTCTTCTTGCTGTTTTATCCCTCACATGAAGGTACTTCAACTTTCTTAATTTGTTGAGCTCATCGTCTTTCTGTACTAATGCAACGTCATAAGCCCTCCTCTGTTCTGGAGTTAATGATGAGAGTAATTGAGCATTCGACTTTATAGCTTGCACTTCATACATCCACTTTCTTTGAGAATTGTTGAAGACATAAGTTGACAACTCCGGACGTGAGGGGTCTGGTTCGACAACAACAACTGGAGCTGGTGTGGGTGCTATTATAGACACACCAAAGTTTGTAGCCACTTTATCCCAAAACTCGTCATTATGTATATACTCGTAATATTTTGAAACGATAGGTACAAGCTTATTCGTTGCCTCGTATTGTGCGAAATGCTCACCGGCTTCGTGTAAGAAAATTCCCTTATCGTATTTACGTGCGGGGATCTCTTTACTGAGTAACAAAGTTACTGCTGGAGCACCAACAATGATTCCAGGATTAAGAATTTTTGGCATTGCACCGAGGAGCTATACGAGTAGTCAGTTAGCATGCTTTTAAAAATTCTAGAAATTGGAATTCTTAGCTAACCCCTTTGACAAATGAATAGCCTAGCCTACAACATTGGAGAGTCAGTATTGCCTCTCAAAGAACATTTTGGGGGGAAGAGGGAATAGGGGACTAGAAAGCTAGAGCTATATTAGGAGCGAAATGTTTGTACATGACGAAACATAAAAGTGGAGTTCACGATCGGGGAACAGAATTAGGTAGCAAAAGCGGAAGATATAATGAACCCATCAAGCCTACTCGCAGAATACCTCGGCACCATTCCCTTTCACATCTCCACCGTATGCAGGCTCGTTTCGTATAATGGTTCGCCCCATTGGAGAGTCTTGAAGTTGATTCAATGAGTGCTAGAATACTATTAGCGCTTGGCCAACCGATTAGGATAATTACTGTTACTGCAAACTCATGCAAAAGAGTCGAGGCAATATAGAATTGACAGGACAATCTTTCTATTGGCGAAAGATCATTCCTGAACAAAGGTAAAAGCAATTCGAGGGCTATTTCAATCCAAGCTTTGTTTTCTGTGTAAAACTCAAGATTCTTGCTTTGCCGCTCGGTTGACACAATTGTGAAGCCTTCCCAGCCCAAACCAGACCCATTTGGGGTTCTCCTATCCCAGGGTGTGAGAAAGGATGAACCAATGCCAAATTGAACTCTTTTCCGCATTATTGTCTTCAAGAATGCCGTTTTTTCTGCCGTTTTAGCACTATTTAGAAGCCAAGGATCCCGTTTGTGGAAGAACTTCAAGAGTCCCTGTTCCAGCTTCTGCCAAGCAGGACGGCGATCCAGGCGTTCAGGAACATCCGTACGATCTCCGAAATAGAAAGCATCAAGCTATGGAGTCAACCATTAAGTACTCATACAAAAGCTAATAATCGTGAAGAATTATAACACATACCCAGCATGTGGCCGCAGAATGGTGCAAAAGTCTAGTACACAATCTCAAGATTGGGTCTAAACGTCTCCAGACAGCAGGATTATCTGCTGTCCATAGCCCAGTATTGTCTGGTTCAATAGGGAAGAATGGTTTGTGTGGTGGAAATTTCATCCGAATTATTGGCCATGTCTCTAGTGTGTGAGGAGGCTGCCATTGATTCAATTGAAAAACTGGACTAGAAAATCATTAGACATGCTTCCCCCAGTATTCATTGCCTCTAGAGAAAGTGCTGCACTGTGGGTAACGTGTCTTGCGAGCACAACGGCGGAATAATTCATTGATAAATCAGTATGAGAAGAGACCAATTACTCAATAGGATTGGTTAAAACTGGTAAATAGTTTAAAGGATAAGGATATGCTCCGATTTCTTCCAAGAGTTCGGGCCAATATCCTGACAAAATCCACTTCTGATGATTCTTCCTTTCAGCCTTCAACCTCGGATTATCAAGTGCGTGTGGTGTTAAAGCTAAGACTGATTAGTCATGCTGTATTGAATAAGAGATGACATACAGACCAGACTTTTTGTAAGGAAAAAAGAGTTGTGTTGGGTCCATAGCCTCTGGTAAAACTCCATATTTACTGGCCCATTCCGTAGCAGCCTCTCCTGCCCAAATGCCGTGGAATCTACCAAGTTTGGGATCCCAGTTTGTGAGGGGATCCTTGGCAACCATGCTTATGCCTACTTGGAGACACCCTTTCTTGTAGCCGAATTTTGATGATGTTCAGTAGATGAGCACTATCGACGACTTGTGGCCCCTTGACGTACGGTACGTTGGCAAGGAAGGTCACAAAATTGTGAAATGAAGAGGATCTAGTATGAAGTCGGAATTCCCATTTTCGAAAAATTAAGAAATGATTTGGCTTTTGACTAGAACAACAAATCATGCGTCGTGAAGTTTGTTCAATCTTTGAGTGAAAATTAAATCCTTTGTTTTCATATAAGTGGGATAAACCATGCTCTAGCTTTAGAAAGAACTCATGAAAGAGGTTTCTTTTGCAGCTTCCTTAAGAACAAAGATTTGAGACAACTGGATGATTTTTTATCGCACGTATCGCACGTCTTCTTTTCAAATTTGATAAAGAGAGTCTCCAGTGAGAAATCTACAATTTGCTAGGGGGCAACAGGGGAGGTGAACGACTTGTCAGCTAACATGGCTACAACACAATTCTAGATACAGTCTAAAACATATCAAAATTATACTTTCTTTCTACCGAATCTATTCAAGATCAAATCCATGAGCCGAAGTCTAATATTGATTAAACAATAGAGAAGATAGCAACAAGCAAATGGTGCATTGTAAATGAATGATCTAGAGAAGCCGTTGAAGATAAATGTGTGGCGTATAAAATGTGGCTTTTGACATACTTCACACATATGTGGCTCGCCATTTGATAGATCATTTTCGCGGCAACTTGTCTTTTATATATCAATTACCATTATTTCCCACATATACTCTGCGGTCCGTAGGCTCATATCAGAAACTATCTGAAGATATAAAGATTTTAAGCAGAAAAGGGCTATACCTAGGTATCACACATCATACTAATTGATTAACACAGATGCGTAGGTTCTTCGCCTCACTCACGATCGAGATGAACAAATCAAGTCAAACGCAGTCCATGATTTTGAGCTTGGAGTCCGAAATCGCATGGCAGTATTCAGTGCGTGATTTAACTTTGATAATGGGATTGCAATCGCTATCCTTCGAGCTCACTTGAGAAACAAATTTTTAGGACAAAACAATTCACCAGAGAATCACGGAATGCAAAAAGGAATTGAAAAGGATCAAAGATCAAATTCATCGAATATCACTCTAATATACAGAGCCATCCAAGATATACACAAAAATGCTCCCAGAGCCAATAGCACGAAAAGAAAGAACACAGTGGGTGTGCTGTCTCGGGTCCCACCAATACCCCTAATACCAATAAAGCATACAAATCTTTTGAACATCGCCAAAAACTAACAATCATGTAAAAACAATAAGTCATGCATAAACCATGCAATCATCGAACTACTTAAGATGTTGGTTGAGGAGCGGCAGCAGAGCCGGATGCAAAACCAGATGGGGCAGCACCTTCGAATCCTGATGGAGCAGCTCCGGATGGGAAGCTAGATGGGAAACCACCTTGGCTTCCACCGAATCCTCCAGATGGAGAGGCACCACCTTGTTGACCGCCGAATCCACCAGATGGAGAAGCGCCGCCTTGTTGACCGCCGAATCCACCAGTTGGTCTAGCACCACCTTGGGAGAAAGTACCAGATGGCTTAGTTCCAAAGTTACGGAATTTTGCGCCAGTTGGGGAAGCACCACCTTTGCTGCTGTGTCCGTGGCCACCGTTGTGACCACCGTTGTGACCTCCGAATCCACCAGATGGTTGAGCAGCACCGGATGGACGAGCTCCAGTTGGCTTGGAGCCACCGGCAGAGCCAGTTGGTTGCTGCATCTCTCCGCCTGGTGCAAAGGCAGCACTGCTTTGTTGACGTCTTTGATGACCGGAAGCCTTAGCACCTCCAGTGGCCTTAGCTCCAGAGGAACCGGTCTTTGATGCACCACCGAAGCCACTTCCAGAAGCACCTCCCTTTCCACCCTTTCCACCCTTGCCGCCTTTGCCGCCTTTGTGACCACCCTTGCCGGAAGCTTGAGCAACACCGGACTGTTGCGCCTTGCCATTTCCGAAGTTTGATGAGCCAGTTGGCTGAGCACCACCACTGTGGTGTCCATGTCCTCCAGCTCCGCCGGAAGCCAAGGCGAAACCGCCAGATGGGGCAGCACCACCAAATCCACCAGCGCTGCCAGAGGGTTGAGCACCGCCGGTAGGGCGGGATCCGATCTCGCCAGTACCAGTTGGGGCAGCTCCTCCGAAACCAGAAGATTGGCCAGCTACAAGGGGAGCGGCGAGGAAAGCAGCAGCGATGATCTTTGAGAAATGCATTTTGATGACTTGTTAATATTTGAAAGCTTTGAAATGTGTTGGTAAGAAGAAGTTGGCTGAGAAAAAGTTGAAGAAGTTTTTTTTTTGAGAGAGTGATATGAAGAGTTGTTTGAAAAGGCTCAGACCTGGAGCTGAAGATGTGAAAGAGAAGAATGAAGCTTGAAAAGACTGGATGCTCTAAGACTGGTTTTTTAAAAATAATGTGGGATTAACACATCCTTTATATCCATCTTGCCGTCACCTACTTGGTGGTAATAATCACCCAATTCGAGTAAAGGGGTCCAATGATACTGGCAGGCAATTGTTTCAGAAGATGCTTTTAAGCCCCTGCTAATGGGCCTGCGTTCCTCCACGATATAGGTGATTGAAGGAAACAGGAAGCAAGTGATGAACCGGCATTTACAGAATCACCGATGTCTCTTACCTAACCGGAAGATACCTTCTTGCCCCCACAAGGTGATCAATTTGTGCGCTAATGAGTTATTGAATATACATGAGGGTCCGGTATGTATCCTAAAAGCAAAAGACAACGTCAATGTACTTAATCTGGGGTGTGCTATAAGATGTTAGCGCTAGCGTATCCCATAACAAAAATCTTTCCAATTGCAAAATCCAGGGATAAGCTTGTTGTTTGAGCCCTGTGCCTGTAGCTCTACAGATAAATTAGTGTCCAGATGAACCTTGTTTCATTAGCTTATATCTCAATTTCTACGGAACATTCTTGCGAAACACTTGGAGCAAATATATGTAGAACCGTGAAGATAGATTAGTTGCGAGACCTGACAGCTTCACCCTTATGTGTAAGCTGTCAGACAATTTGCCATGTCATTTCAAAAATAACGATTGTCTAGGTTGTGATGTTATCATCGAACCCTCTCATGATGTAAACAAAGCATGGCGTCTAGAATCATCCTCTTAACCAGTTTCTGAGTTTTAGCTTATGCCCTGCATTGTAATGATCGCTCCTTCCTGCATATAAACAAAATGATTAGGGGGAAATATCACCAGCGGATCGCCAAGGCTTCACGCGTGTATACTTCCATTCAAAAAGAATGTTTCAACTTCGCGCCGTTGAAGCCTTCGTCGTAACTTTCAAGAAGGTTCTAGATTCCATGAGCCCAGTCCAGAGTCGTGCAAAGTGATTTTCAAGAAAATCCACTTCAGCGACCACGGGTTGCGGGGATTAATCTACTAATTCTCCTAGACTCTCACGAGTAATCTGTTTATATGGAACGATTGTACTGATTTGTATGGTATCGAAGATCTAGGACGGAAGCAGGGCAGGTTAAGATGAATAGGCTTTAGAAGTTGGTGATGACAACAGAAGGGGTAACCGACCTATGGCTTGTGCGTTGGGATGTCCGCGTAAGCTTTTCAATATCTGAGACGAAATGAACCCCTGATTTCTCCACATATACAACCTCCTTTCATTTAGAAGTTTATGTTACTTTTGCAGGAAGCGATTTGGACTCGATTTGGTTGTCGACGTATGGATGGTGACATTCATGGGAAAGGATATAGGAGATAGGTGACGTGGAGTGTAAACGGATGCGTTCGACAGAGAGCAAGAATGAAGATGGTATGATGGGAAAGATGGTTTCGTAAACTAATCAACTAGCCATGGCTTGACTGTCGCGGGAATACATGTCGGGCATTCAAAGATTGAGCGTGCACTACATATGGTGTCTTCTACCATCGACTCCATGTCGCCTTCGCCTCCTTCAGCCTTCAAGACGTCGTGGTGCCAAGTTATCTGACAACTTCAACTGCTAGAGTTTTCCTAGTTCAGATCATCATGCCAGATGCTGGACATGATTTTGCTCTGTTTTATCCGTCAGCCACATAGCCACAGGCAAGTGGGTGTTCTTTACACACGGACGCTTTACCCACGGACGGTCTCGAAGTTAATTATCCCATGAGCCCATGTAGTCTCGAGGTAGCATCTTTCAGAATCTCTATTCAATACCTTGGATCAGAGGATCCATTTGCCAAGTCAACGAAACAGCCAAAGGATCTATCTTAGGATTCAGATTCGTATGCCTTTACTTTATTGCGAGCATTTCACTGCAGGTGTGTCTTGGCAAGAGACAGGTACCGGTGAATACCGGTACTGACGATGTTCTATCTTTATCTCAAAGGTTTACTCAACTACAAACACGCCAAATTAGTGGCGCATCTGTAGTTCTCAAAGATCGACTTGTTTGCGTATACACATTCAATCCGAGAAGCTCTTTTTCCCCCTTCTAGAGCATGCCGTGAGCTTCATGTACATGCAAGCTTATACTCACGCGTCAGCATGACGATCTTTGGATTTGTTAGCATCTGAGCCATCGAGGCAAATACCGTCTGCTTCTTCTTGACTCAAGTTTCTCCGTTTCTCTTTGCCTTCTTCTTCGTCTTACTTGTGCACGATATCTCTCCAGCTTTCATCACTGGTGTGCCTCTGTTGATATCCAATTTCGAGGACTATTCTTCGTCTTCACTCCCAAATGTTTAACGACGCAACGCCTTCAACTCACATACCAGCCTCTAATAACATAACAGAGGATCCCCCACCCAGTTTCGCAGTCTTGTTCATCATGGATCGAACAAAGAAGCGATTTGGAACAGATCAAGAGAGTTGCGGTACAATCGTGGCAGAACCTACACGTTCACCAGCAGATCAGGGAATCGAGGTGCGTAGGATATCACAGCTCTGTCGATCGAGCACAGATCGTTCCTCCACACATTTTGTCTCAAAAGCTTTCGGGGGGTTTTTTTCGTACAGCACATCTGCAGATCAGATTTGATTTACTACCAAACTCCACAATAGTGAGTTTCGATAAAATCGATGCCGTACTACATCCACTTTGCCTGCTTTGCTCTCCATATCCAAAGCGAGTCATGATTGATCCTTCGTAAAATGGTACCACCTCCCATCTGGTATCTTACAGGCTTCGTCGATGCAGACATCAGACTCATTGACCAGTAAAAATACCATAAATGGCACAAAGCCCAACCATTCATCGTCTTGTATGCAAAGGATCATGATTAGACTCTACACTGGTTCTCAGATCTCCCCCTTGTATCTTCTCCGCCATCGCTGTTGACCACCGCAAGAAATGCCGGCACTTGAGAACACGGCAAATTCTGCGGCTAAGTATCCTTTAGTGGTTGGGTCATGGCTACTGCAGACAGAACAAACACCTAAATTAACATGACTTCTATTCAAAGTAGAAGTAGGGCAAGGTAGCCGGAGAGGGTACTGCTCACATGCACCTGGTATATCCGAGATACTTCATTTCGTCTTGCACTTTCTAGCTCCAACAAAAAATGAGGAGCACATAGGTAAGGATTTGTAGTATCAGCCTGTTGAAGCTTCATGCTTCTTCTCAGCTCAATGTATAGGAAGGTTTCCCGAAGTGTTTTCCTTTCGCGGGGTATGAGTACCCCCACCATATCGGAACCGCTCGGGACAAGCCCCACCGAAGAAACTCCACTGTTCATTCAATCGTCGTCATATCATTTGTGTTATACCAGAAGAGCATTCTCAATTATTAATGTAGCTGCATCCTAAGTGTTTTTCCATATGGCTTTTGGTCTCGTGGCATAGCTTTAGACTCTCCCATATTTATACCTCACACGAACGCTTATACAATGGCAAAATCAATGCAAGATAACAAAGCAATTCGCATGCTTCAAGCAGCAGAAGATGGCGGATATGGTGTTGTGGGAGTAGTTTCCGTGAGTATAGTTCACACCTCTTTCCCTCCCAAAACAAAGAGCTCATGTCTTATCTCTAGTACAATCTCGAAACCATAACCGCCATCGTCAGAGCCGCAGAACGTAAACGTTCCCCTGCACAAATCCTTCTCTTCCCCTGGTCCCTCCACTACTCCCCCCTCCTTATCCACCTCGCAGCCGCCGCCTGTCGTACCGCCACTGTTCCCATAGTCCTGCACATGGACCACGCACAATCCGAAGATGAAATTCTTGCTGCTGCAGATATGGGACTCTTTGATAGTATAATGGTCGATATGTCGCATTACGACAAAGAAGAAAATCTAGCCAAAACAACTAAATTGACGAAGATATTACAAGAGAAGGGCATAGCAGTTGAGGCAGAATGTGGTAGGATTAATGGGGGCGAGGATGGTGTGAAGGATACGGGGGATTTGGAGGGGTTGTTGACAACTCCTGAAGAGGCTCTTGGGTTTGTAGAAACGGGAGTAGATTTTTTGGCTCCGGCTTTTGGGAATGTACACGGGAACTACGGTGGAGTGGAAAATATTAAGTTGGATTTTGCTAGGTACGTGTAGGACAGTTTCTTGAAATGCCCTTTCATTGGTATTGTGGTAGGCTAATATCAGTTGTCAGACTCGAGAGCATAAGAAAAGCGACAAATGGTCGAGTAAGGTTGGTTCTCCACGGCACAAATACTTTCCCAGATGATACAATGAGAGGCTGTATCAAGGGGGGTATGACAAGATGCAATCTAAATGATTTGGTTTTGAATACGTATAATAAATATGTAGCGGAAAACACAGGGAAAGTTCCTTTGACGGAGCTTATGGAGAAGGGAACTAGTTTGATTCAGGAGTTGATTGAACACCAGATGGATATAATTGGATCGACTGGAAAAGCATAAAGTAGAAGTAGATGATGACCAATAGAATATTCAAATATTTGGTAGGTTAAGTACTGAATGGATATAGTAAATGATTCTTTGTTTAGCAAGTGCGCATCCTGACGTCTTCCTTCAGCGAGTGCGTGGGAAGTAAAAAGCTAAAGACACCTGCTGGCATCCGAAGCATGAGTACATGAAAATCTCTTGATAGTGCGTTGAAGTTACAAGATCCTACTCAAATTTCAACTTTAGCCTAATTAGGAGCCAAAAAATCAGGAAACATACACGGCACCATCATATCGCATTGTATCACAATCAAATTTTGGCAATATAAAACGTGGGAAGCAGAATACAGTTAACTATCAACCAACCGACCTCCACGATACAATCAGAAAGAACACATCTTAGAACTCACAGAAGTAGAAAGAAATCAAACGGTCCTCCCTTATGAACATAATAACACCATAAACTCATCCGAAATCCGTGCAATGCGATGCACTCAAAATCACAACTTTTGTTTGAATGAAAGAACTCCTCGACTCCCGTCTTGCTTTTATAGAACCTATTCATTTTATCCTGTTCATACATATCACACTCATATCAAGTACCAGTATGATAAAACCCTAAAGTTGAAGGGTCGCGCGATGTATGTGATGAAGACGAAGATGAATGCAAATGAACAAGCAAAGAAGAAGGGGAGGAGGAGAACGAATATTCAAGTCTATTGGTAGATCTTGACCGAGTTAACAAGCCAATATGCGTCGTCGAAGGCGTGGGGAACCTTGGCGACGTATTCTTGACAGGTGGAGTAGCCGGTCTTTGCGGGGCAGTCGGACCAGTCGGACCAGGCTTGGCCACCAGCTCCTGCGCCGCAGAAAGTGGTGTCGAAATACTAGAGTGGGAGTCAGTTCGGTGGAATCAGGAATGAAGAGGGAAACAGTATGGTTCAGGGAGGAGAAGAGGAAGTGGGAAGCAGTAGAACTTGAGATGCATAAAGGAAAGAACAAGACTTACGACTGTCTGAGCAGGGAAATTAGCATCAATATCACAGCCACCATCCGCACTATCGAAGTTTGCTGTAGGTGTTCCCCACTTTGTTGGGTCTGGAGTACCAGCGGCGATATCGGCTGGAATCTTACTGCGTGCAAAAAACCAGACTCGGATAAAGGTAGAGGTCCATTGCATGGCATAGATACCACCGCCATTCTTGTTGAAAGGGGTACCGTAAGAGTTGGCAGTCGATTCAACAGAACATCCTGCGCCGTTGGACAATTTACAGTCGGTATTACCGTTGTTAAGAGTTCCGAGCTCGGCAGACTTGGGAGATTTGAAGCTGCAGGCGTTCTCGGTATGGAGAGAGATGAAAGCTTGAGTGATGTCGTTGGATCCCTCGAGAATGTCCATTTCACCATAAGGGCCGTCACCGTTTCTAATGGTCCAGCTAGCGAATCTGTTAGCGGCTAATTTTCATTGGGGAAGTAGCGAATGAATTGGCACTTACAAACCAGGCCAGGTTCCACAATCACTACCAGGCATGTGCGCGAAATCGCCAATAAGAATACCATGAGTAAACTCATGAACAGATTCAACCCAAATGCTATTGCGCTTTCCATTGACTTTGTCTGAGAGAACAGTAGTATTATCAACGCCCATGTAAACTTGATTACCGATGACCTTGGTCAAACCAAGCTTCTGAGCATCAGCGAGAGAGACATAGTTGACGTTTCCATTGGTTGGGTCGGCGCCCTAGATGTGAGTTAGTTGCCATTTCTAGATCGAAGAGAGTCTTAGGAACACTAACATCCTCATAGATGAAGGAAGTGAACCAATTGGTATGATCATAATTATGAACCAACTTGTAGCCACTGGTCATTGAGGCCAAGCACGAAAAAGCGCAAAGGAGCGAAACTGTAAGAGACTGCATGTTGAAATATGGTGAAGCCTTGCCGTACTATAAAGGAGTGTATGTTTGTATGAAAGAAAGTGGTGTACAAAATGTACGAAGATAAACAGAGGATCTAAGTCAAATAGGAGAGACACTTATCAAAAGGAATGCGATTGAGGTTGTAGAAGGAAAGAGGAAATTTTCAAAACAGGTTCGATCGAAGACTTAAATAAACAATAGATATTGGCATTAGGCGTTTTTCACATGCTATCTTCAAGTGAATGAGCCTCAATCTCTCCACAATGTGTCAAAATAGAGATGCTTCATGACAGTCAGGATGATGGATTCAACTTGTATGTGAATCTGGACATTGGTTGTCTACAAATTACTAAAGAGAATCCTCTGGAACAATTGCAGAAGGCTAATTATCTCAGAGAGGGAATTTCGGATCCGTTAATTTTAGCTAAGAGGAGACTCAAGGAGATTTGATATGGGTATCTCCGAGGTTGGCTTGGTTAAGTGCCGATGTGGAAGAGGGGAATGAAGGGTGTGACAAATTTGTTCCTGATGTTGATTCGTTCATTCGTACTTCTACACCGAAAGAATCTTCTATTGTGAATCTACAGAGTAGTAGTAGGATCGTTTAGAGGTATATTATGATCTTGGCTCGATGGATGGCGTTTGCAAAGAGCCAGGATGCTTGGCTATATGTGCATTCTGATCTGATATTTCATTTATTCTATGGAGGATTTTCACCGGCATTTCCTCCACTTTCCAGTGCTTAAATATAATTGAACCAATAACAACAACGAAGCAATAGTCATGTCACAATACACACCCATAATATAACCCCCAAAGTGGGCCTTCGCTAATATCATGGGATTGTCAAAACAGATGTTTGTTGGTGGATGTAACATAATTTCTCACTCATACACCAGCATTTTTGGAATAAAGAAATGTGATTTGTCCTTGTGCAACATGAAACAAACTCCTTTCATCAAGCGATGGCGCAGTGTTGAAAATGTAAGCTGACTCCACTGTTAGAAAAGTATTGTACGTAGTACCAAGTGAGGTTGAAATCCTTCGAGGCAGAATACGAGAATTCTATTTGTTGGTATTTTTCTAGATTTTGGAGAGCCCGAGGCGGTGAATATATTAATTCTATGGGTTTATAAGCATTATGTCTATAGATGATTTATAGATGTCGATATTAATCGAGTGTGAATAAGGAGGCTGAATACGTGTCATTCTGTGCTGTAAACCACAAGCTTACATGTGGATGCCAAAGATTGCGTGGAAATTCATGATTGCCTCATTTATCACAATAAATATGGAATTATCAAAAGGAAACGGCAATGAAGGAATATTCATATGGTGGTGTTGAAAATAAACTGTGATGGTGATACGGATTTAAAGCGAGAAGGAACTTCATGTTAGATTCCGCTTCCAAATTTAACATGTCAGTATGACAGAATTTTGACACATTGATATACATATATATATGTAATTCCCAGCCTCGCAGTACACATATCGTTCAGTTCTGTGCCATCGTTAGTGTGGTCATTGTCAAAACACATATATCTCATTTTGAAAGCAAAGGGGAGAGGGAGAATGCAACACCGAAATTGGAGATCGATGGTCCCAGCATTATTAGTGATTTGTAGTGTTGCAGAAAGATAGGGGCTAGTCTATCAAGTTTGTTGTCATTTGAAAGATTTCCAAGACAGAATCTGCCCAGCTCAATTTTGTGAAAAGAGAACTATGTGTCAATAATACAAATCTACAGTGATATCAACTGGGCTTCCACAAAGAACTAATACGTACCTCTAGATTGGGTTCGCTATTGAAGAAAGATTAGTACATCAAATATCTATAATCAAGAAAGAGAATGGGAGAGTAGTAAGTTCAAGCAACAGGATTCGCAATTATCAATGACACGTCCTTACATGTTCTTCTTCTATATGATAGAAATCACAACTAACACGCTTTTCTGAAAGTGTATCTTCTCTGTGTCCAATATCAAGGCCGATAAATTAGTCCATTTGCATACCCAGGTAATTCAAACATTGTTCAATGGTAAAAGATCTCAACTCGGAAGGGTTTTACCTCCCCCTTTGAGATTTGAGAGCCTCTAGATTTTTGACAGCTTACTGTATAGTGAACTTTGTTATATTCACTTATATTGATTTTTTCTGGTCCGCCTTCAATCAATTCTTGATGATTGGATTGTATCAAAAAAGTGAAAAATCTGGAATCAAAACCGAGTAGTGATGATGAACAACGATGACGGCATCATGGATAGTTAACAAGTTTTAAGAATGATGTTAGATGTTCCTTTTCCCATTTCTAACCGGTAGTTTATTTGAGATTCGACGAGAAAAGGAATAAATTTGAAGTGTTATGCTTGAGTGCGACTAGACACTATGATTGATAACCTGAATTTCTTCCGGTAGTACCTCTTCTCAACATTTTTTGATAACTAGGTTCCGTGAAACTATTGAGTTTGATTAAACATTCCAGAAGATTGAGTCAATATTTGTGAATATATGACGAGAAGTTCTGAGTAAAGTATTATGTTGAAATTTTCGTATTGCACTTTCGCGGTCTAGTTAAGAACTCGAAGCAGTGACTTACCTCAACTTGATTGCCAGTCGTTACAAATCACTTCGTGCTAGACCATTGTTCGAATACAACACAGAGATAAAGTTACACACCAAATACTTTCAAAACATGTTTTATTATCATTAATCTGCCGTTCATTCATCTATCAAAGTCCCATCGACAGTACTGCGGCCGACTATAAGGCAAGCAGACGTCGGAGTCTATACATAACATCTATCATAAATATAACCAAATCATTAACCCTTCTAGGTAGTCTTTTCAGGACTGTCCTCAACTCTAATGGTGCCAGCCTTGCTTCCTACTGACTCGTCACCCTCATGATGAACAATATCCTTCTTTGAATGGAGCACTGCTTCTACATCCTGGGCTCTTCGGTCGGCGTTAATACCTCCGAAGAGAATATCTAATTCTTCCAAAGTCTTGCCCTTCGTTTCTTTGATGATGAAGAAGGACCATACACCCATTCCAAGACAGAAGAATCCGAACATCAAAAATGTTCTCCATCCAATGTTTGAAACAGCGATGGGTGTAATCTCCGTAATGGAAAAATTGCACAACCATTGAGTAGAAGCGGCGAGACCAACACCGTAAGAACGGAGACGAGTGGGGAAAATCTCGGATACATAGACCCATGGAATAGGTCCCCACGATGCGGAATAACCGATGACGAAAAGGTAAATCATTACAACCATGGCGATCGATGCTGGTGCAACACTGGTGGCCTTGGTGTCAGGTGGGTGGGTAACGAGGACGGCTGAGAGAATGAACATCATGGCCATCATCCATGCGGCACCGAAAATAAGAGACTTGCGACGACCCAATGTATCAATACCAGTAAGTAAGAATATACCAGTAGTGATGACCTTTACAGTACCATAGATACCAGTAGCGAACAAAGCGGTGTTAGCAGCTGAGATACCAATGGTTTGGAAGATTTGTGGTGCATAGTATCCAATAGAGTTGGTTCCGGAGAATTGTTGCCAGAACATGAGGCAGAAAGCTGAAAAGAATCTGAATCTGTTGGCTGGGGCGATACACTCTTTCCAGGTGAGTCCTTCAGTTGCAGCAAGTTCCTCCTCAATGGATGCACGGATCTCAGCGATTTCCTGCATGATTTCTTCATCTTCACTTGTGGTGCATCTAGTCCAAGCCATGGAAGCAGTGGCTTCCTCATATCGACCTTGCTTAGCAAGCCATCTTGGAGATTCCTTCAAGAAGAAGAGACCGATTAAGAGGAATCCACCTGGGATAAGTTGAATAGCGACTGGGATTCTCCATTGCTTAGTTGATTGAGGAATGTGTAATGCGACACCGTAATTCAACCAGTAAGCAAAGGTAGAACCAAGTACCAAGAACTCTTGGAACATTCCAGTAATTCGTCCTCTAATGGCGGGAGGTGCATTCTCTGTGACGAAAACAGGAGTGATAGAGGACATTCCACCAACTCCCAAACCAGCAATAACACGACCAGCATAGATTTGTCCAATACTGTGGCTAGAGCTAGTTTGAACAGCGGCACCAACGAGGAAGATAAAGCTGAACCCCATGAGAGAGAGTTTTCTTCCAAATCGATCACTGCAGAAAGCGGCAGCGATGGAACCGAAGAAACAACCAGCCGTAAGTAAAGAGACAACATTCGAGGCAACCTGTGCGTTCTTGGATCCACCAAATCCCGTCGAATCAGGTGGTAATCCGAAATCCTCTCTGAAACTTTTAAGAGCCAGTACCGATCCCATGACACCGGTATCGTAACCTGCATAAGCCATCATATGTCAGTCATGTTCCGTCATCTTGATTGGTCTTGGCGCTATGGCACAAAAGGTTAAAAATATCGAGCCGGCACGGGAAGGATGTATCAGGGGATATTATCCAGAAAGAGGGGATAACTTACCGAAGAGTAACGATCCCATGTAAGCCACAGCCGTCAGGAAATAGACGCGGTAATTTTTGAAGAAAGCGGACGGCATGTTGGCGGTTTTGCTGTTCGCAGCAATTCTTGACAAGGTTGGTGGTTATTGTTCGACGAGAGGCCGATGAGGGAGAGAGAAAAAGAATCACCTTGGGGGGAGGTATTGATGTACCTTATGTACTTGTCAAGTTGACTATTGTGGAATTCATGAGCGGCAACATGATTTTGTTGGATGAGAACTGGATTCGACGTTCATTCGTGCGAATATTTTGTTATCACTTTGACACACGAACCAGGGAGAGTAATTCCACCATTTACAATGGAGAGAATGGGGGAAATGGAGAAGTAGATTTTAACCCAACTTAATTTGGAATAGTTGGCAGTTCCCCATTGTTTAGTCTGGAGATTGTTGAGCAAGCTTTTTGATTTAGTTTTATTGTTGCCGATATTATTCAGGGGTCATGATTAGTTGATGTGGATTTTAGTGCAAATAATCCCCGCGGGGTCGCATATACCAGGCATGGTTTGCCCACGGGGTTGATGGTTTCACCGAAATCTTGCCATTTTCTTAATACAACTCCGAATTTTCTTACAATTACTTGCTTGGTCATATGTCATTTGGCATCAATGCTGGATAAATTCTTCCTGATGGAACAGTAATCGTCAGATCAAATTAAGCTTGAATAGACTAAACTTCCCATAAGGATATGATCATCAATTAGGAGTCTGGAGTCTACCGACATGGGGCAGCTAAGGCAAATCATATTTCAATCTTCAGACACGAAGGAACAAGGATGCCAATAGCTCTGGTGGAGAAGGGTGGTTGGTAAGATGGGGTTTACGCATGATTTTGCTTGGGGCCATCCGTGGTATCAATGTTTACGCGTAGGCAATAAGAGCCGCTCCGCTCGCTGGAGACTGTAGTCTGGAATTCATCTCTTACTAACTTAGGAGAATCTGAAGACTCCGCCAAATTCAGTTTGTGGGGAGAGTATGGAGAAATTATCAATTCTGGTTGCTCCCCTCGCATACCCCGGATGGAGTCTAAATTGCAAATTTGTCAATCAAAGCAAAAATCAAGGCATAGGGAATCTCAGCACAAGCTTCCTCAATGCGAACAGCGACCTTAGTTGGCTTCGGAAAAGAAATACTCGTGTGGGTATCGTGTCCTTTGACGCCATTGTGGGATCAATGTTGCCTGCGGTAATCCGCAAATTCAGCGTCTATTTTCTACATCGTCTAGCTTCGCCTGTTGAAAGTTTTTAGAAGTATTGACGCCGTCTTTAACTCGCGACAAAACAGCCTTGCTGCGCCTAGAGGAATAAGAAATACTAACTATTATCAACAGGTGCTATACGCCCAAGATGGCATGACGATATACAGACACAAATTCCTACGGAAAAATTTTATCCAGCTCAGTCAAACTCAAAAAATGGGTCGCTAGCCAACTAGAGCAAAGCTAGTAAGGTAGAAAGACATCATAGCATCCGCAGGCCATGATTTCTTTTCATCCATGACTCCGGAATTCTCTTTCGGTTGTGACTCTGTTATTTTCTTTCTCCGGAAAGGGGAACGATAGACAATCTTTCACAATGCTTACTTTGCAAAATTTATTTTTCAACTGTTGCATGATGCTTCAATATGCTTCGGTCATTTGACATGATTAAGGGGAGGCTACAACGCGGCTCTCTTCCCTTGGATGTCGCTCTTTTTTTCCTTCGGCAAGAATTAGGATAATGGATATGGTTACTGCATTGGTCAGCTAGATCCAATACCCCTTTAAAGCGGTGTACTGAATCAAGGAGGTCGGTTGAGATAATATTTCGCAAAACACTCTTTCGCAACCGAGAACCACAAGTTCCTCCAGCAACGGTATTTTTTCTGGTCAAGTCGTCGGATATGTGTACGAAAAGGGATTGAGTCGTTATTTTACTCGGTCTCCCTGAGTCGTCGTCAGCATTACAGCTGTCGAGAAGTCAGTCTTGTCAAAAGTGCGATTCTTGGACTTGAACGGAATGGATCTTTCCTTAGTCTTTGACAACCATGATACCCAAAAGAAAGAATACACATACCAGTATTGACACGGGGAACATCTACTTTCAGACCCATTTCCACCTCAACACAACGAATTCTCTTCCTTTCTGCCGACTCCGAATCTTCACCTTCATCATACTTCGAAACCTAAAGACGGATTAAAGTTCAGGTGGAAATCAAGAGAAACAAATATCATACGACTTATCACATCCCATCTTAAACCTATATATGTTGTGCGACATGTCGAAAAAGCCACTTGCGTCAAGAGCTCATTTCGTGCTTTTGATTTCCAAGTTTTCCTGCTACCTACCAAGTCATCTGTGATTTTGCAACAAAGGGCGGAGCAGATGGTGTCAACAAGATATTTGAGTACTTGCTTATTCAAAAGACGAATGAACCAAGTCCCGTCTCTTTACTTTTTCATGAAATCTCTCACAGCTTTTCATTTCGTCTCCATGATGCTGAGTCCGCAACAGTTTCACAAATCTAAGTCACATCTAACTCAGGCTTCTTCCTTTATCAATCTACATCTCCATCTCCGTTCAAAATCACACAGTCTCATCTCGTCTCATCTCATGATCTAAGTACATCTCATCTCGCACCGATTTCACCTATCACCAAATCTCCACTCCGATCGTAAAAATTCCATCTACGAGTAACCGAAACAAAAGCCCCTTTCCTCTCCGTCGAAGCTATACTGGTGAGTGCGCCTCGACGCGAAATTCCCAGTACAACCTCACAACAACTTCTCGCTTCTTTCGTGCTACGACTTCCCATCTCCTAACACCCACGAAGAAAAGCTTTGAGGTGTGAAACGTCTCACCGTTAAAGCTCAAGCCTCTGCATCTCTCCCTCCACCATCTCGTATCCACCTCGCACGAAAAACAACATGGCGTCCGATGCCAGATCTCGACCCGCCGTACCACGCGGCCATCCAGCCTTCCAATAGATTGCGTCCAAGCCATCGACCTCATACTTTATGCTTCTCCAGAGCATCGCATCCTTGACCGCCGTTTTCCCAAACTCGGGATTCTATTAACATCTGGGATTGGGGATCTATACAAATTGATTTAGATTAACGAGTCTGTACTCAAGTATCTCTTCGGCCAACTGAGTACGATGTTACACTTTTGTATATGCTGCGCTCTACTTCGCCATGTTGCCCGTGCGGATTTGATTGAGAGGGAATACAGATACAAATATTTACCAATAAAACGTCGGAGAGAACAGAAACACAAGTAAATGTTTTCTGGGAGTAACGGCGGGCGGTAGAAGTCAAGATGATTTTCTTATTTTTGAATTGTTTACTGATCATCTAGTTCGCTCTATGCAGGGCAGAAAAAAAGCAAACATGCGCACAAACACACAGCGTACTCATGAATACTTTCTAGATGGACCCCTTGGCTGCCTCGTTCCGCCAAAAGCCTTCTTCCCGCAGGGCTCAGCGAGTTACCATCTATCACAATCTTACCGCTCCTTTGGTTCCTCCACAGACGACCCTCACAGTTGGCAGAGATAAAACCCATGCATCAAAGCCAAGCCCTGTCATCCTGTCTCCGATCCGATCTCACCGGGGGGAAATCTCTTCTCTTCCTGTAGATGTTTTTTGTGAGATGTTCGACCCATGGAGAAAGATGCTTACATTCCGGAGGGTATCCTAGGTGTGAAACTTATCTATATAAAGGGCGTGAAAAACGTCATGACGTAGATGTGTATAACAACATGCTGTTACTTGAGCAAAATCAACCATACATACACCTACATGCTTCACGGTAATTGTCTTACATTTCTCAGCGCAGGTAGGTGGGTGTTAAATCGGCATATTTTCTCACCGGCATACCTTTTGTAGGACGGGAAGTCAGTGGCTTGAACAGGGATTCCGGAAGGATGGGATCTGTCTGCCTCGAGACATGGGGCTTTTTTCTTTTCTTCTGTTCCTTTCCCCTGATAAAATCAGTATTATTATATCACAACTTTTCAACCCTGGAAAACTCCCCCAGAGGGGACTAGGATTCTCATCCCTTTGCAAAAAAAAAAATAATTAAAAAAATAGCCTAATCCATCAATCTCATACACTCCAGAAACATTCCATCCTCTACCCATCTCCCCTCCAATCTCAGACATGCACCCTCACTCCAAGCGTTCTAGAACTGCCGATCCAGAACAATACCACCCATCTTTCTTTTTAAATTGACATCAGTCCATTCTTCGGAACCATCTTCCTGATCGCATCACACTATTTCTAGGATTCCCATGGCCATGGATCTGGATGTCGGGGTCGGATTCAAAATTTAACCAGAAAATCGGAATTGGTGTTCACGTCACGAGGAGTAACGATTTGGGGTCTATTGTGTAAGGTATTACCATGTGCATTTTCGTGATATTGGGATATAGATAGATGTAGAGGGAGACTAGACGGTTCGCGCAGAGATATACACGTAGTTGCGATGCATTTAACACTCGCTCACATTTATAAATGCATAAAGGTTACCCTGACATATATAGGTTGAATACCCGATAGATAGTATAGGATACCCAATATCCCAACCGGTACTCGTGAAACCCAATGTAATTGATTTCTTTTCATTCTCATGCCCTCCTTGTTTCTCTTCCTCATCCTTCCCCGTATTCTTCCCCGTCTTCTCCAGTACCCTCTTCAGCTCATGTAACACATACACACTAGATCCCGCCAAATAAGCTTTCCCTCTTTCCATCAATAATCCGCCCACATGATACGGCGCTCTTACAATACGCCGGTGCGGCCCGTCGCTTCGTCGGATAATCCCTTGCGGTACTTGTGCTCATCCCGTGTTATCTGATCGGGTCCCAGTTTCTTAGGCGTCTTTGTGTTACAGTTTTGCCGGGTGATTTGCTTGAGGATGAGGATTCTCTGGTGTTGGTGGGTAGATTATCTATGTCAATCAACATCGTGGGATTTTCGACCAAGTAATTTGTGCCTTCTTGATGGGAGGATTCGACGGGTTATGTGGGTGTTCATGATACAGTCGTTTTGTGATATAGAGGTATAAATATAGAGACAAACGTATAGGGAAGAGATGAGATAGGATAAATCTTCTGTGTAGTGAATATAGTATATACTATAAGGGATTTAGTATTTCCAAACCTCCGTATATCGATATAGCATCTTCATATTCTCATTCATGAATCTCGGGTTCAAATCCAAATGAAATAGCTTTTCAATCTGCCGATACTAACACTGCAGGGCGATTCTCTCCCTGTTCACAATTAATTATTCCGCGCAAGATCGTCTTTCGCTCCTAATCTAGACAAAGTCTAGAATCCGAATCACTAAGAAACTCTCTTTGCTCGTCATGAGCCAATCCATTCGATACCGACAATCCACGTATGAAAGGATCTACAAAGACTGTCAGATAATAGCCCGGATAAAGAAACACGATGGAATACTCACCATATGTTATCTTCACTAGATAAGTCAGTGTAATAAAATCTCCATTTATCTGACCGTAGGATATGAAGTTGCTCGACACATCCTGATCTCCCTTACTGACCATCATCGATTTAGTCCCAGATACATTCATTTATATGCATGATGATTCATTGTTTCCTCTCTCGTATCTGTCTGCCTATTGCGATGTGATGTATTAGCCAAGTCGTTCTGAATAGCCAATATCCACTAATCGTTCATTTAATTGTCTCGTTGATTGACAGCGTCTCTCGTTGTCGGTAGAGGAGGTCACTGTGAGCAATGAACGGATATATTGGACAGAGAGGTATAAATACACAGAACGCTGTAAATTGACACATAGTGAGAATAGTCATGGTATTGCTATTTTGGTAGTTTGAAGTTCAGGCTGTGAGACACACGCACTAGAGAGAGAAGGAGAAAGAGAGGCTCAAGATAATTTTTGACCAGAAATTAAATTCGTGATATTCAAATGCTGATTTGGAGCTCACAGCAAGCAAAGACTACTTTGAGAACTGATTGTCAATTCCTGCATTGAAGTTTGAAAGAGCAAAGCAAAACTGAATTTCTTCTCTTCAAAAAACTTCAAGATCGATTGACGGGTAGAAGATGAAGCCTCTTACATCAACAATCAGGGGTACGATCTCAACCACCAAAGCGTATTACTTCCGGCCAATCTCAATAACCCAATATCTCACCAACGTATCGCAACAAAACAAAAGAAAGAACAGTATCCCTCCCTAACCGCCCTATGTCAACATGACCATCCTCTCAGAATAATGACGTATAAAATTGCCTACCCTATCAGCACCACTTCAGCGACAAGCCCATCTCCGTGGGACAGGATACTCGGGAGTCTGTTCGCCGGGAAAAAGTGGCCCGGACCCAGAACCTCGGAGGGTCTGCTGATCCACCAGTCTAGATTTTGTTATCCGATGTTCTTTGTAGCACCTCACTACCGGGCCCCCCTCAAGAACTAACCTTAATACTTTATCGAGCTGGCGAAACTTTTCAGGGGTTCGCCTTGTTTTCTTAAAGGGCACTAGGAAAATATATGCAAGAAGTAATCATATGGACATGACGATTATCTGCAGCTTTGACCGTTCTGTGGGATTCCTTCTGCATGGTGGAAAATATTTGTATGCAACGTTGATCTGAAGAAAATTGAGACTTGTTTCACGATAGCACATCCCACCAATCTAAGTGGAAAGATCTCGGGGCGTAGAGAAAGACAAGATGAGATGTGTACTTCACACGGCTTGAGATTCGGAGATCTAAATCTAGATGGGGTGTCAGGAGGATCGAGATATTCGAGGAAAGGAGGCTGTGAACCATAAAACGGCCTTGCTGAATGGAGGATCTTGTAAGCATGTATGGAATTGAGTAGGATCAGACATCGGGTAGCGGTCAAGAATCATCACAAGAAAGCTGATAACTCTGCAATGAGGAGTTTTTCGGGTGATTTCGCAGAAAGAGTTTCGTATTCTATGCAGTGAGCTATTTAAGGGTCGATCTCAATCTCAATAAACAGCGCAATAACAAGGGATTCATGGTATTACCCTCTCAATAGAACACTCTAGTCTAACATGACGGGAGCGGCACGTTCCTGCCAATTTGATTGATTACTGAACAGTCCCAATATGATGCTCATCCAGCATATGGGGGTTGATTGATGAGTATTTGACCATTCGGCGTACTGGCCATGATAGATCGGGTTTGTGATGCCAAAGATCTAGAATATCTGCCAACAGATCGAAGAAACCACGCTGTTCTTCAGCCAATCGCACTGGCTAACATGAGGAATATCGTTTGCCATCCAGAAAAGGGCCGTAAAGGAAAGTTGTCGGCAAGAATCGGCAAGGTGTTTGTCAATAGCTCCTCCGATTATGTTCAAAACTGGAACACATAGAGGCGAGCATTCTTACACCTTGGTACGCCATGCCATAGCGTTTTCAGGGATAACGCCGGCGATCGATCCCCGGCGCCTGTATATTTTCATGAAGCTCATGTAGAAAATAATTGTGAGGAGACAGAGACCAATCGCCGCAAGTGTGATGATTAGAACCGTAAACCCTTTTACTGTCGCCTTCATAAGGTATGCGGTGATGAATCACGACGTTGGCTTCCGAATTGATGTTTGTAGAAAAGGTTCAAAGCCGAATACGCCAAAATAATTGCTACACACGCGATAATAGATGGAAGAATGATTCGGAGTATCGTATCCTCTCCCACGGTATACATGAATCGAGGCCTGAACTATGCTTGAGTCTCGAAAATGCTATAGAGAAGGATATCAGACGATGTCTGTGATACTACGGCATGACTGCAAGACCTCGCAGCTGCAGGGAGTGCGATGACGATGCAAATGTGATAAATACCTAGCTATGTGTTCGTTTTGTCGGTCCGTGAATTTTTTGAAGACTGAGAATGACTCGTTTGTATTGTTCAAAGTCTTACAATCTTAATGCGGAAGAGAAGTCAAACAGTCTTTGAGGTAAGGTTCGTGATACGTAGTATATGACTGTCTAGGGGTGCCATAGAGAAGGAGGGAAATAATTGAATTAATAGAAATTAAAAAAACAAGAAATAATAAGAAAGACGTCTTCAAGAACGATATTATTCGAAAATTTGATGATCATGGTTATTCCATCGAGGAAAGAACTCACGATGGGATTGAAAAGGTAATCACGACCTGCGACTGCGCCGACTGTTACCCCTCTAAGCATTTTAACCCCAAATTCGTAACTGTACTCATCCAACTCATTACACATTAAAGCGATTTATTGAAGCAGAATTTGAAGAACAAATGCATAAATTATCCTGATCAATTGACGACTTACCAAGTGAGCAATTTAGTCATGATGTTGAAAAATTTACATACCGATTTCCATAGCGTATTCCATTTGTCCATATCAATGGTGGATAGTGCGGGGTTCAATCCCGGTGAGCGGTTCAGCTATCAACAATAATTCGAGGGGCTCCAAAACCCTAGTGCAGCGGCAATATGACATGTTACCCACCCAGATCTCAAACCAGATCTACGCAGGTGAGAGAAAAATTGTTTCTACCATGCGAGATACCCTAGCGGTTTCTGCAGTAAAGTGGAAATATCTTCGTTGAATCCTTGTTCCAAATCAGCCAGCGCCTAGATGGGTCCAGAAATCGGGTGAATCCCTTTTTGCTTCGTTCCCGGAAGTAGATGTGATTTGAACACATTTTATCCACGCGTTTCCACCCTCCAATATTGTCGTGTAACGCTGAATATTTGGTGAGTACGGATCATGAAGGGTTTGATATCCTTTAGCCCCCAATCCCCACCTGATAACGAATAGATCACGAAAAAAGAAAGCTTACAGATGTCGATGAATAACTATACATCCTTCGAAAGCTTCAGGAAAATTCTCGAAGTATTAGTCTCCCGAGAACTCTCAATCTTCTTACGAAGGTTTATTTGAAACTGGAACAGATTGGTCATTTTTAATTGAGATGATGTTGTGATAGCCCTTGCTAGCCCTTGCTAGCCCTTGATAGCTGAGATTCCCACGAGACCCATAGCAGGGTATCGAAATCGATCGTATACCCTTGAAAAATGGCTTTTGGGGGGCGCCACTGACACACCATACTGAAAATGGCTATGGATTTGACAGAGGAGCTGACACTGCCTGTTGGGATGAGGGAAAATACCACTTTTCCCGTGTGCCAATAAAGGTTCCACTAAACGAGACTTTTCATTTCATTCAATTGATTATCCTAAAATCAGATTGAATGAAGTGTACCGTAGCCCAATTGATCCTAAATTTGGTGTAAGTTGGTCAGATGTATAAAAGAGTAATGATGCTAAATTCGGATTGAGAGAGCTAACTAGTTCAGTCAGGTACGAAGCAAATAGAATGGGTGCCATATAGATGCCTTGTTGACTCTAAAAAAAAATACTTACTAGGTGGATAGGTACTTTGAAGGGGTTAGACGGAGGAAATGTCTAAAAGAGAACAAAGCTCCCTCTGATATAACATTCAATCTAAAATTCGATCGAAAAAAATTAACTCACTAACTTTACTTCCATCTCTCTATTGGCTCCAAGTACATATTTTTTTGGGTGGTATTTAGTATCTTGTACCTCATTGCCATTAAATCCTCAATTGTCACTACATAGCACGAGCCGAGAGTGACAATGGTGACGACTTGCCGGGTCCCGATGGCCCTGTAGTTTTCTCTTAGCGTGGCCGAGTGGCCCTTACCGAGATAAGCATGGCTTGCGACTTACCACCGTGGGTCCTGGACCATTCCCTTGGGAATACCACATAAAACCAAATCTTGCATTTCGTTGAATGAGATCTATACAACGTTCAAATCTTGGGTAGATCTAAGACGTCCACAATAATGTGTGTTTTAGTGGAACCGGCTTCCCTTGCTTGGAATTCCCCGAGCAATAGTCTGAGGGGAAAATAAGTAAAGTAAACAAGGCCGCACAGAGGAATTACCCGCAGAAAATCAAGTAATATCTCTTGCATCGATGCTGTCAGAGCTGATATTATCGAAAAAATAGATTAGTTCTGACTGGTCGAAGGACACGAGCGAATAGTTCTCTATTCGAGTGAGGCGGCATGAACTCTTCTTGAGATACCTATCGGGATTGAAGATTCTCTCCCATCCATGATATGTTCAAGAAGTATCTCAGCCTCATGTGTTTTCTTCTCCGAGTGTGAGAAATGGAGAAAGATAAAAGGAGCCCTTTCGTCCATGTTTTCGAAGTATTTCTCACCATCATCTCAATCAGTCTTCTCTGCACACCGTCTTGGTTTCGAAATCCATAACAAACTTCCAACTATCATCCAGTCAAAAACTCACCCGCCCTCACTACTTCGATAACTCATCGACAAGGAGAAGTTGCATTTGATCATCTACAACTCTTTGTCTTTCTAGTTTTCAGTTCCTAGTATCTGAAAACCCTTTCATCAGCACTCACACCTGACAACTACCTATACCCACCTTAACCTCAACATGTTGTCTATTGCAGTTCAACCTCCCGCAAGAGTCCGTCCAGGTTCGATCTTGTACCCTCCTCTGATTGTTCAACTCAGTAGTGAGCACGATCTTTATGAACATCTTGCGGGTTACTGGACTTGTGTTTCACTCATCCATTACGCCACTGGCCAAGTGATATATGAACAAATGGACGGGAAAGCTGCAGACTCTGCGCATCCTATTGCTCAAACCAGATCTAGAGGTGTGCGCGATCAAGCGTACTTCTTCTTCCCAGATCTTGCAATTCACGCTCCCGGTCGCTATCGCCTGAGAATCAGTTTAATGAGAATGGACTATTCTCCCGAGTCTGGCCCAGATGGTGCAGTCGTTTGCGATGAACAAGTCGATACACGCTCGATTACTGTGGAAGAGTCCGGACCAAACTATTCTCGACCGAGTAAGGGCTCCTCTATCACTTTTTAGAGGACACAGTTGGCTAACAGATGTGCTTAGATTCTCAAGAACGTGCTTTCATTCGAATGCTACGAGATGACGGTCAAGATGTTCCAACTCCAGCTCATTGAGCGAGGTCGGCAGAGACGAAAATGCTGAAGTCTCACAGCATAAGGTGGTATAGAAGTGCGGGGTAATTGTGGGATTTTCAATATTCATACTTGATGGCTTTGGGATCTGGGGTTTGGAATTTGAGTTCTGGTTTTGGTTGGTATAGCTTTTGGATTTCCTACTTGGTGTTATTATTCTCAGTCCTTTTCAGAGGAGTATATACCATACTTATCTCTTGGCCTTTTGTTTGGAAATGGACATGATTCGCTATGGTGTAATGAGAGAGGGGAGGGTATTTGCCTTCTGGATCAGATATGATTAAATGTTCGAATATGGATGGCGTTGAAAATGGAAGGGTTTTGTTATTATCATTATGACTTCATCAATCGTTCTTAGAAAAGAATAGGAATGAACTATCATCCCTTTGAAACGAAACCTTGATTTGACTTTCTGTGTTTGGTCTTGTGAAATGGTGCATTTCTCACTGAAGAAGTAGAAGAAGTGACAATATTGAAAATGTACGGGATTTGACAGAGAGCTCTTCAGTACTTGTATACAACGCTCCAAAAAGCGCGCTGGAAGAAAAGAGTGAGCAGAGGACGGTGATAGCCAAGCCTTCTTAGGGCGAGCTGAGACGAAAGCAGAAGGAATCTGATATATTGTTGGCCATTTCCCCTATGCCAACTGGATTCTCAAGGAAAATCTGGTGTTACCGTTACCGTTACCGTTACCATGGCCATTACGATCAGAGTGGCTTGAGAGTCAAGAGTGGCGATTTCATGGCTTTATGGCTTTGAATATTTTCCAGGATGAATTTGGAACATTGTTTTTATATTGGCCTTGTGTTGGCCTGACGTTCAAGGCAACACACAAGGCGGTCAATCAAGCAAGCCTAAAAACATGATGAAGCAACCCTGCTAAACCTGCAGAAAAATCCTTTGAGGGGTGGTGGGTTAGTTCACCAGTCACTTTTTGAGTCACCAACAAGAATCGAAATTCATAGGTATAAATCAACCCTCTCTTCATCGTCGCACTTCACCACAATATACTTTCCAGGAAGAGGAAGTGTTTTTGATCCTGTCTTCAACCACATGAGCTTCGCCTTTTCTATCCTCCGCAAGAATTCCCGTCACTGTTCGAAATTGATCTCAACTTCAATCCAAAATACCCCTCGATTTAAACCCCACAACAACTTCAATTCTTTTCGCACATTTTCAAGCACAATTTACAAGATGGCGACGACAACCTCGTCCTCAGACTTCATTTCGGAGAAACTTAAGTCTTTGAGTGTCTCGGATTTACCCAAGTTCCCTAATTGTCACCCTGATGTGAACATCAACGATATCTACAGAGCTCACATTACTTCTCACTTGGCTGAGATTACTGGTGTTGATTCCGCCATTATCTACCCTGCGTTGGCATGGACAAATACTTTGGACAAGGGTGACTTGGTGTTGCCTGTACCAGCTTTGCGAGTCAAGGGCAAAAAGCCCAACGAGCTCGCAGAAGAATGGGCAGCAGAGGTATACTTGTCACAATCCATTCAGATCATGAGAATGACTAACAGTTTGGGTTGGATAGTTTCCCGAGTCACCTCTCGTTCATAAGCCTACCACCAATGGTGTCTATCTCCAATTCTTTTTCAAAGCCGACAGACTCAACGAACTTCTTATTCCTACCATCATCCAACAAAAGACAAGCTTTGGTCAAAATAAATATCTCGGTCTCGTCGATCCTGAAGATCCATCAAAAGGGCAAAAGAAAATAGTCATCGAATTCTCGTCCCCAAATATCGCAAAACCTTTCCACGCTGGTCATCTTCGAAGTACAATTATTGGAGGTTTCTTGTCAAATCTTTATGCAGCGGTTGGATGGGATGTTACTCGTGTCAACTATCTTGGAGATTGGGGCAAACAATATGGATTATTGGCTTTAGGATTTGATAAATACGGAGACGAAGAAGCTTTGAAGGCAGATCCTATCAACCACCTCTTCCAAATTTACGTCAAAATCAATACAGATGTGAAGGCCGAGGCTGATAAGATGGCAGCATTGGAGGCAGAAGGAAAGACGGATGAAGCATTGCATATCAAGAATGAAGGATTGGATGAGCAAGCTCGTCGATACTTCAAAGCCATGACAGAGAACGATGAAAAAGCAATTGCGCAATGGGCTAGATTCCGTGAGCTCAGTATCAAGAGATACAGGGAGACTTATGCACGATTGAATATTCATTTTGATGATTATTCTGGAGAATCCCAAGTTAAGGCAGAGGTAATGGAAGAGACTGGAAAGAAAATGGAGGAAATGAAGATTGCCGAAGAGTCGCAAGGTGCTATGATTGTCGATTTCACCAAGCACGTGGCCGGAAAGGTTGGCAAAGGTCTTGGAAAAGCAATTGTCAAGAGAAGGGATGGCACAGCACTTTATCTTACCAGAGATATTAGTGAATTGTTGCAGCGAAAAGAAAAATATGATTTTGATCAAATGATCTACGTTGTCGCAACTGATCAAGAGTTACATTTACAACAATTGTTCAAGATTATTGAGCTTTTGGGTTACAAGGAACTCCGAGACAAGTGTCAACACATCAACTTTGGACTGGTTCACGGCATGAGTACTCGTCGTGGTACTGTCAAATTCTTGGATGATATCTTGAGAGATGTTGCCGACAAGATGCACGAAGTTATGCAAAAGAACGAGGCCAAATATGAACAGATTGCCGACCCAGTAGCTACATCTGATATCCTTGGTATCAGCTCTGTCATGGTACAGGACATGAGTGGTAAACGGTAAGTAAATTGGTTATTTTTTCTTCTATTTTCATAATCTGGAATTCCAAACTAATTCTCTTTAGTGTAAACGGATACACTTTCAACATGGAAACTATGACATCCTTCGAAGGAGACACAGGTCCATACCTTCAATACGCCCACGCTCGTCTCTGCTCTATCACCCGTAAAGCAGCTCTTACTCCTGAAGAGATTGCTTCGGCAGACCTTTCACTCCTCACTGAAGTCCACGCTCAAAACCTCATTAGAACACTTTCCCAATACCCAGATGTCGTTCAGAACACTGTCAAGACTCTAGAACCAACAACCATCCTTACATATCTCTTTAAGATGACTCATGTTCTTAGTAGTAGTTATGATCACCTTAGAATTATGGGTAGCGAGAGAGAAGTTATGAAGGCTAGAATGGCTCTTTATGATGCAGCTAGAGTGGTACTTTGGAATGGTATGCGCATTTTGGGATTGAGTCCTGTGGAAAGAATGTAAATGATGAGTGGATGAGTTATAATGAAATTCAAGAGGGGATAGAAGAATTAGGAGCCACGAGCTTGGATGGGTGTTTCATAAGTTGAAAGGGGGAAATCTTAACAAGAGAGATGAATGGCGATCTGCAGACCGAGTTGGGTTGAACCAGTAAGAATATTGCGTGGTTGAGATTCGAGGAAGCAAAACTGGAGAATTTTATTGTCCAATGTAGTGGCATTTGAAAAGATAGGTAGATCAATATCATGGTATAAAGCAGACTTATAAGGTCCAGTTGCAATCGTCTCCTCCGACCTGAACTACAACATGATTGATATACATCTGCAAGAATTCGAATGTTAACCAAGCCCAGCCTAGCCTAACCCAATTATTATTTTCCCATCTTCTCTCTTCCATGGCAATATATTCTCATTTGCTCGCTACTTGTTAAATGATATAAAGACATATATAATTGTCGGCTACGCCCCTTGGAACTTTGAGGAAAATGACAACCCCCACCATTTCGGCCCGCACGACGCGGGGTAGAGGTGGGGTTAAGCTCTTTAACATCCAAACGAATTCTTGGTTCCCTCGCAATACCTTCCCTCTGGAAACATGCTGCATACCTATATCTATCCTTTAACTGATCTCTAGAGCTCAATTACGAATTGTATAAGTTGTGTGGGTTTGCAGCGAACATATGTACAACAGACATACAAAGAGCAATTCCTCTACCCCCATTTTCCCTTCGGCTTCGGGGTCAATTCTTCCATCTATCAGAGTGTCGGCTTGCAATTGCCGATTTCTATGATTCCTGATATTAGTAAGGGGTTCCGACTTATAAGTTACGAAGCTGGGGGTTTTGTGTACAGAGAGATATAAAATTCTTGCTTTTCTATACTAGCTCCGACAGAGTGAATATCTACCCATCCATCCATTCATCATCACCATGCCTACAATCCTCATAACCGGCGCCTCGGGCTTCATCGGACAACTCCTCGCCACGCACCTCCTCACCAGCCATCCCACCGCCCCAGAAAATAAACTCATCCTCACCGATATCATCACGCCTTCTGCTCCCCCCTCCCCCCATCCCCAAAACACGCAATGTATCCAAGCCGATCTCTGCAATGCCGACTCCCTCTCTTCCCTCCTTTCCTCAGCCGGAACAGTCGACACCATGTTCATCTTCCACGGCATCATGTCTTCCGGCTCGGAGCAAAATTTCGAGCTCGGCATGAAAGTAAATCTGCACTCTACACTTTCCCTTCTTGAGGGAATAAGAAATACCCCATCCTTAAAACCAGAAGGTAAATTAGTCCGTGTTATCTACGCGTCTTCGCTCGCGGTCTACGGACGACCACTCCCGGAAACAATCACAGAGGACACGCATCCCACGCCCGAAGGCTCGTACGGATGCCAAAAATTAGCATGTGAAACTCTCCTGCAGGACTATATCCGCAGGGGGTTTATCGAAGGACTAGCATTGCGGTTCCCGACGATTAGTATTCGGCCGGGGAAACCCACGCAGGCGGCGAGTTCGTTTCTGAGCGGCATGATTCGAGAGCCGATGGCGGGGAAGGAATGTGTGGTGCCGATTAAGGATCGGGAGTTTGTGAGCTGGATGTGTAGTCCGAGGACGCTGACGGAAAATTTGATTCATGCGATGGAGATGGATTTGCAGGGGGTGGATGCACATCGGCGAGCGGTGAATTTACCGGGGAAGGGAGCGAGTGTGCAGGAGATGTTGGATGCGTTGGTGAAGGTTGGGGGAGAGGAGAAGTTGGGGTTGGTTAGGGAGGAGGAGGAGGAGGCGACGGTGAGGATCTTGAGAAGTTGGGGGGTGATGTATGATAATGCGTTTGCGTTTGGGTTGGGGTTTAGAGAGGATAGAGGGTTTGAACAGGCGGTTAGGGATTATGTGGAGGGCTTGAAAGGGTGATGGACAGGGAATGAAGGATGAGAGAGGGGAAAGAAGAAGAAAGTATCCTATATATCAACTTTTCTAGAAATGCCCCAAATCAGATCACGTTCTATTGATGATATTTTGCACTTAACCACACTAATACGGCAGCAGAGGATGCTCTGTCTCTCTTCCCTGCCCACCCTAGAGATTACTGCACAAAGGATGGGATCGGAGATGTAAACATATATTCTGAATTCCAACGACGCGATCCAATATGCCGACGAGAAAACCTGATAAACATCCAGATCTTAAATATAGAGCGAATGAAAAGAATTCAAGCATCTCTACTTAAATCTGCAACATGATCCAATGTAATCCACTCCTTCTTCTTCATACCATATCTCACCACGTCAAGAGGGTGAGGGTGGGGGTGAGGAGGATTAATGAAACAAAGACAAGCCAGAATCATGTTTAAGTAGGTATCCAAGAAACTACTCATCTGAGAGCATTAACTTCAAATTCCGAAGAATCTTGTGCACCGCACGCCTAACATAGCCTATCATCACCATCTCTATGACCTATCTGCTATCATGATTAACAATGTAATGATCTATACAAAATAGCATTATTTTACTTATTTTTAAAGTACAAATTGAATGACTTTAAAAAGAAAAAGAAAAAGAAATATAATAAATATAGAGTCTTTGTATATATACAAGCTTGTATTTAAAATATCTTGAATGTTAATATTTTAAAGATAGTGCAAAGAATACTAAAGTCTATTTCAACTATTAATAATAGTTTGGTATTAACAATAATGTAAGGAATTAATAGTAATGAACAATGTGTAAAGTTGATATCCTCTATATTTGAAACAATTCAAGAGGATAACCTTATATATTCATGATATATATGACACTGCAATTGCGGCGCAGTACTCGAATTGAATTCAGACATGTTGAAACTCCTAGACGCATGCATTCAAATTGAGTAACAAAGTAGAAAGTCTTGATAGTAGCATGACGGCATGCGAAATTTAAGGAAAATAGTAAGAGGAAAAGAAAGCAACTTGTAATACCTTTGATTGTACTCAAAGCTTCAGGCCGTTCGCAATTTCAAGTTGGAATCTTGGATATAGACCAATGGTCATATGGACACAGAGGGGAAAGGAGGCATCAAATCTTTAAGGGATCGCATACAAATTTGATTAGGAGAATCTTCCAACCGGCAGAACACAATTCAACATGATATCCACCCGAAATCCTGAAGGTTCTGTTATGAATCAGATCTGTATCTCTTTCCTATAGGAACAAAGTGGACAGCGCGACAGCACACCAAAGTCCGGTGTTCAGTCATAAAAAAAAATGGTTCTCTGTAATTGTAAGTGCAGTATATGAAAAGACAATAGAGTACTTGGATAGTAAATTTCGAGCGCAGCGAGCTATGGGGGTTTGGGGGCTTGCCCCCATGATAACGCCTTTTATCAATCAAACAGTCAATCGGTATTGATGTAAATGACTGACGCTTCGCTGACCCTCCGGGGGCCACTGCCGTGGAGGCAGACTATTTTCGTTTGAAAAAAAATCGAAAAAAATCAAATATCAAACAATCGATACAATAAATGAAGCAGACCGAAACCTTCCTGCAGCAATTCCCATTGACTTGAACCATGGTCATGACGATGACATGAAATGAACATCAACCACGAAGATAGAAGTTTCTCAATCCATGCCGCAGATTTGTATTCTAGGGTCAAGAATCATAAAATCCCATCTTTTGAACCTCAATCGATTGATATAGCCCTACGATATGATGATCTCGAGGAAGATGTTACCGGATGTTCAAGGTACGTACTGGCTGTAACAGTCTGATAAGCTTTTGCATGCAAGGATTGATATCGTGCACAAATTGCAAACTCAACGTGCGACAAGAATGTTACAAGATGGGACGGACGATCCTACAAAATGAAGAAGAAGAAGAAGAAGAAGAAGAAAAGGGAGGAGTCGAGGAGCAAAGGAAAAAGAACGGGTTGGAAAATGCTTGATAATGCTTGATGATGCTTGAGTTTAACTCCGTGTCGGTGCAATTGACATGACGGGTCCCAAAAGAGTAAATTTCTCGAAATTCCATCGACTCTCCCAAAGAAGAATATGCAATGGTCAGTGCCGAAGGATTGGGATAATCATTGCACTCTCCTGTGGATCCATCAAGCCAATATATGAAACATTTCATCTGGATGTCTCGTGTCGGAAATCGTCCATTCAGATACACACCACCACTTTACCAAGCAAGCGTGGCAAGAGTTACTTTTTATAGAATCATCCAAAGCCATCTCATCACATAACATCACATCAGATGCCCAAACAACATTCATTTGTATGCGTTATTTAATCGGCTTTCTCTTCTCCATTCCGCTTGATCGCAAATCGAATCGTCTAGATACGATTCTTCCCTGGTGAAATGAAGGTTTCCACATATATGTTTCGCACGACCAATCTAGGAAATCGGTAGATGAAGATTTGTGATGGATTCGAGACGTTGTATATCAAAAATGGAAAGGAAAAGGGGGATAAAGATTCTTCCCCCGAGATTTGATGTGTGCATGCGCTTCGTTGGGTGACTGACTACTGGAGCTGGTGTAGATGTGTACATCAACGTCGAAAAAATAAGCCTCGAACGACGAAAATGTCGGAGCAGAACGGAAGTGTGAACCTTGTAGTGTACATTAATGATTAGTCAAGATCCCTTCCGTGTCCTGGAAATCCTTGCTGTCCCCTTGCATAAACTGGGGTTGAGAGAAAAGGTGGGAATAGGGAAGGGTTCTCACAAGGCTGCTTCTTGACTCTTTTGGGGGTAGATCGGGCTCGGTCCTCGAAGCGAAAGACAATTTATGTGTGAAGTGGTGAAAGTTGGGTTCAACGTCAAGTGGAATGGAGGGGGGTCATTTGGTCAAAAAAATCCCCCATACTTTTCAACAGTTCGTGAATGTTTAGCTGGTTGTGGGAATTATGTGGTGAGAATAAGATGGGATGGGATGGGATGAGATTGATACGACGGTCTATATGTTTGTAGCCGAAGGGGGATGAACTTTGAAACTCAATGCAAGATAGTGTATGTGAAGTATTCCAGACAGGAAGATTCCACTCATCCATTCAATCTACTCTTCGAAGAACAACTATGTCAGAACTACCTACCTAATACGATAATCCTCATTCGCCATTGACATCCGACTCAATATCGTCCGGGAAGGTCCATACGGGAAAAGATATCCACAACCCGCTCCCCGTTTAGCGGGTCGTATTGAATAAACATCAACCAGCTAGCTGATTTTCACACCCAAATCCTCATCTTCATCTCAACACGTAGCATGTGTTCCCCTGCGATCCCGTCTGATATTCTTCGGACGATTAGTGAAACCCCAACGAAACTACCAGCATGCTGTTACAAATTTTCTTCTTCTGAAAGCTCACGCGCTGCGAGTCTCCGGATCCTGGTTC
The DNA here is from genome assembly GCA_019395245.1 of Botrytis pseudocinerea. Taxonomy (NCBI): domain Eukaryota; kingdom Fungi; phylum Ascomycota; class Leotiomycetes; order Helotiales; family Sclerotiniaceae; genus Botrytis; species Botrytis pseudocinerea. The sequence continues at coordinate 338,544 of JAHXJK010000004.1, forward strand.
TTCATCATGGAATAACCTCCGTGTCCATCGAAAAGGTGCCCACTTAAATGTATTGCGAACGACCGTATCGTCCCATCAAATATATCAATGATGAACGTTCTCCCACGAGATTTTTTTCTTCCCTTTTAAATTCGTCGCACTACCGCAGAGTCTAGAAAAGTTTATTTTCAAATGGCTTCTTCTTATAATTACAGCACATCCAGTTCTGAAGTCGGAACTCCATACACTCCTAGATCTTCTTCTCCTACTTATTCCGTCGCAAGTCGTTCTTCCTCTACTACTATCAGTAAACGCATTTCCATTTCTACAAGTCGGAGAAATACAGCTATGAATCCCATAGGTGGCATTGATATTGCTGCCATTGAAGCAGCCATGAAGCAATCTTCTCTTGACCACCTCAAAGGGTATAGTCAGACGAATTATCCCACGGTCACTCAATCCAATGACACCGAGTACATCACCCAAGAATCTGCCCAGGGATATCAGGTTCTTCGTGAGCCTGCATGGAATAAAGGTACACTCTCATTTTCTCTCTGGCATTTCCAACCCCGCAAATTTCTGACTCGCAAAAAGGTACCTCCTTTACTCCCGAAGACAGAGTCAACAAAAACCTTACTGGTCTCATCCCTCACGTCCTAGAGAGCCTCGAAACCCAATGTATCCGCGCCATGCGAATGATCAATAGTCGCACCACCCCCATCGATAAATACCTCTACCTCTCCAACATCAAAGCCCAAAACACAGATCTCTTCTACCGTCTCTTGATCGATAATATCGCTACTCTCATGCCCCTCGTCTATACCCCCACCATCGGTGATGTCTGTCTCCAATACTCCACTTTATATACCCGTCCAGAAGCATTATATATTTCCATCAAACAACGTAAATCCATGACTACCATCCTCAGAAATTGGCCATATCCAAATCCTTCGATTTGTGTCGTGACAGATGGATCACGCATTCTGGGTCTTGGCGATCTCGGTGTTAACGGTGTTGGAATCTCGGTTCGTAGCCTGCCCCCTTTTTCCCTCAAAAAATAGAAAAAACATCTCCTCCCCTCCCTCTCAAACCTTAACCCTGACCCCCTCCCAGATCGGCAAACTAGCCCTCTACACCGGCGCCGCCGGAATCCACCCCTCCCAAACCCTCCCCATCGTCCTCGACTGCGGAACCGCCAACGAAGAAAATCTCCGCGACCCCCTCTACCTCGGTCTCCGCATGAAGCGTCCAGGCCCTGAAATCGAACAGCAATTCATGGATGAATTCATGGCTGCCGTCAAGGAAGTCTACCCCGACATGCTCGTGCAATTCGAAGATTTCGAATCCGAAAAAGCCTTCAAGTATCTCGATCGTTACAAGAAGGAAAAGATGTTTAATGATGATATTCAGGGTACTGGAGCGGTGGTGTTAGCTGGGTATGTATTTTTTGTTTTAACTTCTCCCCCCCCCCTCTCTTCTTTTAGAAAATGATCTCGTTTCTCCCAAATTTCCACTTTTATGCTCTTCATTTTTTCATTTTTTTATTCTAAATCTAACACACATGAATTAGCTACATCGGCGCAGTCAATCTCTCCGGAGTCCCCATCGAAGACCAACGCCTAGTCTTCATGGGCGCCGGCTCCGCCGGCGTCGGCGTCGCAAAACAAGTCATGGAATACTACACCCGACGCGGCCTCAGCGAAAAAGACGCCCGCGACAAATTCTGGCTCGTCGACACCAAAGGACTCGTGACCACCGACCGCGGCGACAAATTAGCCGCACACAAGAAAATCTTCGCCCGAGATGATAATCATGGCCATCAATTTGCGACGCTGGAAGAAGTCATCGAGTATGTCAAACCGACGGCGCTGATCGGGCTAACGGCTACTTTTGGCGTCTTTACGGAATCGGTGGTGAGAGCGTTGAAAGGCAGTGTGGACGCGGGTGGGTTGGGTCGTAGACCCATTCTCTTCCCGCTCAGCAACCCCCTCACGAAAGCAGAATGTACATTCGAGCAAGCCATTACCTGGACAGAGGGAACGGTAATTTTCGCCTCGGGCTCCCCCTTCTCGCCCGTCACAATCAAGCATTCCGATTCGTCGTCGTCGTCGGAAAATTCCACGACCTATTATCCAAACCAGGGGAATAACGTCTATGTATTCCCGGGATTGGGACTCGGAGCGATTCTGGCAAAGGCGTCGAGAGTCACCGATGCCATGGTGTATCAGAGTGCGGAAGCGCTGTCGGGATGTTTAAATCGCGAGGAGTTGATGATGGGCCTTATTTATCCGAAGATTGGCAGGGTGCGAGATGCGAGTGTGGTGGTTGCGAGGGAGGTGATGAAGGCGGCGAGGAGGGAGGCCGTCAGTGGGTTGAGTGAGGAGTGTTGGGCTGTGTGGGAGGAGTGGGGTGATGTGGCGTTGGAGAATTGGATTAAGAAACAGGTTTATGATCCAAGGTGGTAGAGGAAGTGTGTGACTGAGTGGGGGGTTGGGTAGGAGAAGATAATTTTTTTTTCTTTCGTTGTTGCTGCCTTTTTTTTTTTTTGCTTTCGAAAACTGGCTGGCTGGCATGCTGGAGCAAGATACCATGACTTTTTAATGCGATTTTTCTGCTTTTCATAGTTAGTTATATGGATACGCTATGATAATAGGGGTAGTAATAAACACTATAATTTTAAAACTTTACGTTGGTAGTAGATATCTGAATGGATCGAATAAGAAAGAAAAAGTATTACAAATACAAAGCATAAGTGAACTACCTGTTCAGTTCTAGAAAGTTCAATTGATATTCGTGATAATTAATCACCACAACAGCATCTTACCTATTTTTTATTATCGTTCTTCTACTCTTCCTTTCTCTCTTTCACTTACCAAATTCCACAATAAACTCCACATAATAATACATCACATCACATCACATCACATCACATAGTAACCCCAAGTTGAACTCAAGACGCGAAAGTAAATCAACATCTCAAATCCATCCCTTGATCTAGACTTCCAACCAATTATCCTGCTTGCGAGGTCCAAGATATAGACTAGGAAATACAAGGGAATTCCTCTATCATCAACGGTATACCATGTAATACTCTATACATAGTGAAGATGTATGGACTGGATTGGATTTACGGGCTGGATATGTATCACGATATGTATATACAGCGGTGAGACAAATACGAGATTTTTTGATGTAATGACATACGATACGCAGTGGGGATGTGCGAAATAGACATATATGGTGTAGATACATCAGATATGTATACCTAGACGTACAAGAAAAAATATTTGCTCTAATAGTGAATGTAGTGTAGATATATACACGCGATAGACGTAAGTGCTACACGCACCACGGTACGCATACTGAGGCATGCAATAAGTAAGAGCTAGTATGTTTTGATACTATACGTAACAGACGTACGTACTAGAGGCATATCACGGTGCGTGTTCCTAGATATGCAACAAAACATATCCCCAATACTGATTTGATCATACAACCCCACCCAACTTCAAAAGGAGAGGTGAGATAAGAGAATGTGAGTGTGGAGTACGGAGCGAGATCGTCGAAAAGGAAAACTATGACAGAGAAATGAAAAGTATGGCATTGATATCTTCATTTCTACTAGCACTAGAGAATACAGAAATCATGGGTAACTTCTATCACGATTTGAAGAGTGTGTGGCTGTGAACTTTCAGTAGTGTGTATATATGTTTGATTTAGAGAACTTGAGAGCGTATTCAGAATGATAGGGGGGGGGGGGGGAGATGATGGTTTCTGTGTGGATTTATAGCCTGGTGAGCTTCGCGTCTGAGAGGAAGATATTGAGCAATGAATGTAAAGACGGAGATAGGGAAGGGTTTGAAGACCCCGGGTGAAGGATAACTTGGAAATGGGAGGGAGATGTTGAGTATGTAGTAAGAAGCAGGGGTTGAAGGAGGTAGAGGGATAAAGTATGTCGGTATGTCTATCATACATACTGTTACAAGTACATCATAAATATAAATAAATGAGTAGGGCAAACGCGGAAAACAGAAAATACAACAGATATTAAACCCGAGTATAAGACTAACTGTAGCCAATTTTCCAAAGGAACTAGCAATACACAGTGAGCCTTCAACCTACCTTGACACAGCGATGCCGCAAAAATCGGTGTGCGTTTGCTAGTTGGTGGCGCTCTGCATAGAAGGTTTGTGAAGTCCCCTGGAATTTTGGGCTTATGAATACGACCACGTGTGAAAAGTGAATGCGAATAGGCAACTAAGAAATTATGATTATTTCGAGATCTTACGGTTGTTTGTTAAATCTGACTCTAGATATAATGGTGATATCGAATCGTTTCTCGGTTATTTATTCTGACAGCCGGAAAAACAAGATTTGTTCCCAGAGGGTTGGTTCCGCGATTTCGTCTAATTGATGCTGATGTACATATGTATATCCGGCTGACGAGAATTGAAAACTTCATGCGATGGCGATACCGAATGCGAGTATCCTAGATGTATATGTTGGAAATGCATTTGCATTTGCATTGACTGGAGCCTAAAGTCAAAATGCGAGTGATATTTCGCTATCATTGGATGCAGTGACACCATCTAGACAATTGAAACCATTCAGATGTTGGTGTTGCTCTGTGCTGGAAGCACATATCTGGAGAGGGAGATACATGCCTCGTAAGTATGCCCACTGCGCATACCCAAGAAGGGCGAGGTACATAAGACGGTGAAGAGAATACCACAACATCTGAAAGCTGACAATGTCGCCAGGGGGGGGGAGGAATGCGACAATGGTGAAACGATGTGAAGGATGGATAAAATGATTACCTACCAAGTTTCAGTACGAGGTATGATTGACCTGCATGGCTGTTTGATGATGTATGAGGGGTGATTGGGAGACGAGGGAGAGAAAGTACCCAGTAGGTAGGATTTGCTTTTTTCTGATGCACGCTTGAGGCGGGATGGTGGTTTCTTGGAAATAGGCAGCATCGATGGCATATATATATGTATGTATTTCAAGGTTGTGGGAGACGTCAGCTGTAATCCGAATTGGAAAGAAGACGTGGGAATCATGTGATAAGTAGACTTCATCATGGAGGCAAGCCCGCAATCCGCCATAGCTCGCTGCGCTCGAAGATTTTCACCGCGGAATGAGATGTGTCTGCTCTTTGGTGTGTGTGTGCTTAGGTAAGCTAGGTAGGTAGCATACACAATAATAATAATTCCCCACAAGCACGTGGTTTCAGTATTCTCGTGTGTTTGTTTTTCCGGTCCTTGCATTTGATTTCGCCTCCCGTAGGCTCCAGTATTTGGATAGAGAATGTTTTGTGTTTTGTGTTTTGTCTTGGTGGTGGAACGCGGTACGGAAAGAATGGAGACGAAGAAGGTACGAAAGGATAGAAAGAGGAGAAAAGAACGTCAATACAGCAAATAAGACGTGATCCAAGATGGATATTTATGCGATATAATCTAGCCATCTACCCATCTACCCATCTACCTACCTACCCATCTACCTACCTACCCAGTACCCAGTACCCAGTCAGTAGAAAAGGATCGACAGATGGAAAATCCGGGGAAAGGAAGCTATTCTATTACTCGTAGCCACCACATGATCTCTTCTCTAGCTGCTCACGTGCCACCAATTACAATGTAGCTCCTGGTTGCCAGGGAGCGACGCGCATAGCTTCTCAGCTGCTATGCCACTTAGATCGCCAAGATAGCCTCGACCTCGAATTCGACCTTGACCGTGATCTTGACCTCGACGGGAGACATGAGACATGAGACTACAGAGAGATGGCGTTTTGATATCTTGCCCTTCAGCTTTAGTCTTTCTTGACATCGACGCATGGTATGAATTTCCATCATCACGTTACCTCTGTCTCGAGGCAACTTCTAACCCAGCACGTGAATTCTCCCTTGACTTCTCGATTCAGTTGGCATCGACGTTTACAATATTCTCTTCCACAAAAACCAACGCAAGCCCGACCCGCATTTTCCTTTTTCTCTTCCTTTTCCTTTTCCTTTTCCCTTTCCTTTTCCCTTTCCTTTTCCGCCCTACACATGCATCGTCAGCCAATACCCGCCAATGTCCGCCCTCCACCTTTGCCGCATCGCTGGTGTCTTTGACATAATGGGTATTACATAAGCGCTCTCCGCCAATCATCTCTCCGCTGCTCATTCCAGGCAACGATATTTGGGACGGCGAAGAGCTGTAGGCATCCGAATTCAATCAAATCCGCTCTCAGTTATCTACACGATTCATCAACAAGAACCTTGGGTCACTGGTGGGTTGGGGAATTGATGAAGTTACGAGATTACCGAAGTACCTTAGCATCCTTTGCACCTTATCATCCAAGCTGCTCCGTTGATTTTATTTGCACGCTGCCCTTTTTTCCTTCTTTTTGCTTCATGTGTACACACGATCATATCATATCATATCATACAATAATACTGTTTGCTTCTATTGCGCCTTCTCTCATCGCATTACCATTTTAATTCACATCTCATAATCGAGGGGTTGCGTGTTGGTGCTCCACTTTCCATCGCTGTTTATCCATTACCCGCCGCCGTCTTGGATGATCTGAACAACTCGAAAAACCCACAGTCAACATCACATCTACAACCACCACCGCAACCGCAACCACACCGACAACTCTGATCATACCCACGACACCAAACTATTCATTCTAAACACAGCATACCACAACACTCATTCTAAGCACCACACAATACCACACCCCTTCCATCCATCATGGATCAATACTTTACAAATCCAATGCCTCTTCAAAGGAGGCTAACCAAAATCTATACCGATACCAAAAATATCTACGATTTCATCAAGGAGCCCGTCAGAAACGTCGAAGATCATGAACTTCAATTGTTACATCGAAAATTGCGTATTCAGCAAAGTCGTTTGGTCTCGTGGGGTTTGGAATGGTCGGATCCTTCACAGTCACCTGATATCGATGAATCAGTATCAAAGGCTGGTTTGTCTGAAATTGTCGGAAATGTGATGTCAACGATCAAGGAAATCTTGGCCGAAGCTGAACCGTTATGGCAATCTTCCAAGAGGTCAACAGACGAGAGACCATCGGAAAAATCGGAAAAGAGTGCTTTGATTCAATGGGACAAAACGAGGTTTGAGGATTTGATTCGAGATTTAACCATGTCCATTGATACTTTATATGATTTATCAAAAACACGTCAGACGGCAAGGACGGGTCTGCAAACCTCGGAAGCTTCAAGCTCCAAAGACAAATCTTCAGGATTCGAAGAAAGACAATTTGAATCAACTAGAATGTCAGCACCGCAACAAATAGACCCAGCAACATTGATCTGGACGGGGAATCAAATCATTGCGACGCGTGGTACATCACGATCAATATCAAATAATACCTTGAGGCAGATAGTTTTGATGAGAAGGTCGGTCAACTCTTCGGATTTGAGGCAAGCCATTGATCAACCTCCTGATCCAATTCCGGTCTTGGTCGAATATGCCCCTTACGATCCTATTTATTCGGTTACTGGAATCACTCCGTCGATGACTCGATTCGAAAAGCTTTTTGCGGGGATTTCACAGTCTTATTATTCGTCAGATCGATTGCCAGTTGGATTACTGCGTCTCATTGGATATTATGAAGATGCAGAGCATTCGAGATTTTGTTTATTATTCTCTTTACCCACAAATTTTGGACCGATGGACATTCAAAGCCCAACTTTACAGATGCCTATAATAAGTTCCTTGTCTGAGCTTTTGATAAGTCCTGCATTCGAACCCAACCTAGAGGTCAAGTACAGGTTGGCCTACAACATAGCCAATGCTGTGTTTGATCTACACTCGAAAGGCATTGTTCATGGCAATCTACTTCCTTCCAATGTTCTCTTCATTGAACATCCTACTCCACCCCGTGCTTTTGATTTGACACAGATTAATATGCGACAATCGTATCTAGGCTCCTTTGATTTGTTTTCGGACACGGCTACGGATTCCGGTCCAAGTTTTGACTCGGTCAGTATGTTGTATAAGCATCCTCTGGATCCGAGAAGTACCAAATATACCAATCTATCTCAAGAGAGCAAGTCCTTGGATTTATACAGTCTCGCGATGATCCTTATTGAAATTGGTCTATGGAGCTCTTTATCCGAATTATTTCCAAGGGCATCTCAAGTCCCGTCAAATCCCACTGAAGTTCTCAAACGCCTCGCATCTAGGTGTGGAAACATCTATGTCAAAGCAGTGAAAGCATGTTTGAGTGCTCCTGAAGGAGAACTTTCACGAAAAGCAAGACCAGATGTTATGCATCAAAAAGTCTTTTGGCGTGTATCGAAAGCACTCAATACTTGTTGTTCACTTGACGATGTTTCGGATGATGATAGTGAAAGAAGTGACGAGCCATCACTTGTACCTACACCTGTGAAGATTGAAGCCCCATCTTCGTCTGTCAAGGGATATCGTGAACGACGAGATGCAAAGATTGATATTACTGCTCCTCAGGAACCAGAAATCAATTGGGGCGAGAAACCGATACGTGAAAAATCCCCTCAAAAAGCTACCGTTGAGTGGCCAGAAAAGAAATCTTCTGGTGAGTTGATACCCTTTCAAACACCCTCTCATAAAATTTGTCATCTAACTACTCTCGTCTCAGCCATTGAACCAATAAAGTCAAAACCCAAGCTCAAGACATTCCCCGCTATTCGGATTAGTCAGGAACATATCAATTTGTGGCATACCAATATCATGCCACATGTCAACCACGTTCTTCGAAGTTTTTATAAGAAATATCCCGAATCGGTCGAAATTTCTCTCGAATCAGTTGGTGAATCATCTACAAAAACGAAACCTACCATTCTCGTCATATGTACAAGTGTCAACAAGGTTCGCAGTATACTGAAGAAGAGCCTTGTTTATGACAAAGCTACATATGGCTTGAAAGTTTGTCGTGGAAAGGTTGTGAGGGCGAGAAGTGGCGGTGTAAAGCGAAGTATGGCACACGGCGATGAACTTGAAGCGAAGAATACAGAACATCAAGAGCGTCCAAAGAATGGTGCTAGTATGGGGGCATATATCAATGATCATCATCTTCCACCTGTATCCTTTGGAGGTCTCGTTACAGTCGATAACAAACCTTATGGAATGTCTGTTCATCATATGTTGGATGATCCTTCTGATAACGAAGATGAAGAACAAGTTCAACCATCAAAACCAATTCTTCGCTCTTCGGCCCGTCCTCAAGCCCTTCCTCAATACCTCGAAATGCCAGATTTAACACACTCGGATACATCCTACTATTCGAGTGGCGATGAAGAATACAATTATAGTTTTACAGATTATTCATCTTCTGGTTCATCATTTGATTCCGATTCATCCCCTTATGCATCAGAAGATGAAGATGATTCTGATGGCGAATTTCCTACTCTCGAACCAGGAGATATCCCTCCTATCCCTGTCTCTTCTTCAAACGTTCACAATTATCCAATCACCCAACCAGCTATCGACGACATCGATCCAGATTTTTATCCTGATCCCGAAACTAGAGATGAGGATCATTTAGATTCATGTTTATTGGGTAGTGTTTATACGAGTTCTGGAATCCGTCGATTAGCTCATGAAAATATCACTCATGAAATTGATTGGTGCCTTTTCGAATTTGAAGAACATCGTCTACCAGATATTTCTTCCTCAATATCCCTAAAAGCACAACCGACAGGCGTTGTACCTTTAGCGGATCTTCCAGATCTACCAGTGAAATGTACAGCTAGAACAAGTGGTACACAAACCGGACGAATACTTCCTTCAATGTCCATTCTCAAAATCTTCGGTCGAAAAACTCCATCTATGAGTTGGCAAGTCGCGGGTAAAATTGGGGTTCCAGGTGATAGTGGAGCTTGGGTCTTAGAACGAGGAGATGATATCAGTACAGGTCCAGGAAATAATAGTGGAAGAATTGCTGGTAGTGTATTAGCATGGAGTCAAAGGAGAAACGTCGGATATATTTGTCCCATGTGGATTAGTATCTTGGATATGGCAAATTCGTTGAAGTGTGAAAATATTGGATTGCCAGGTATTGAAATACCTATTTGGAGTAAGGTGTCTACAAGAAAGGGAAGAGATACTGTCTCGCCTGTTCTTAGAAAAGCCTTTAGTTTTACGAGTGACAGGAATATTGGTGGATGGGATAGCGAAGACGAAACACATAACTTGAGAGACAATCAACCTCAGAGTGGAACTTATCCGGTGGTTATCGATGATGATCTTGCGGATGATGAAGATGAATTATCGGGTGTTTTAGGAAATTTAAAACATGTGGGATCTGATCATGAGTTTGAATATGCAGATCATGGTGAGTATGATGATGATGATGAATCTTATGATGAGGAAGAAGAGAGGGAATATTGGAGTCGCTTTAAAGCCGCAAGTGTTAGTCCGGAACGTGTAAAGGGAAAGGGTACAGATGATGAGCAGCAATATCGACATGAGCTTCCGGGTGATGAACATCAATATCGAAATGAGTTTGCGAATGATGAACATCAATATCGACATGAATTTGCAAATAATGAGCATCAGTATCGAAATGAGTTTGCAATTAATGAGCATCAATATCGAAATGAGTTTGCAAATGAATATGATCCGAATCATCAAGGAATCGAATATCAGCATTCACTTGAGAAAGAAGTTTTGATCTCAAGCGAAGAAGAACCAGAACTTTTGGCTACACTTGGTCAACCTTCTCGAAGAGGAAGAGGATTTGGAGTAAGAACTTTTAGTGGCGATAAGAGTTTGGAAATCGATATGATGGTGGGAGGACTCAAAGGTTTGAGTATTGAGGGAAATACAATGCCTGGGAAGAATACAGTTTTTAGTATGGATGGAAGTGCGATTGGAGATTTCACGGTTGGGGGAACAGGAGAATTTGATGTGGGAGCAAGTGGGCATAGGAGAGAAACGAGGAGTCGAGGAAGTGGGAGTGCACATTCGGGGACGGGGAGTTTGGGAAGTTTAAATGGGATGGTGCAGGGAGAGGGGAATAGGCAAAGGGTTAGGGTTAGGGGTTAGGTGTTAGGATTTAAGAGTTGAGTTTGGAGTATTATTATCACGATTGTGTTTGAGTGTGGATTGGGATTGGACTGGGATTGAAATAGGTATGGGAATCAAAATTGGGATTAAAATTTATGAGTGTACGTGCATACATTGGGGAATTATATCGGCATGCCATGGATATTCGAGTGGGTTTTCTGGAATTTCTAATGGGATTGTTTGGAATCTATGAGGGAGAAAAGAAATTTAATGGAATTTCTTGTATATATTTTTGAGTATTAATATTACCTCTCGTGGAAAACCTACATGGGATTGAGGAATTGAATTTGAATGAATTATTGCTTCGCTTCTACGTAGCTGATAAGTAAGACACTATTAAAAATACATTATTCATAACGTCATTTACCTTTCAACTTTCAAGAAAAAATATAAGTAAATAAAAGGACGGGGAACTCTATATGCACATAGATAGTTATTTATACATATCATTCATTGATATATAAATCAGTATAATAAATTATATATGTGCGTATATATCTATCTTTTTCTATCTATATATATATATATATATATATAAATCTCATGTTTCTTGCTTTCTTTCTCTCCTTCCTTCCTCTCTTCCAAAAATACAAAAAAACCAAAATCAAAATTTGAAAAAAAAAAATTGTATCTGAAGGGAATTGAGCCCAACGGGGGGGTCGAACCCCCAACCTTGTGATTTCTAAAGAACTCATAGATTTGGAATCGTAAGAGTCACACGCTCTACCGATTGAGCTAGCCGGGCTGGCTGTCTATCTTTTCATTTGATGGATTGATGGTTAGAGGCCAGTTGGGGGGGTTTATATTGTAGGGATGGATGGGGAAAGTATAGGGTTGATTGAGGAGGAGGAGAGGAGAGGAGAAATTTTGAGAGAAAAATTAGAAAAGTTTATTTTTAAAAAATTGGGGTGGAGGGTTTTGAGAGAGGATCAGTTTAGTGGGGGGTTGGTGGGGCGGTGGGTTGGTGGAGTATGATGATTTATTATATTTATTCTGGATGACTGTTAGATGTTAGATGTTAGATATTAGATTCTTGTTATTGGTAGGTACACCGACTAATTGGACGTGCGTCATTCATAATCATATCTATGCGCGTATTTCGTACCGTGGAAGTGCATTTGGTGTTTGAGTTAGCTGGTGGGTAGTAGGTACCGGACGTCGAAAGCTAGAAAGTTAACTTTCTTTCTTTCTTTCTTTCCTTCCTTCGCGTTCGTTCGTGGGGAAATCCATGTTTATGAGCTAGGTACAATATATATATACGTGAGCGTCGACGTCGCGGACCTCGTCTCATCTCATCTCGATATCAGTGTCGGAAATGAGAGGAGGCTGGGATTGAGTATTACTTGCTGTATTGTACTGTATGTACTATTTTGTGAATTCATTCGAGATGTTGAATTGATTCGAGGAAAATAGTATAGGATTTAAAGTTTGAAATATTGAGGGGAGCAATGAAGAATTGCATCGTCGGAACCTCGATTTCGGAAGATTGCTATACTTTTCTCTCTGTCGAATTCTGGGGTGGGGATGATGACGATATGGATGAACTAGCATCTATGATTGACCCCCATCCACCCCAGACTTTTGTTCCGTCTAGATTCCAAAGACTCGGTCAAGTGAATTTGGTAGCTTACATCCTCTCCCGGATGGTACCCCTCGCTTGTGGCCTACAAATTCATTATGCAACTCCGCCGCGAAGATAGCCAGCCAGGTTACTCTATTTATCCTAACATTGTGCAGCATGTACATCTACATTTAGAGCTGAATGCGTTCTGACCGTAGAAATACGTACCTCGTCTGTCTCATTTCGTTAATCCCTACATACAATCTGTTATCTTCAATTCAGCCGCCGCCGCAGATGTTTCTTGTAAGTAAAAGCCATCCCGAGTAGTGATGGGCTGACTCGACTTCGAATGGGATCTGGGCGGCTGGTCTATGATGAGAAATCAGATCTGTATGCATGTTTGTGTTATAGATGTGGCTGCATCTCAATACTACCTTCCTAACAGTAAAATGTGTAGCATTGATTCACCGGGTGTGCACAGCAAAAATTACAGGCACACGGTTTCTAATCACCTTTTTATGGATTCTGGTGAGTACACCGCTCAATTGGAAGTTCTTCATAATCACATACGGCTGAAATGTATTATTTGGTGTTCAGCTGGTTGTAGAAAGCTATGAAGTTATCGTTCGTCGGTGCGGAAATTTAACCTTGCGAGCTAAAATATGATTAATCACACGTGACCGTCGCGAACCTCATCTCTCTTGCTCACCTGGGAAGGAAGCGATCACCTATTGTGTATTGTTGTTATTGATACGATGGTTCAGAAAAATAGATACTAGCTTCGAAGAGTATTGTGGGAGCGGAACCTCGTAATTTTAATTGCTGGTATGTGACTCTAGGAGCGTCTGGCGACCTGTTCTCAGCGCCGACGCGTCGACCGTGATATCTGGTATATGATGAAAGATCAATCTCTGCCATGGCTTATACTTCCCGCGCAGTGTGCAAATAATCTCCTGAGATTTATATATCTTTCCACAAATTGGTTTGCTTAGATATGAAACAACAAAGTTTGTCCAAATCCTGGATGCGGGGTGGAGGGATATCTCTAAGTTTATTTGGCTCATGGTTGAACCCCAAAATGCCATATCTGAGCTTCATTGTCGCAAATATGGATGATGCGGGAGTTTATAAAATGGGGATGTAAGAATCGGCGTGTTTTGGGTAGAACACAAATATATCTCGACTTCGATGAGAGAGACAAAACACTTGTCGTCAATTTCTAGAATGTGACTCACCAAGATAGGTTTGCTCGAAAGTCCCGTCGAAAGTCCCGGTCGTCATGGCACTCCTTCCAACAATCAGCCTAGAAGAGATCGTATGAAGTTCATGATCTCAATGCAGAAAAGGATCAAGAGCTCCACAGCCCATGTTGACTTAATTGTGCTGCAAGTTCAATATCAGGACGATTTTCACAAATTGATTGGTTTGAGCATGAATGCAAAGCAATAACTGAAATCAACCTTGGAATCATGGCAAATTCCGGTGTTCACAAAATCTCAGTACATCAGGAATCTACCCCTGATTGAACTAGCTCAAATTTTTGTGATGATCTATAGATTGAACAAACCAAACCAGTAGTTGGCAACTTAAAGATTACGCAAGTTTGGTCTTCTAGGAATGGGATATATAATCACGTGTGTATTTGAAACCTTGAGCTAGAGCTTGAGCTGTCCTCTTGCAAGAGCTCTAGCTTAACATTCCATTTCCCGCTAAATTATTTACATATAAAGTAATAAATTTCTGATATTCCTCTCCTCAAACATTTGGTTCATACGATATCGAATCTCGAAAGAAAAGAACCATCATTTACTTCGACATCATTCAAGCCCTTTTCCCTTCAATAAAAGTATCGTTTGTCTCAGGAAAATGGTAAGTTACTCTGACATATGCTCACACACTACAACATAATTTTAAAACTTAAAAATGCAGTCACCATTATCAAATTCATATCGACCAGCATTTGCGCATTGTTCGGACACAACTCAACGCGCCAATCAAGCTCTTAACTTCTTCGCCCGTCACAATAATTTTACCAAGTTTCCCGAAGGAATGGAATGTATCACAAGCAAAGCTATGAAGGTGACAAACGACCAAACTGCTGCTGGTGCATGGGCAATGATGTCTGTTCTCCTCTTCATCTTTCTAATGATTGTTCTCAATTGTAATTTCAAATACATGAATTGGTCAGATTCTGAGCGTAGCTTTGAGCAAGAGGAAGAGAGAGCTTCATTTCTTGCACAAGAAGAAAAAATCATTTAGGGCATACCCGGGGAAAGATCTTCGAGACTATAATTGAGCAGATATTTCGGGGGTTTAGGAGTTCAGGGTGAATGAAAGATACATAGGCAAGATATCTTGGTCCTGTATTCTCATTTACATCCATAGCTTTATTATTCGAATTGCATTCTTTCGAATATCTATTATTTTTGGATGAATGCGTGTGTGGTGGCTTCCTCTGTCATTGGGCTTGGCGGATTGACTAGGTGACACTAAGTGATCTAGCGAGCCAACTAGCGAACTAAATAGGGGACTAAAGCAATTGACGTTAACATTTGAATCGTCCTTGCCTGTGATAACGAGTGACGAATTGTGCAATTTAAACTCAGGGTTAACAGTTGAGGATAGTGTAGTAGCCTTTTGTAAACTCTGCGAAATATTTCTTTCTGTGAATAATGGTCTCAATCACCCGCCATTTTTATTTCCTAGATTATTACACCAACACGACCACAGCCATATTGAGTATTTTCAATAAAGAAATTCCAAGGCTAGAAAATAATGATAGTTCTCTTTCAACATGGTAAGTGTGCTTTCGATTCCGGGTGGTCCAGAAGCAGAATGTCGAAAGGTTCAGACTTGAGTACCATGGAGATATTTCGATTCGATGAACTCGTTTAGTTCCTGAGTTCTTTAATTAACCAACTTAGCTTGAATCTCAAATACTAAAAACTTTCTCCGACAAGCACCAGTTCAATATTACATCAACTACATTTTCCCATTGAACTCCCCCCTTATTCTCGATTACTCCAGCCTCTCAAACTCGACTGCCACTGATGAATGTAAAGAGATTGAGGAGATAATATGCAATCAGAGACGACGCTTGCTAGGGATGATGATATTATTCAGCATCAATTTCATTCTCTCTACAATGCGATCATTTTCAAGAATTCACGACAATCGCCAACAAAAAATGAGACGAGATGTTGCAGCGAAAATTCTAGACTTGCAGGAGGAGATTGGATCTAAACTTAAGGAAAAGAGTTCTCCTGAATTACACTTAGGGACTGTTGAGAGGATAGCATAGGACGGTAGCAAAGAAGAGCGAGGAAAAGTTTTCTTGGGAGGTCTGCTATAAATCTTTTTGTACAGTGACATTAAGATGTGCGAAGATTCATAGTGATTCGTGCATGCAAGAAATTCAGTGATAGACGTTCAATAGCAAATTAAAATTTGTTTTTCTTTAACAGCTGGATCGAGTATTGTTTTGACCAGGCTCTTGATATCATGATTTATGAGTGTTCTGGACCTATGAGATGCTGAAATTGGGTTAAGTGTATGTGTAGTCTTCTCATGACACATACTAAAATACTGAAGATCTTTTGACATTCAAGGACTTAGAATCAGTAATATTAGGTAATTTTGACCGACCTCAGGTTTTATGATTGGAGCCACGTTATATATAGACTCTTTTCTAGTCTAACCTCGAGATCTAGAGCACAGATCTGAAGTAACTTTCCGAAGCTAAAATGAGAAACCTTGAGCCAAGTCTAAGACTGAGACCCAATATCAGACTATCGATATTAAGCTTCGCACAATCTATAATTGGAAAGTGCATATGTTACATATATTCCATTAACCCTCTATACCTCCTTCATCGTTCTCTCCTCTTTCAGTATCTAAAATAGTCATCCAACCAATTTTGAACAACGCCGTCATCACCATACTTCGAGGTTCTCTTGAAATTTCACACTTCAAAATTTTCACACCACAAATAGATTTCACATCAACCTATTCATTAGCAGCTACACATACTTTAACCTATTCGACCGTCAGAATGTCACCAGCTTATTACGGAACGTGGCACTTTATCAGATCTATTTATACAACCGGTATATATAGGCAACCAGACATCACGTCATCAGACTCAAATAGCACATCGGAAACAGACCATGCAACAGCAGAACCCGATCCAACCAGCCCCATTGAAAACACAGTTCACACAACCTCAACAATGACCACGCTCGCGCTCCTCTTGGTCTTGATTATTGTAATGTGTGCACTCATCTGGTATTGTTATACTAAGAACTGGGCCGCGGTGCACAAAAGACATAAGAAAGCCAAGGAAGTGAAGAAAAGCATGCAAGCAAAGGAAGAGACAGACTTGGAGGGAGCAAAGGAAGAATTGAGTACGAGTACTTCTAAAGGCAAGGATGCTTCAGTTATATGTATCAGTGTCTCAGTTGTCAGCTCTTGATACCTCAGCTTAAGCGTTACGATTTTTGATTTTTCAAATGTACTGATATCAGAAAGACATTAGCGGTCGATCCTTTTGTACAAAATATGTAATCACGCAATGACAAACAAATGAACAATCAACTCAAACTCGACTTGTCAAAGTACTCTGTAGTGATCTTCATACTAGGGTAAAAGAACCAAGGTAAATTGCAAGGTGTTCATTACAAATAATTGCTTGAGGACCATTGAACCAAGGCCGAGGTGGTTGAAAATGAATGACGCTGATTTAGCGTCATTCTTGCCCACAAACATATTTCTTCAACAATTCTGTTCCTTATTTGTACACAAAAACTTTGCATCGTCTTTGAACAAATATCATAATTATCAAATCTTACATCGAGAACAAAAGGCAATGCAATAGAACTCACAAGAAGTGATTTATTGACTTACATTTGACCTTTGCTCTTTCCTCCACGAGTTTTTAAAACTAGTGACGTAGGATCTGAAGGGTTAAGTGATAGCCAGTAATCCAATTTTTCTTTCCAATAAATTCATATCTCCTGTCTCGATTGGTATGTTGTTTCAATTATCCTCGGATTCCTCAATGTACTGATCTATGGAAGATAAACTCGATTAACAAAATCTATCTTGATCAGCTCGCTACCGAATCAAAAATGTCACACAATCCGGATCGTGATCCTTATCACAATGAAGGAGATTCAAACGAGAGTATCGAGAGAGGTAATCCTGATGGTTCTCTACGCTGTCCAGTTTTCGTACAGGATACCGATGAGGTGATGGACGAAGATGGGAATACATACCTCTGTTGGGTTGATGAAAAAGCATGGGAGGAAGAACAGAAAGCTCGTCAAATTGCTGTTTTAGCCTCTCGTTATGCCTCGTTATCAGCCGCTCTCGCCGAGTCTTCTAAGATCACTCCAGCAATAGAGAATTCATCGACTGCCATGCCGTTTGCGATAACGACTGCCAATATGTCTTCAGTTCCCTCAGCTGCCGCGGAAACATTTTCGAACACTCCTATCGCCGACGAGATTGATGTTCATTCCAAACCCGAGGAGAATGAGGGAGCTCTAAACACGGACACAGTGGAGGCTACTCCTAGTATTTCCCCAAACAATACATTCATCAGTACTTTCTATCAGTGGATACTCAGAACCCAGCTCGAGGGACAGTGGTCTGTTGAGGGATTGACTGATATTGTTTGGGACTTAGTCAGTAAAATACTATTCACTATCGGCGTTTTTGTGTGGTGGATATTCCCAGAAAAATTTAGAGATAAATTAGAAGCTCGTCATGCAGATTATCTCGCTTCTGGAACTGACATTCCGAGCACGGCCATTGAGCACAAGACTCGTTTAGAAGAAGATGAGAATGGAAATCTGTTGGAGAATGATGCGGCTGCTCCCAATCAAGAGAAGGGTATGGATGGTTTGGAATATTCAAATTATTTGGACTTTTTGGGAGACCTGGACTGTCTGAACCACGTAGAGGGTTATACAATTGAGGCCGAAGAAGAGGCTGACTATAGCGGCGGTAAAAAACAATTAGCTTACCTCGAGGACGCCCAGGGAAAGGTACTTCAGGTTCTCTTTGCAGTGGCAGATATTTGTGATCAGGACCTAAGTTCTAGTAGCGATGAATATATGGATCGTCTAAAGGAGAAAGTAGTACGAGATGCAAGAGCAAGTCAGATTTTTCTGCAAACGCCAATTATCTTGCGGGAATGGAAGCACGATGACGCTTATGATGAGGATGGTCACTGTATCTTCCCTGATTTTTTGTCTGGAGATGATGACGGAGAAAATGAAGAAGACAAAGACGACGATGATGGAGGTTCTGATGGGGATGATGGTGATGATGATGGAGAAGAAGGCGAGGAAGAAGAAGGCGAGGAAGAAGAAGGCGAGGAAGAAGAATACGAGGAGGAAGAATACGAGGAAGAAGAATACGAGGAAGAAGAATACGATGAGGAAGAAGAAGACGACGACGAAGACGACGAAGACGACTGGAGGCAGCTATGGGGCCTACCATGGGGAGAGAACAGAGAGGTGAGAAATGTAGTGGAAATCGACTTTCCGGATCCCTGGGAGGGATTTTTTGATTTCGCTGAAAAGTGTCCGCGGGATCTACGTATTTCGAGATATTCGCAGAGACGGTATCGTAGGAGATCCGGGGATTTGCGTCTTTTGTTGTATAGAGGCTAGAAGATTTTGTGTGAGGCAAATTACTCTCGTGCCGCTAAAAGGTCAACCGACTACTCTTGTTCCCTATAGAATGTATTGTAGAATCTATCTTAGAATCTAAGGAGCACGAGAGTAAACCGTCTTCAAATTCATTCCAGGGCTTGAGAGTAATTTGCCATTTGCATTATTACCTACTGCGCATCGCTTCACATCTTACAATTGTCACTACCGACTATATACAGATTTCCAACCCAAAACTTAGGACAGGATAGAATAATCAAATTATCAGAAGATAGAACGAATAAAATGAGATAGAATAGACCAAGATGATACATGATAGGACAACAGTGAAAGAACACTCAATTTCCATTCCATCTTCTACAGCTCTTGAATAAAATCATCAAATTAAAAATCACATCCAACGATTCTTCCTCTCTCATAAAATTAAAACTATATCCCACCACGAATGATCATCCACGTTACAAACACCCAGATACTCAAAGAATAGAATGAGCATGTGATCAGAAGAGCAAGAGAACGGGATAAAGATGGAGTAGATAGGATAAATGACCAGAACATAAAATCCCATCGGCTAAAGAATATAGGAGAGGATAAAGATAAGAAAGAAGTAAGCTGAAAATATTTCACACGCTGATGCACGCTAGCTTCTCCTTTTCAATTTCATGATTTGTGTCAATATGCATTAGCACCAGTGTCAATCACAATTGTATCACCATACCATCCCGGATTCCCATACAATTTCAAGACTCCATACACCTCTTTACCCATCTCAACTCCGAAAAATATGCACTCAATTGCTAATCCCCAAGACTTCATTTGTGGAAGAATCAATTTCGCGAAAATGAGTTATATCTAGCTCATAATACTGTTCTGCATATTGATTTTGACACAATTTTCAAAAAGACAAAACCTACTGCTATTTTCCAAGCCCCTAATACAATCTCCATGATGCGACAACCTTCACATGTGTTTCAGCCGGCCAAAGTTGTGATACCTCTCCACAGGTTATGAGAGGGCCCCGCTAAAATTTGCCCTCGTGCTCATCTAACGTATCAGGGATGTCTAGAATCCTTGGAAAGTTTATTTAATAGGATACCGCTTTGCTCGCGTTCAAACGTTAAGTACTGCAGAGCTACGAGAGAGGCATTGGATTGCCATCACGAACTTGGATCAACACAAATCCCAGTATGATTGGAGCCGCGCCATCTCCTCATTGTTCATCGAATTCTCCCTTCCCACTCTCCGCCTTCAATTCAGCATTTCACATGCGATATGACGAAGCTCGCGCAAACCCCAAGAGAAAGAAAACAAATCCCCTAATAAAAATGGGAAGAGCGCGAAGCAATAAAAGCTGGCAGCAAAGAGGTCGCATAAAGTAGTGTCAAATATCTCAACCGACGGCTGAACCCACTTTCGCACTCTGAACAATTGGAGCGGAAAGGGTGGTGTCAATGTTCCTCAGGGGGAATAATTTATTTGAAAACAGTCCCGTGCCGTGGTAAGTGCATATATGGGCATAAAAACGGGTAGGGCTTATTCACCTCCTTGTGCCCATTGCATACGCGATGGTTGAAATCAACTCACTTGATACATGATCGTACATAACATACGATGAATAAATGACAGGGTACACCAAAGTCAGATAGACTCTCCAAGAACTTTATCAACCGTGCAATATATTTTTCGATACATCAATTCGAATTGCCCAATAAAATGATTAGGATGGTTTCAAGATCCCACAACACTTGTTGAACTCCCCATTAGAACTCGAGAATCAAACAGCATTTCAATCTTGTGTTGTAGTATGCAATTCATTTCGTTCGTCCCGTGCATATGTATCTAAGTTTTCTAACGCAATCATACACCACTAAGGCACGTCGCGAAAACTGATTCAGAGCTGGGGGCAAAAGACGATCATGCTCTTTAGCGTGGCCCTTGATATCGGCCCCGACATTGCATGAACACCATGGAGTAGCGCACAGCGTAACTACTAAGTACACTGTGGAGAGGAAAAAAACGGAAGCTAGATGGGAAACCGTAGGAAATCATAACGAAGTCGCGTCAGAACGAAGTCGCATCAAAACGAAGTCGCATCAAAACACTACCTCCTCTTTGTTTTGCCCATCCAGTAAAATACACTGACTAAATGCAGTTACACTCGGACTAGGTGTTGCAAAGGAGGGGCAAAGTAAATCTTAATTCCTCATAATGATTAACATCTGAAAGAGGGCCCGAAAATATGATAATCATCCACCCATGCACTTCCCCGTACATGCATATAGCACGGACCCCACCACGTGTGAAATTTGACGTTGGGCACGAATTATAAGGAAGAGGTTGGGTGGATTCAGTGGGTTGAGGGAGAAAAGCATGGGAAAGATTTTTTTTTTCTATGGGGATGGGATTTTGTATTTTGTTGAGCTAAGCCGGGAGGGTGGCCCGGGGTACTTTTGCATATAGAGTGAAGAGCTGATGGCAAATTTCTTGGAAACGAATCACGCAACAGATCAGAATGTGTACCGGGCGTTCCCGATTTTGGGCATGAAAATATATAAAGGGAGGATTATGAATGAGAAAAATGGCTAATAGTATGAGGAATCTGGGGCTTAGGCTGAGTATCCACCCCGGGGAATATAAAAAAGAAGGAACAATTCGGAGGGACATTTCTTCAAAGGGCTGGGGTTGATATTATTATGATGAAATAACTTGGAAGTTGTAGAAAAGAAAAAGTCTTGTGAGGGGCAAGGCTACTCGGTACGATGTACATATGCAAGGCTTTGATCCGTATCACATTTGATTACGCATCGTCGGCGATAATTCGCCCTTATTTGAATGGATAGAAAGAGAGCCTCACTAGAAGTCCAAGTCTAAGCCATGCTGAAAAATGATTTGTTTCAGAAACACCGATTAGGAAGTTTGTTGTACTCCTTATGTTGTGTGTATTTAGCTAAACGGCGATACATGAAAGTTAACGCATAAGTCATGAAGAGTACAAAGAGTAAATGCACGTGGATTTCACGTGTCAACTAAGACAAGGACAGCGCAGATCGATCGACATTATCATGTGATGCATCTCTTCACCCAAAAAATCATCCCTAAATATCTACTTCTGCACTGCATTAAACGTATGCATCAAGTCCTCTAGCCCCCAAAAGGGCAAACAGATGCATTGCGCCACCGATGCAAAAGTCTCTTTTTGGTACACATTACACATTACGCATCAAAACCCTTGCAGCCTTCTAGGGCGGGAAGAAAGGATGAAGAATGAGGCGACGCGGGAAGGCAGAAATGTATCAAAAACCTTGGAATTGATTGCCAATACTCGTACACGCAAAATTGAACCATTCGTGATTAACCATCTGGAGTAGAAAGAGTAGTGAAGAAGAATCAAAAATCAAAAAATTATGAGTGCGCGACGTAAATCTCCAAATACAATTTCCTGATTCTTCTTGAACACTCTCAATCGCTTATGAAAGTGGTCAGAAGGATAAATTTGTAAATTTTGAATGGGTGTGAAGTCTCAGTGTAACATTGGATGGACATTTCTTGGGACGAGTGACTTTTTTTGAGTCAGAATTGTGGGGATATACTTATCCCCTCATCCATAGGCAAAGGGTAGGTGCCAGTATGTATTCCTCCCCCGAATAGGAAATCAAGAAGTCCAATAAATGATATATGGTGAGGTGACTCAAAGGCAGATAAATCTACGTACAGATGTAGGCAGCTAAGCACGGGAAGTATGGGTGGATGCAGGTCTACGGCGTCGAGATCCCTTTCTTCAAAGGGTGGAATGCAAAAACGGTGGGACACATGATATCGAGCAAGCAAAAGATAAACTAATAGGCAACTGAGGGACTCGCAGGAATAAAAAGGTGATTGTGGCTTGAAGTAAACTATGGCAAAGTGCAAACCAAACGGCAGTGCAGTGTAAAGAAGCGGTGAGGCATGGTAAAATTGAGGGTGTAGTGGGCTGAAATATCATTCATCGAAGTGATGTGTTGCGGCTTGAACTTTTGTTTTAGTTTCAGAGTTGATTGAGATATCTGTTATCCGTTTGACTCCTCCAAGAAGATTTGACGTAAAGATTGTTCTTTTGGATGCAGTAATCCGATGCTTATTTGATATTCTATATTTTGAGCTTGTGAAAGCGGACGCATACCATTGTCTTGTGATAGTGAGCAAGAGATAGCAGGATGAAGGAGGGGTAAGTCTCAGCCTTCTATACAAGTAGCGCAAGGGAAAGAAAAGGTTGTGAAGAACTGTGAGGTGGAGGGGAAGACAATACGAAGGGACGAAATGATCTGCTGCATAGATAAGATACACAATAGATAGCGGTGCAGAAATGCTACCACTGGATAGCGAGTCTGTTCTTGTCCCGTCTTCTATCTCATTTTCATCTACCGTACAGGAGGATGTAAAGGCTTTGACGCAACCAATTTCTGCCTCTGACTCGAATCGGTACTTGGGTTCCTGGGCACTTTGGTACGTACAATAAAATACGTGCATCGAGTACGACAGCGGGTGTTACCTGTCAGATTTTTTGGTTTTGTACATGAAAATCAAGGTGATGTGAACATGTGCTCCCGATCTTTGCTTGTGCGTCCTCTACCATCGGTCGGAAAGACGACCGAAAGGGATTTAAACTAGGTAGGCGAGGGTAGTAGCATCCCTTTTGCAGTAGGTTACAGTAGTGCCGAAAATCGAGTACTGTGTATGGGGATTAGTAAAACATTGCATTTAATGCATAATAGTGCGCCCCGAGGTGATGCTCTAATTGGTGAATTCTTTACTCCGGCTTTGAGAATGAGAATCCTTCCAAAGAAAAAAAGAAGATGTTCGAAGAGTTCTCAGGAATAATGTTTAGAAATGGCAGGAGCGAGAAAAAGCCGCGTCACAAAAGCTCGTAAAGAGTCCTAAAAGACTAGTCAAGAAGAATGCCAATTGTTGGTTGAGTATATATGACTTGCAGTATGTGCATTGTGCTGCGATGCGTTGCCTGGGGACTGTTGGTTACCAATGGTGATGATGATACCCGGTGATTCTGAAAACTTGATGCTACAACAAAATGCTTGATTTGAAACGCGTTGGCCGGCATTCATAGAGCGAAGAGGAAGAAGAACAATGAATTGAATGCATGCTCGTTGCTGGGCAATCCCGAAGGCAGATTTCTAAAGGAAGAATGTAGATTCTATATCAACCGATGGTATTGGATGGCAAATGTGATTTGCCGACGGATTGAGTTGCTGGAGAATAGCCATGGAAGAAAGCCGAAATAAACTGGTTGCTTGCACAACAGGGTGATTGAGCGAATGAGTGAGGTTCACAAGTCCATGTTTCTGCCATTGGTCTTGTTAAATTCGACTTTTTCCAATGCATTAAAGATGGCTTGAGATGGCGTTCGTTGTAAAGTGGCTGGTTTTGTTTCCTCGTTTCGTTTGGAACCAAATCAAACTGATCGATAATTCTTTGGGTAATTGCTAATACTTCCGAGAGGCATCAAGAGTTCAAACAGTCATCATTCGGAAAATCTCACAAGTCATTGACCTATTGAGTATACTTGTCCATTAGGATCCAAGCTAGTACCTACATCGTAGGTATCGTGTCGACATGCATATACTACTTTAGAGTGTATGCAGGTAGCTCGGCGTGTGAGCAAATAATCGGTTGGTGTTATGTACGGGAAGAAGTATTGTGAAAGTAGATGGGTCTGACGATGTGGGCTTAGGTACCCACGGTACATCGTGCATTTGGCGCAGTGCATCAATTCTTCCATTTTGTCGTTTATGAGATCGACTCTGGAAAGCCGCAACCAACACGTTTCCCATTTGCCAATCATGGTTACTGCTGGGTGATGATGATGATATCAAGTAACATGAAATGTGCAGAACTAGACCAGGCGGCAACTCTTGTGTATCAAACAACCAGACAACCAGGATTCTGAAGCACCGTCGTCGTCGGTGTGACTTTGAAACCAAGTACGGTTTTATGTATCATACATCGTAGGTTACTCAACTAAAAATATCCCGGGTCGTATCTGTAACGATTATTATTGGGGAAGAACAGTAGCATTTGCCGCCTTGTTAAAATAATTGATCTGGGCTATTGGAAAATGAAGGGGAGGAAGAGAAAGATACAGCGAAGCGAAGTGGATGAAGGAGGCGCAACCATGAGCTATCCCCGCAAATAAACTTCTAGAATTCCAATTCTCCATTCGCAAATCCCTTCATCCCTTCATCCCTCGCAAATTTTCCTACTCGGCCTGAATCTTGACAACCAGTTAAAGACCATCCTTACACTTTTGTTCTCCCCTTCGTCAATCCATTTATTTTAATCTCATCCCATACCTTGCCATCCGTTTCATTTCCCTTCATTCTTTGCCAACACCATCAAGAATCGGAAACATTACCATTCATCATCCATCCATACATCTCTTACTCCTCGGCTACCTCACACACTTCACCATTCTCACTGCTGCATTCAATTATTTTCAGCTCAAAATAGACATCTTAATTTAACAAGGAGTCACACCTACATACGCCTACCACCCTTCTTTTTGTTTCCCACCCCCCCTAGTCTTTTCTAGCTACCTTGAGATGAGATTTTTGGACGGAGTATTCATATCCCAACTCCACTTATCACAAATACATATTGATACCCAATGAGCTCCTGAATTCTGTACTACGACAAGCATTAGGCTGGAGGACCGACAGACAAGTTACAACACGGCGAACGATTGAGAAACTTTCTCTCTCTCTCTCCCTGATTTACCCCCTGCACCGAACTTACGGAGGGATTTAACCTACGGGAAACAAGAACATCCTCGTATGTTGCGGATTTTCCAAAAAGTACAAAGCTACGAGCAAGACCGAATCATTGACCAAGTCAACAATTTTGTCTCCAAGACATTGAAGGACGGCAAAGAACTACATTACCCTTCCCAAACCATCCACAGGAATAATTTTGGAAACCGCAGGAAAACAGGATACCCCTAACGGACCCGGAACCAGACCCAATTACAGCAAGCCTTCATCTTTCCCAAGGACAGTCACGAAATAGCAGCCAGAAACCGGACAAGGATTTTGATTTCAAGGATTTCCCTATTTTTGTTCCCATTTGGATACTCCCATTACCCAAGGATTAGGAGTATTTTTCTGCAAAGAAAAGCCAAAAAACAACGGGAAAATATAGCACCCATAGTCCCCGGTGTACTTATTTTTCCTATTCCTTTACATTTCACCACAGCTTGAACCAGGTCAGGTCTGAAGAGTGTATGCACTTCGTACCGTGTATCATCTTTTCATTCCCCATTCGGATTTTCTTCTTATACTCCACCAGAAAGTCTATGGGAGGTTTTACCAACGTATCCTCGTTGACCAGACCATAAGGTCCTATCACATCATTGCAGATTCTCTCTTCGATAAAAGCCCCCTTTACCCACACATCCACATCTACTATCTACTTTTCCCCCCTCAGCCCCCCTCCTTTAGGGTTCTTCTTTAGCTGCCGGATTGCTGATCCATATCATATCATATCGCATCGACATTCAATCCTGGGCTACCACACCATACTATTCGCTATCGATAACTCGAATCGATAAACCCTACGGACCACCACCAACCACAATTCGTCATTCTAGTCAACCTGGCAAAGAACAGTCAACGACAGAAGAAAACTAAAAGAAGAAAAAAGTCAAACATTACCCGTTACTCCAAGTCTCAGCTTTCTGTCAAAGTACTACCTCATTGACACTACTGCGGAATTGCGTCGCTCGTCCAATCACTGATTAGTGTCTTCACTATTTTTCCCTACGGACTCACCTCACAGATTAGACACTAAAAAGGAGCTTAGACTCCCCATATTTTTAAATACGACTGGACTATTCTTACTTTTTTTTTATTTTTAATTCATCCCTCAGTCGGTTCATCCCTTCATCCACACCACACTTCCCGTACACCCCGTCAACCAAACTTCATAACAACAACACACACACACACACACACACACACACACACACACACACACACACACACACACCACAGCACAGCACTACCTTCGTGCGACATCAATTGCTACTATATAAGTAGAAGCGTCCAGTTCGTTTTCGATTTACACTCAGCAACCTTCCCGTCAACCCAACGGATCAGCACCAACTACACATACTGTTGTTGACGACCTTCACTGTCGTCGCTCCAATATAAACAATGGGTGGCCCACGTGCCATGTACGTTGAAGAGGAAGACGAAGACACGGGCAAAGTTCTGAAAGGTACTCGACGAAGCGCAAGCGTTAAGGCACCCTCAAGGGAAAAGGTCAAGGAACGTCCTAAGATTACCACTCGCGATCGCACATCAAGCAAAGCTTCAAGAACGAATAGCGACTCGGGATACTCGACCGGAGCGATCCCTACAGGTTCAGAGATATCATCACCCGATGCGGTACAAGATGTCGAATACACAAAAGAAAGTAAAAAATCGCGAAGACCATCTACGAATCAAAGACGTCCTTCAACGGTCGAATCACGTCCACCACAGACACTTAAGAACAAGGAGACCAAGGAGCACCGAAGATCTCTCAGTGTCAAGACTGATGCGAAGCCAGAGCATTACGGAGTTAAAACTCCTGTTACATCTAAACACCCTCAACCTCCCGTCATCACGCAACCCAGTACCGCATCTGTCCCTATGAGACCTCGCGCATTAACCCACGCTCAAACATACCACGGTGGCCAACGACCTTCCAGTTACCACGCCGCCTCTGCTTCAGTGTCTGCTGTCTATCCTCCATTGTCCAGTTCTGCATATTTCCAACCTGTTCATCAATCGGCGCAATTTCAAGCTCCACCTCCTTCACCAGCATTCAACAACTATGCTGTCGTCCACCCTCCTCAAGCTTCTAGCTACTTTCAATCTCAGGAAGCTCAACCTTCATCGCGCTCTCTTTCCGCCCGATTTGAACCTCAACAAAGGGCTTCTCAATATGGCATTCGACCTGAGCCAGTTCAAACACCCCGAATGATCACAGGGGGCTATGAGCGAGAGTACCAATACAGCGAAGATGATTATGATGATAGTTACGAATCTTCTGTTGAAGAGCCAATCGGGAGAACCATCACCAGTAGCATACGCGTACCATCTGGGATCCCCTCAAGGACAAACAGCTCGGCTGTATCGGAGAGTAACTTTAGCAAGGCAGACAGTTCGCGCAGTCGCGAAAGTAATTATAGCGAAGTGGAAAGCAGTTACAACAAGAGCAAGAGCAGCAGAGGCAGAAGAGACTCTAAGGCTATGCCACCGCCACCCAAACCTACTATGCGACGACCAACAGTCAATGTGCCAGTATACGACGACAATCTTTCCCAATATAGCGTTGAAGAGTACCACGAGGAACCTCCTCGTCAAGCAGCTCGTCCTCGTCGACCAAGTCCCCATCGAAACTCGGTTTCATATGATGTGAGCGAGTTGCCCAGAGAAACAGAGAGATTTAGACTTGAGACTGCTAGCAAACACAGACGCCGACAAAGCTACTATGGGCAATCTACATCTGCCTCATCCACTCAAGCATCTACCACGGGATCAAGTGGCTATAACGCAAAGCTTTCTGCGGCAGCCGATTATCTTGAGGAAGTTAGTGGTCCAACCATCCCTCTCACTGCTGAGGCTTTGAAAAAAGAGCAACGAAGACAGGCTGGAGGTAGTAGCAGAAGCACAAAGAGCAGTGGAAGTCATGACCTAAGTGATTATCGAGGCACACAAACCACTCGTACGACCCGAAGTGGTGGTGATGATAATGTCACAATCGAGGTCACTGGCCAAGCTAAAGTCACAGTTGGTGGAGCTGAAATTCAATGCGAAGAAGGAGGAAAAATTCAGATTCACCGCACAGAAACAATTATTCGTGACGGAAGCGAAGCAACTGCATCGGAATATGAGCATGGATACGGACTTAAATTACTTGATGATCGTGAACGCCGAAGCCGACATGACCGAAGTGACAGTCAATCAGCCCGATCGCGCATGAGATCACAACATTCCTACACCCGAGTCTCACCTCGACCTCAAGATCGGGACAGAGCACCTCGCGAACGCCGTGAGGATTATGAAGCTCGCACTGCCAAGGATTACGATTCTCGCAATTCCAACTGGGAGTCTTCAACCAGAGAGTCTTCAACCACTTCAACTTGGTATTAAATCCTTTACGTATCATATTTTATTTTCCTTCGGCGATTTATTTCTTGAACATTCGATTTAGCGACATGTTTCTTTATGACGATTTCATATCATTTCTTTTTGAATTTCTTTATTCGAACATCTTTCTTCTCTATGCATATTGTTGTGTGGTCGTTACTTTCTCCTCTTCTTTGGGTTTTTCAGAAAAGCGGAAAAAGTTTATACCCCAAAAGCACTTGAGAGCACTTTTTCTGTTTGTTTGTTTGTTTGTTTTTCTTTTTCTTTCCTTGCGGCGGAAATGGAAATGTTTCAATATGATGAATGTACGACTTGTATGAGTTATGGTTATGAATCTCCTTTTCATGTCTCTTATCTTCTTTTCGGCGATTACCTTTTGATTTTGGATTGAAAGTATTGGGATTGGGATGAACTACAGATGCATGCAGTTTTGCTAGCAATGGCAGCATGTAAGATATGAATTATCGACAGAGATGTTTTTAAGAGTTGGCGTACATGGCTGGTACATGGTCTGTTTGGTATGATATATGAAAAGGATGGGGGGGGAACGGAAAATGGATGAATGGATTGGGTCTCCTTTAATGTTAGCGGGGACTCTTCTATCTATCAGAATTGTTTCCAGAACCTTCAGGATTGGATTAATCGACTGATTGATTGTGGATTATAAGCTTTAAGGTAGCTTTAGATAGCTTTAGGATAGTTTTAAAATATGATACCCCTTTATATTTCCTAGTCGTTGGGTTCTTGCAGTGAAGTGAAGTGACTGCATTGTCAAGTGGATACCCCAATGCGAGATCGAGAAATAGTTGCATCTTCTCGGATACTAGACAAGGAGTGTTTCGGGACTAACTAGAGAAGTCTCTAGCTTTTGAAGTCCTGTGGATGGTCCATGGAGTTGCGATGCGATGCGGTCTGCATAGAGTGCGTTGGGAGAAGACGTGTACGCGCCTCGCATGCGCTTCTTTCCCTCTATTATATAGATGGATAAGTGAGTGATGACAAAGATCTTAATTTCACCTGAGTGTTTGATTTATTGCTTTGGATTGATTGCTTTGGATTGATGATCTGTGAAGCTGAAGGTTACTTCTTCTAGTTACTTTTGTTCTATGGTTGATATTCACTATTTTGAGAGATGGTGGCTGGAATATATATATATATATATATATATCTGCTTTATTTTATTGCTGATGGGATGATGATGGTTCATAGTGAGATATGATGGATAGGTAAATTGGAGGTTGATATTCACTTTCCAATTTCTTTATATAGGCACGCACCTAGTGTATTTTTTCCTCTTCCGCTTCGCTGTATATATTCCGCTCCTGAGAATTCACCATCATCTCTCACTAAGCTCATTCCTTATGCCTCTAAATCAGCTCGGTGATCATATCAAAAAACGGGCACTGGGGCGGAGTGGTTAACGCGACGCCCTGCTACTAGTCGGTTCATCCTGGTACGTCTTCTCATCCTGGTGATCGGTAATTGGTACCTGGGGGGTCCTGTGGTATTGGTAACGATGAGGAGATTGGATGGATGGCTATTGTACAGGCGTTTCCTTCGCGAGCCAGAGTTCGAATCTCTGTGGTGTCGAATATTTTTTGGGGGATTTTTTTGCGGAGTTCGGGAAGGTTTTTCGAGTTGGAATTGGAGATTGGGGACTGGGGCAGTGAAGAGAGAGGGATTCGTGGATCTGATAGTGAATGGCTCAATTCACTCACTTTCTATCCACTTGAGTTTCGATCATTTACGGATTTGCTCTTTGTTTTTGGTAGTTTAGATCGAGAAGAGGTTTCAAAAGCTGTCGAGGCGGTTGTAGGTCTTTCTGCTGTGGGTGTTAGAGCGCGAGAGGTTAAAAATGGTTGATGTTTGGAAAGAATTGGAATTCGTGGTTTTTATGAACATTAAATCGCTGCTTAGCGCGGTATATATGCTTCAATGTTTATGCGATGTTAAATATAACGTGTGAGCGAATGACACACATGTATCTTTCGATTTGGTGAGAAGTTTGGAACTTTATGGACTATAAGAAAGAGTTCTTTGCAATCGATCAGATGTTGAGCAACGCAGAGAGATTTGTAGCATGCAGTATTCGAAGAATATACAATTCATAAGTACAGCATGTGATGCAACATAGAATGCGGGAACCCTCGTACGGATATTAGCCATCAGATACGGGTAAGCTAAGAGGAAGCAAAAGCCGATGGAAGATACATCCTGAATTATTGTCAAATCTGCTTGTAATACGCATCAAATCTCTATTATGCGAATGCACAACAGTAGGCTAAATTCTCCATCCAAACCCCCGACAACAGTGCCGAAGACCGTCCCGAAGTCGGCACGAAACTCAGACATGCAACCAAATCTTCAATATGCCATCTTGAACATGATCTAACGAAGCTAGACCGAGGACAAATATCGGCTGAAAAATGAGATATGCAACAGTTCTCGGGTGCTGACTGCTGGGTAGTATTAGCTTGAGGATAAACACCGGGATGGCGAATGAGATGTGTAAGCAGAGAAAAATACCCGGTGAATTTGACCTATTAGATGGCTTGTGCGAAGTCATGAGGGGAGAAAAAAAAAGTTTGGGAGCGTTTTGAGCTGTCTTGGGTTGTAGTGGATTCTAGTTGTCAGTGGCTCCTCGACGGATGGGAATATCTAATGGTTGGGAGTAAAGCTGATACGATTCGTTGGCTACTCCCATGTGGCATTACGAAGAGGAAAATGACGTGATGAGTATCATCGGGTATTTGGACTAATCTCTATATTTTACGGTATCCATCAAGAAGCACGGTCGAAAAATGGATGAGATCAACAAAGTAATGTTTTTAGCGAGGGTTTAGGGGCGGGGTAGGGAGCTCGACTTGGCACGTCTAGGGTGTCTTTCTAGAAGATCGAGAATTTAATGATTCATGTGCACCAATAAATGATGCTCCAATAACCAATCAAGAAAGCGCAGTCGGCTTAATATGAGACGATAGTAACGTTAAATTTCTAGGCCTTAGGTAAAAATCTCGTTGTGATCGTTAAATATTTGGATAACTTAGAGGGATGCTAGAACGTGAGGCGATGGATGAAAACACTGATATGGAGATAAGTAATTTGCTACATAACGATGTGATCGTTTTCTCGCGAGGTATGACGACCCTGGAAAGATACGCTGATCAGACTAGCACATGATTGAATATGGACCGCTTTTTCTTCTTCGAGGTTATGAATGTCTAATTCTGTAGCCTCTCTACCAATATTATCTCATAAGCTATCAGTTTCGAGTCTCTTCAAACCACTTATGCATACCGGCAACTATGTCACAGAAGTTGACGTGTCTGCAAGTTCCAGACATAATATTTTCTGAATAACCCCGCATGATTTATGGGTAGATTGTACCTGACCTATGCTAATTTTACAGATATCTTCCCAGCAACATCATGATCACTTATCCTCCCAATCGCTATTTGTATCTTGCTCGCCTGGGTTGTCATCGGTCCTGGCTTTGATATAATTATTGGCCGTGCTTCGACGCCCTCAATGTCACCCCCCTCGACTTTGGTTGGCGGAAAATCTTCGTGGAAGACCTTGAATAATACATCCTCATGAGTTTCACATCTCTTCAAAGCTTTTAGTATCTCCTCCTTGGTATCTTTCGAGGTATCCTTTCCAATGGTTTTAATAACCACCTTCATTTTTACAGCAGAGGCTTTCTCGGAAAATTCAGAAGGCTTGTGTGTCAACGTTTCCGCAAGTATTGAAGAGTGCAACGGTTCGGAGTGGACCCTATCTGAGTTTGATATTATGTCTTGACTTAGAGGATGAGATCTATAAAATTCGAGGCCACTCTTGTCCAGAGAGAGACTAGGCTTCCCTTTATCGTCAATTAAATAGCTGCGGACTTCGCCAGATCGCCAACCTCCAAGATTTGAGTCCCATTAGCTTCTGCATACTTGATTTGACTTGGGACGCAACTTACCCCCTTGACTAGTCAGTTCTCTTAGGACACTTCCATGACTAACTATCACAATTTCGACTATGTTGGTAGTCGATCGCAAGTTATTGAGTGCTCGTTTTAAAGCAGCGATCTTCCACTCCTGGCTTTTCGGAGCCCATTTACCAGAAGATTTATCATTCCATTCTTCTTCAACTTTATCGAAATCTACTTGTTCGCCGAAATGTTTGTGTAGATACTCTTTGTCCATTCCAATACCGTTCGGCGAAGAATCCCAATTCTGAAGTAGATCCAAAGCTTGGACTTTTACACCTCTAGCAATGGCGCTTTCGAAGGATAAAAGTGCCGTACGGATCGTTCTTGTCATGGGCGAACACCAGACATGTGTGACATATTCACTGTCCGAAAAACTCTTCGAGAATGCCTTGCAATTCGAAAGACCCTCTGCAGTTAGATCTGGATCGCGGATAAGACTGAGCTGCTCTGTGAAAAATGCTTGTGTCTTGTGTGCACGCTAATAGTAATTTCTTAGATCTGACCACCTTCTTATCCTGATTTCTAACAGAGTTCGGGATGCAGAGAAATACTAACCTTTTCATGACGCACAAAATGTGCTATCACATTCATCGCGAAGTAGATACTATTGACATGAACTGCATTTGAGACGGCGACAAAGGAAAGGATAGAAAGAGAGGGGTATAATAACTTTCTGGAGACTTTGGAGTGCCCGTGTAACCTGGGACTCATTGACTCAGAGGACTATGTTTTCTTTCGCATAATTGGACGATAAGTCACCATGAATCCAGGAAATTCCGTCCCATGAATACATGCAACGCAACCTTTCTCGGTGCCAAATCTCCAAGTTGAGCCATTGTGAGCCATTTTTCGTTGTCGCTTGAGTCTTTTAAGCGGGTGGCTGCGTTTATAAGCCTGGTATGGCTCACTCAGTCATAAAAAGACGGGGTTTCATAGTTGAAGGACAGGGCTGTTTCTGGCATATATTCATCAAATACTATTATTACTTGCTTCCACGAACTTTCAGAGAGACAAAAGAGAGGCATGAACAGTGATTTCAGTGCAAGGAAACTTCTGAAAATGGCACACTAAGGACATTACTTCAGGGACATAAAATCGTCTACAACTCCCATCTCGAAAGCTTGTTGCTTTCTTACAGAGCTCAGTTCCACCAATCGAGACCAGATACTTCGGACAGGATATTAAAGAGGTTTTGGACAGAGAAAGATTGGCTCATAATCGAACCGAGCATCAGGTTGACAATCCACTAGACCTATCAAGCACTTCATCGTCCCATATTCAGCCCTAAACAATTAGACTTTTCTAGTGCTTTCATGTATTGTGTGCATATGCACGCAAGGCCAACTCAAATGAATTTGATGTGATTGTTTGTTTGTCTAGATCTCTTTCACAAGGGTCTAGAAGCGAGAATAACGACCAAAAATAGATTTAAGCACGTGCCTGGTTGCTCTGTAAACAAACGACAATAACCAGCCTCCCGCTTTTTCCCCAGCCTCGTAATTTATTCCAAGGAACATGAGTTGGCAACGCTATCCAACACAGGAACTTTTTGACAGAGTCTTTTAAGTCTTATCAATTCGTTCCGGTAATTTTTCACTTTGTGAAGCTCAATTGACGAACATTTCGATTCACGATAACCCTTTATCACTGCTGATGGTACGAGGCTGCACTTAGTTGGATGTTGAAGTAAATAAAACTTCATCATCTTCGAATACCAACCCAAAACACGGCATTTTCACGAAAAGATATCCATCATGCCTGTTATATCTTCTTACGTCTCCCCTCTCCTCAAACGGAACGCCGTTTCTTCTTTATCTTCATCTCCCGACACCGCTTCCTCCACATCAAATATCATCGCCAAAGCTCTCACCGCACGCGATGTAGGCCAGACAGTTGATCCCTCTAGTGGCGTTACACCTTTCGATACTGTTCCCAACAAATTTGTCTTCATCGTTCTTGGACTGATTGGCGCTGGCTTTGTCATCACTGGTATCTGGTTCTTTTTCATTGCCAAAAATGGTGGATTTGTCTTCCATGAAAATGATTGGGATGATTATAAGTCTACGGTCTTGAGACGCAAAGGTCCCAATGGTACCACTCTCTCTGGAGGTTCAGAAGCTACGGATCTTGGAGGCGGTAGTATTGTACATGGAGAAAAGAAGAGGAGCACATGGGGAAGAAAGAACAAAAAGAGTAAGAGGGGTGGAAGTGGTATGGAGAGATCGAGATACAAGGACTATGATGAGGAAGAGAGCTCACTCGGTACACAAAGTGAGGTCACTTATAGCGAAATGAGCGAGGTCAACTACCCACGAAAGGAAAAGAAGCATAAGAAGAGCAGACTCCGCGGTGGGGACTTGGGCGATGTACCTGAGTCTGAATATGGCGACGACATTGCAGATCTTCGAGCATACCGTCACGAGAAACCAGCACGAGTTGGCGGCATGAACAGAGAAAGTGAATCTAGTATGTGGGAAGGATCTACAAACCCTGAAGGCTCAACGGTTTCCGATGGACTTATACAAAACCGCGAGAGATCTCCTGAGCGTGCCCCCGAGAGGCCAAAGAAGAGTAACAACAAAGACAACTACAAAATTCGAAAGGTTATCGGAACGGTTCAAGGCCCACGTGCTGCTACTTCGACAAAGGATGCTGGCAGTAGCTCGACTTTCTGGAACAGACAGAACACAACTAAGAAGAGTTCAAGACAGAGCGACGTCGGTTCAAGTGTAACAGATGATGAGAGAATCAAAGCAGAAGCAAAGAAACTTCAAGATAAGGGACGCGCAGCTCAACGTAGAGATTTCAGTTTCCGCGTTGGTGACGATAATAGTTCCGCAGCCGGATCTTCCCTCATATCATCTGGTGACGCAGCCGCGATAAGAGAACAAGAGCGCCGTGAACGAGAGGCGAGACGGGCTAGACGTGAAGCTAGGAAGAAAAGCAGAGATCAATCACATTTAGCTCCACCTGCTTATTCCGCTGCTGAGTCCAGTGTCGGCGGAAGCGAGTTGAGTAGTGTGAGGGAGGATAGTGAGGTTAGTGGTGATACTGGACATAAGAGTTATCCTTGCTTTATTCCGGGTTTGAGTAGTGAGAGAGGTGGGAATGAAACGGATTACACAGAGGATAGAAGGAAGAAGAGAAACGGGGGATATAGAAGGGAGTAAACGATTTGACGATTGAGAAATGGTTGGGATGTGATACTTGTATGAATTGGTCTGGGATGGATGGAGGCAAATGGAAAGCAAATATTGGGACGAAATACGGTACGATGTTATGCATGCGATGGTTGGATGCACGGATGGCCAGGTTTGTGGATATAATGGGGATGGATAATTTCATAATGAACCATGATTTTGCGTTTTTTTTTTACAGGGAGGGAGTTCACATCACATGGCCACGGCCTTTCCAGGAATTGTAAGTGTAGTATCACAGTTTTAGATAGCAAACATTAGGGTACGCGAATGAATACATATGCATATACACAGATGGTATGTTTTTGTTCTCTACTTGAGCTCGCTACATCGTTATGTCATCATACGAGCAAGTGTTTCTGTTTCCCTTTTGGACCACTAATTTTACATTGCCTCTGATGATTCTCTTCCCAACAAACCAAATATCAAGGAAATACAAACTCCGTAAACAAAACACCCGTCAGTGCTCTCTTTGATCAGCATATCTTCTACTCTCATTGAAAGTGGAAGTATCTCAGCTTCTCCGGTAGTGTGACCCATACACCAAAGAGGTTTTGCCGAAGGAAACCCCTCATTAAGACACTACTCCGATGTATTGGGTCGGGAGAAGTGATGTTTGTTTCTTCATCCGGGTGTTTGTTCTGGAGATTTCTCTGCATCGGTAGGGGAAGGTGGCTAGAGAAAGATAATGATTACTTACCGGTCACTATCATATCAAGGAGCCGACGATCGAATGATTTGATTTAAGAATTTATTTTTTTGATTTGAATTTCGACTTTAAAACTAGTGCTTATGTTTTGCCGTCGAACTCACAAGTTTCTTCTTGAGATGTTTGGGAATTTTATCTTTTCTCTTTTCACGCTTCTCTTCTTTGACTGCTTTCTTGTGCTCCTATTTTTGAGAGAATAGTGTTAGCTTTGAATAAATATAATTTTAAGCAAATTGATGGAGATAGTTGAGTGATGGTCAGACATAAAGTTCTCGTGATTTGTAATCTGGTCCCAGAAGGGAGGTCATGTTTTGTGGATGGAAATTGGGTCATCATTCCGTGATAGAAGTGTCAAGGGTAGAGTGAATAGCAAAATGAATAATGGAAATGAACATACCTTCTTAGCATCTTTATCCTCGAATCTCTTTCCCCTCGGTGTACCCTTCTCAAATCTCTTCTCATCATCGTCATCATCTCCGTCCTCTCCATCTTCGTCACCTTCCCCATCTTCATCATCGTCACTGGCCTGACTAGTACCATCGCCCATCGTATCCTCTGCATCCGCCTCGTTGCCAGAAGACATAGGCATTTTGTCCGCAGCCAACAAATTTCGATACACAAGGTCGCCTCGTTCGCCCTTTCCTACTTTCTCAGCATCACGCTCAAAATCGTAGACTTGCTCTAGAGTTTGTGGTATGTATTGTTGACGGTAAACTTCATTTTCTACTTGTCTTTTGGCGACAGCTTCTTCAGTTTCATCTTCCTCAGGTCTTTCAAGAAGTAATTTCTCGAGCGCTTCACTAAGCCCTGGCTCCTGGGTTGGTCCGTCATGGAAAGTGATGAATTGGTAAATAGTTTGTTCGGATAGGACTTCGACATTTTTGCGCTTAAAGAAATCGGATACGTTCTTGATATCCATTCGGAGGAATTCCAATGAACGAGGATGGTCGTGCTCAACACTTTGAGAAACATCGATGATGAAAAGTTTTTTCTGGTGGTATAACACGTTATACTCACTCAAATCTGCGTGAACAAGTTTACATGTTTGGTACATTCTTCGCATGAGTCCAATGAGTTGTAGATAAAGCAATCGATACTGTTCATCGACATCATCACCAGAGAGCTCTACATCTCGAAGTCTCGGTGCGGCCCATCCCTTTTTATCCCCTAGAAACCCCATGACAAGGACATGTAGACGTAGATGGACAGGTTCTGGACAAGGGATACCAGCTAAATGTAGACGTTTTAAATTTCGGAACTCTTTCTCAGCCCAAACTTTGACCATAGCTCTGTTATTTCCTTTATTGTATCCTGATCTGAATCTATGTTCACCAGTAACATAACGATCACGATCCTTGAAGACCAAGATACTAGTCTTGTAGACCTTGATAGCCCGGTGAATTGGTTGTGAATCTGCGTCCGTCGAAGGAATTGATAAGGCCCCATACACGTTGGCTTCCTTACCCGTACTTAAACATCCGTTTACTTCGGAAACAATACCTCTATTGATCATTTGAAGTAAAATCATACGTGTACGAGGATCCAAAACTTGTTCACTCGTCGCACGATCCGATTTATCTTTTCCGTGTGTTTTATGACCTCCATCGAAACTGCCATCCAATCTGATCTTAGCAGCATGTTTTGACAAACTGGTGATCTGATCATCGACACTTGCCTTGGTATTCGCAGCCGGTCTTTGGGGGTTTATTCGAGGTGCACCAGTGGCGGTGGCATCATTGAGCTTGCGTTGACGGTTGTAGGATTTGGTTAAGTCACCGGAAGATGGGTCATAATCGACATCGTCAACGTATCCATCATCTTCCTCATCGAATAAATCATCGTATGCATCGTCTTCGTTATCTGCGGCATATTCTGTATTTTCACCAGAAGTTGGAGTCATTGGAGGGGCATCTGAAGTGGCGGGGTGGGCATATCCTTGATTTGGAATATATGTGTGAGATGGTTCTTGTCCTGCTGCAGCAGATACAGGTGTGGGAATCTCGTTATTATCTGCCATCTTTTCAATAAGCCGATTAGTTTGGTATTGTGTATCGACCTTAGATGCTTCAAAAAGTGGTGGGTGAAGAATGACTGATTGAAATTATCATGGAGAATTTCTGCCACAGGGCGGTGAGACGTCACTTTTCTACGCTAAGAATCGCGACCTCAATCGCGTTTCTCAAACTTTCAGCTTATTGACGCGACAAACGTATTAAAACCTGGGTTGATTACTGATTGTACGGTTGTGCTTGGTGGAACTCTTGCGAATTACTCAAAATATATCGAGATCAGCTTTCCCCTTTTTCAAGCGCTCTTCATAATCAGCAAGAATCATCGTTGCCCCACTGGCGACAAGTGGTCGCGATGGTTTACATCAAGCAGATAAATATCCAGGGCTTCAAAAGGTGCGTTTTTCACTACGAAGAAAGATGATGCATCCTAACAAACACATATAGTTATAAGGATCAAACACTCATCGACGAATTTTCTCCAGCGACAAATGTGATTGTTGGCAGAAATGGATCTGGAAAAAGTAACTTTTTCGCAGCCATTCGATTCGTTCTCAGCGATGCGTATACTCAGATGGGTCGTGAAGAGCGACAGGCTTTACTTCATGAAGGTTCGGGATCTGCGGTTATGTCCGCATATGTTGAAATCATTTTCGACAATTCCGACGGGCGATTTCCTACTGGCAAGAACGAGCTCTACCTTCGTCGAACAATTGGATTGAAGAAGGACGAATATTCTTTGGACAAGAAAAATGCTACGAAAACTGATGTTCTTAACCTTCTGGAAACCGCCGGGTTTTCTAGGTCGAATCCATATTACATTGTGCCCCAAGGACGTGTTACAGCTCTTACCAATATGAAAGATGGCGAGAGATTAAACTTATTGAAAGAAGTGGCTGGAACGCAAGTCTATGAGCAACGCCGTACTGAGTCCCTGAAGATTATGACAGATACTAATAATAAACGAGCCAAGATTGATGAGTTGTTGGAATACATTAAGGAGCGTCTGGCAGAACTGGAGGAGGAGAAGGAAGAATTGAGAGGTTACCAAGAGAAAGATAAGGACCGTCGATGTCTACAATATGCTTTCTTTCACCAGGAACAAGTCGTAATTGCGGAAAAGTTGGAGGAAATTGATGAGTTCAGACAGGGTGGTGGTGATGGTGACGAGAACAGGGACGCATTCATGGAAGGAGAAAAGGCTATCGCCCAACTAGACACACAAATCAAACAGTTGACTCGTCAAATGGAGCTTCTCAGAGTAGATAGACGTCAATTGGAGGAGGACAGGCGGGATACCGCAAAAACTCGGGCCAAGATCGAATTAGACGTCAAAACCTTGACAGCCAACCAATCGTCCACAGAACAATCGCGCGTAAGACATCAGCAGGAACTGAATTCCGTGAAGGAGGAAATAGCTTCGAAGGAAGCTGAACTTGCACAATTACTCCCGGATTTTACGAGTCGAAAAGCTAGCGAAGCCGAAGTTAAGAGAAATCTCGACGAAGCGGAGGCTGGCAGAAATAGACTCTACGCGAAACAAGCTCGTAGCAACCAATTTAGGACGAAGGCTGAACGTGATCAATTTTTAAGGAAGGAAATTGAAGAGCTCAACTCCACAATTGGATCGCAGAAGGCAAATCGAATCGATGGTGACGAAGAGGTGAACAATGTGCAATCTGAAATCCGAAATTTGGAAACCGAAATATCTGGTCTCCAGGAGCGATTAGACGGATGGAGCGGCAACAGAATAGCCTTGGCTGAAGAGGTTTCTACCGCCAAAGAATCTTTGGAGAAATTACAGGATGAGAGAAAATTGCTACGAAGAGAGGACGAAAAGCTCCACTCAGTCATAGAAGATGCGCGCAAAGAAGTTCTTCAAGCCGAGTCGGAATTAGCAAAGACCATGGATAGCGCCACATCTCGTGGTTTAGCCACTGTCAGACGTCTCAAGAAGCAGCACAACATCCAAGGAGCATACGGCACTCTAGCAGAACTCCTTGAAGTGGAAGATATTTATCGAGTAGCTGTGGAACAGACCGCCGGTAGCAGTCTGTTCAACTACGTCGTCGATAACGAAGAAACAGCAACGCAACTTATTAATGCTTTAAACGCGGACAAGGGCGGAAGACTTACATTTGTTCCTTTAAGTCAACTCAGATTCAAACCAGGTAACTTGCCAAATGCATCTGATGCGATACCTATGTTGAGCAAGATTCGGTACGACAAGAAGTATCAACCAGCCTTCGAGCAAGTATTCGGTAAAACCATTGTTTGTCCTAACCTCACGATCGCTGCGCAGTATGCAAGAAGTCACGGATGCAACGCCATTACACCAGACGGCGATACCACAAATAGGAAAGGTGCCTTGACTGGTGGATATCTTAACCCAAAAGAATCAAGACTTCAAGCTGTTCGTGCACTTACCAAGTGGCGGGATGAGTACGAAACGTTAAAGGTGCGACAAGACGAGATTAGAAAGGAAATTGAGCAAAAAGATCAAGAAATCACAGCCGCTTATACTGAAGAGCAAAAGGCTAGTCAAAAGGAGCACAAATTTGTCGACAGCCTAGATCCATTAAAGTCAGGGCTGAGATCAAAACAAGCGCATCGTGAACGACAGATTGCACAGCTTGAGCAACTTCTTCGCAATCAAGCAGATGTTCTTAAATTGTTGAAAGACCATGCTGCCAAAATTGCTGATTACGAAGCAGAAATCGCGTCCGACTTCAAGAAGGCATTGTCGGCTAATGAGGAACG
Source organism: Botrytis pseudocinerea (assembly GCA_019395245.1). Lineage (NCBI taxonomy): Eukaryota > Fungi > Ascomycota > Leotiomycetes > Helotiales > Sclerotiniaceae > Botrytis > Botrytis pseudocinerea. The sequence continues at coordinate 380,663 of JAHXJK010000004.1, forward strand.
GCAGCTTGAACAGCTCAATGCTTCTGTCCAGGATCTACAAAAGCAATGGAACGAACACAGCAGAAGTCGAAGAGATCTCGAGAGCCGCAAACAGATGATTGAGGTTGATCTCCGTGAAAATCTTAGACTTCGGCTTGATCAATTGAATAGTCAAGAATTCGATCTTGCTACCGGTAGTGGTTCTGGCAATTTGAAGGAATCCCAAAGAGAATTGAAGCGTATCACCAAGGCCTCAAGTGTTGTTGAGTCAAAGCTCAAGGAAAATGAAAAGCAATTGGAAGAAGCCGAATCAAACATCAACAATTTGGAACAGGAGAGGAATCGCCAAGAAGACGAACAGAACAAGGTTGCTGCATTAATCGAGAAGCACCAGAAGAGGATGGAGAAAAGTATTGCTCGAAAGGCCATCCTTACCACTAGTGCTGCAGATTGCGCCAAGAACATTCGCGACTTGGGTGTCTTGCCTGATGAAGCATTTGAAAAGTATAAGGATTATGATCCAAAATCTGTAAGCAAACTTGCACGATAAGCTTTTTGTCCTGTACACTGACATTTTTAGATTCAATCTCGACTCAAAAAGGTTCAAGAAGCTCTCAAGAAGTATAAACACGTTAACAAGAAGGCATTCGAACAATACAATCAATTCACAACTCAGCGTGATAGTTTGACTAAACGTAGGAAGGAACTCGATGATTCCCAATCATCAATTCAAGAACTCGTTGAAGTCCTTGATCAACGTAAGGATGAAGCCATTGAGCGAACATTCAAGCAAGTATCTAAGGAGTTTGCCCAAATTTTCGAGCGTCTTGTTCCAGCTGGTCGTGGTCGCCTTGTTATTCAACGTAAAACAGACCGTCGCGCGAGAGAGGAAGAAGATTCGGACGAAGAAGCACGGGATAGCGTTGAGAATTATGTTGGTGTTGGAATCAGTGTTAGCTTCAATAGTAAACACGATGATCAACAACGCATTCAACAATTATCTGGTGGACAAAAGAGTATGTCATTCCACTCCGCAAACTCTTCATTCAATATACTAATTTGTCTTCCCTATAGGTCTATGCGCCCTTGCCCTTGTCTTTGCAATCCAACAATGTGACCCAGCTCCTTTCTATCTCTTTGATGAAATTGACGCAAATCTTGATGCTCAATACCGTACCGCTGTAGCTCAAATGCTCAAGGAAATCTCAGCCAAACAGTCGCAAGCTTCCCAATCGCAGGATAATTCAGATGAAGAATCCGATAATGAAGAAGATGGTGAAGGTGGTTCTAAGAAACAAAAAGTCATGGGTGGACAATTCATCTGCACTACATTCAGACCAGAGATGGTATTGGTGGCAAACAAATGTTATGGTGTTACTTTCCATAACAAGACTAGTGGGATTGGTGTTGTTGGAAAGGAAGATGCGTTAAGCTTCGTCGATGGAGAGGCTCCAAAATAGGTGCATCGAGAGGGAATTTCTCGGTTTTGATGTATGTATTAGGAGAAAGTGATTCGGCGTTACTTTTGTTGTATCTTCTCTTAATTACAATTGAAATGTGTAATTTATTGTATTTAGCTTTGGCTTACTGTGCTTTATAGGAGTGAAGAGGATGGATATATTGTGGTGAAAGGTTGGCCATGTTAGGAAACACTCAACGTCTAGCTAGTAGCGAGCGAAGTGTTATTACATATGAACTTCAATTAAAGATTGTTGAGATTTTGTGTGTCATATATTCATTATCTTCGAGTTAATTTTATGTAAGTTGAGAACACTCATATAAAAGCTATACCTGTCGATGAAACAATAGGATTCGTTGTTGTCCCGCCTCTATTTAACACCCTAGTTAATGTCGATTTGACGGAGAGGAATGAGACAATGCAAAAAAATAGATTGTAAGATACGGGATAAGTCCAACATATATTGTCTCTAAGCAGGGGGATTGAACGTTGTCGGGGCATCTCCCGTGCCCTTTTTCTTTGACCTGTAAAAATACACCAATTAACCCAAAGAATTTATACTTGAGACCCAATCAAACAGCCCTTCTCGTCTCAACAGTGGCACTATCGTCATTATTCTGCTCCCTTTCACCATAGAATCTTAATTTTCATTGTCACTAATATTTTATGCTAGATCCCATCTCATCCAATTTAAATAGAGACGTAAATCCCACATCAAGATCCCATAAGAAAGCACGGGAGATGTTGCGATCGATCTCCTTAAGGATATAACAAGTGTTACCTTCACTCGCCAAGGCCCCTTGTCGAAAGTCTTCCCGCATGTTAAAGTCAGGAATATGGAGGTTAGAATACGTGTTACGTACCACATGTATATGTGCTCAGTCCGGTATATTAGACAACAAGCAACAGGATCGTGTATCAGATTTGCGGTAGCTAGTGTTATGTGAATGATTTTTGATTGTCGGTAGATGATTCACCAGTATAAGTGGAGTTCGGGCTGAGTTGGCAGGCTTTTCTGGTTGTTTTATGAGTACACGGGTATAAAATGCAATGCTTTCTTTTTTTGGATCAAGCATAAACAGGAGATAAGGATAGTTGCTTCAAAGGGACGATGGCGTTGAGTGGAAGTAAATGTCTAGAATCATGGGCTGTTAGTATGGCTTAGAGAGTTCAGCATAGCGGGGATCAATAGGAAGCGTTCTCTCATGGCACGGCTGTATATCTAAAAACTGGGATCTATTGTCGTCAAGACAGTTATCATTATTACCATACCTTAGATATTGTTGTCCTTGAAAAGTGTTACCAGATGTGACGCGGCGCAGCTTAACTCCAGAATATGAGAGCGATATACACGGGGTTATCAGTTCAATGCAGAGCAAGATTTTGAATCTTCCTCTACTAGGTCCGTCTTGAAGTGGGATGCTCATCTATTGATTTCTCGGCATCAGCATGCGATTCACAAAATTAACTTTCCTTCCCATTCTCATCATTTACACTTCTCGTTCTCTTTTCACATGAATCTCCAGCTAATGTGTAGTTCACTGACCACATTTGCGAGATGCAAGGGGCCGGCAAGCCATCGGTAGAGCCCGAAGATTCTTGCGAGCCTTTGCTTCAGCTTCATATCCATGGTATATCCTTCAGCCGTTCCTCCAGTATACTTAAAATCCGGTTCCAACCTAGTGTCTTTCCAAAGGCTATTGTCACTACAGCCTTTTCTTTGTTGCTGTCATCTTATTTTCCTGAAAATCGAGGAATATTCACTGAAAATGAGTCTTGTTTGGCTGCATTTGTTAAAAAGAAAAGCTCCAAATATGTATTTTGGAGTCTCATAAAAGTCAGTACAGGTTTCTTGAGCACTCCTATAATAGAAATTGAACTTTGAAGATATCACCATTCTAAAGAATATCTTTGCCTGCCATTATGCAAACGAGAATTTGAACAATCGTTCGCTGGGTCATCAGTTTATCATTTTCACAAAAGTCCGAAATTCGACGACAACCGGTCAAGTTCTTCAAGAAGCAGTATTAATATTTTTTATTGAAACAACGACAACAAAAGAAAACATTTTGTTCCCTACTCTCCGATGAATCTTCCTCCTGTCACGTAGCTTTTTCCCAGCACAAACTCACCCCTTTTCTCCGCCCGCCTACGGTCTGACACCTTTCTCTCCCCATTAAATCCCACTACCGCCCCCTTTCCCCTGAAAAGCTTACGGAACCTGTCACCACAAACACCGGAGTAAAGTAAAAGGTAATAAAAATCAGATAAAGTAAAATAAAATACCCAAATCCCACGCCCTTCCTATTAATAAACAGCAAGAAATAAACTCATCGATGAGTCCCCCAAGAGTTGTTCGTGTCATTACTACCCTTGAACGTCTAATGGTTGAATTGACTTCTGCACTTTCTTTTCTGACTGTATTATTTGTTTTTGTTGTGATGAAAATTTGTGGAGGATTAGGCGATTGTGAGTTTGATGATGATGATTGATTTAATGCTGAGTTTGATGCACTGGAATAATGATGCTGTGCTAATTTTGGTGGGAAGCGCGAATAAAATATGATGGTATTTCGGGGGTGATACGAAGTGCGGAGGTGTTGTTGAAATCGTCGATATTATTTGTCGTGAATGTATGTGATGTTGGAATGGAGATGGTCTAATTATCTGAAAATGTGCAAACTTGGCGGCCAAGAAGTGTCATTCGATGAAAATAAGAGTGGTGTTGTAAGAAACAGAGCGATTATGGTTTCAGTAAACAATTTGCATTGATGGTAGAAGATGATGAGGCAAGCACATTCGTCACTTTCCTTTTTAGTTGACCGGGCCCTCAGTCTTATACATTTCCACGCCAACTTCGAACGATTTGAAATCTGCCCAGGGAGCTTCTTCGCAAGTCAAATCGCAATTGAACATTTGATCTGTTCGGTTGCACTCATCTCTTCCTGCTCTCACTTGCGGGAGGAGAATTTGTTCGTAAGCAGTATGGTGCTCCTCAACTTCTTCCTTGGGTTTGATTTCCTTGAGGAGGTATTCGGAAGCAGCATGATTCGCCATTTCTAAAACCGTGTATAACTTGTTCGCGTCTGCGAATCCAATAGTATGGTTTTTCATACAGACTTTCTGGGTTTCGGGATCAATTTCCTCAACGACTTTCTCGAATCGAACCGTGTAGTATTGATTAGCAAACATCGGTCGTACCAGTGTTGGATCATATTTGTCAACATCTTCGGTGTTCATTGGCTTAAATTTAACGAAAACCTTGGTAGTCTTTCGTTTATCGTGAATGATTTGGCCATGATACATACGGTCTGAGTCCCACCTTTCCAGAATTTCCCGTTGTCTGAACATTTTGTTTCTGTGCTCGTTGACAAGCATCTGTGCATACTTGTTGGCCTTTTCAATATCAAAGAACTTCTTTTTGAGAATTGCTTCGTCTTCAAATTCGTGAAGTGTCACTTGTGTCATGACCATATATAAATTGACCACTTTATATGATACAGGCTGCTGAGGTTTGGGAGGTATTGGTTTGGCCATTTGAATCGGTCCTGCGAGTAACGGTGATTGGGTCTCTAGATTACTGGAAGACCGTGGAGCGGATTGTCCCTCAAAGTATTTTGTCATATTAGGCATTAGTGGGACGATCTGGGCACTATGTTCATCGGGGTTGAGTGTAGTGGTTGCTTCTTGAGACTTTCCTTCGACATTAGGACCTTCTTCAAAAAGATCTTCTATCTCTTTCTCCATTGCAATGTCTTCCTTAGTCCGAGTTTCTGATTCAATCACATCATTTTTTTCGCCATCTTCTTTAGCCTCAGATTTGTTTTTTCGAGCCTGTTCCATCCACATTTCCATTGTCTCTTCGTCCACAGGATCTTCTTCAGACTCCTCAGAATCGTCCGAGTCAACATTTGGTTCCAGTTTCTTCATTGGTTGCGGTTGGGCACGTTGAGCTGCATGAAATTGCGCCCGTTCTTTCAAAATTCCGACCGTTTCAATCTTATGCTCTTCCAGAGCTAGATTCAGAGGATCATAATCTTCTTCAATTTGATTAGAATCACTGGCAGTATCGGAGGATGAGACTTGCGCCGCGGCCATGCCAGAATCATTAGGTATAATGGTGTTAGGAATCGGATCATGTTCATGTTCGTTGAATGAACCCTTTTCTCCCGCACGATTTTTCTTTCGATTTTGCTCGCGCTTGAATTTCAAATTAGTCTAAATGTAAAACGGTTGATAATCATAGAAACATACCTCTCGCTTCTCCATCAACTTGTTAAGTCTAGCTTCGAGCTCAGAATTACCTAATATTCTACCCTCTTTACGAGCCTTTTCGATGAATTCTTTCTCTTTTCTCTTGCGATACTCAACTGTTCTCTTATTCGCAGATGCAACTTTTCTCCCCTCCAATCTTGCCCTGTTCAAATTTTCCTCCCGAGCCTGTGCCGCAGCCTGGACTCTTTGGCGATTAGCTTCAATTTCCTCTCGCTCTGCTTGTGAAATCAGACGAGTTCCTGGTCTACTTGAAGCAGTAGTAGATGTTGCTGGTGGAGAAAGAGGGGGAGGTAAAGGCAATGGAAGTGGGCGGGGTTTCAAGACTGTAAGGTCTGTGGGAGAATTCTTAGTGAAATTCTGAAGTCCTTCCGGTTGTTCACGAGGAACGTATCCTTCGGGCTCATGTCCGGCTAGAGGCTGTAATTTAACACTGAATATGGAACCTCCTAATGCCTTTGTTAGCGGCTGGGTACGTTTTTTCTTTGGGGTGCTTTCCGATGGTGCTTTGTAAACTTCCCATGGAGCAACCTTTTGAGCAACTGTTTCGGGGGTTGGCTCTGCGGGTATGGACTTCACTCTTTTTTGCTTGGCAGCTGAATTCTCGTTTGCTCTATCTTTTCGAATAGCTTCTCGCTCCGCGTCCCTATCTTCGAGAGTCTTGTCACCACTTGGATTGTGAAATGTCTTGGCAAAGACCTCAGTTATACTAGTAGGAGGTCGATCATGCTCTATGGACTGAGCAACTGTCGAGTCACTACTAAAACTCTCAGTGAAATTCTGAAGACCATTCGAAATTTGCTGTTCTGGAGTGGCTTCCACAGCTGTCTTTCGATTGTCTGAAACAAAAAGTGAATCTTCATCCTCGACTTCGGTGATTATTGGAGGTGTGGCTTGAATTGATGAAGCACTCGCTGTAGGTGAAGTGTCAGTATCATTTACGGGTGTTATTTGGGTCTGTGTAGTGGGAAATGAATCTTCATCGTCAATTTCCCTGCTTGTTGAAAGCCTGACTTGAGGAGGCTGAGAGTTGACTCTGTTCGAGATACCGTCCAAAGCCGTAGACTTTCTCGCAGGCTTCAATTCCGCAATCGACTTTGCTTTAACTTGCGCCTCAAGTTTTTTCAATTGTCGTTTCATTTGCTCAAACTTAGCTTCATTTTCTTTTCTTTCTTTTTCTACAGCTTGGGCATTTTTCTCGATGACTTTGGATGCAGCAAAATCTCTTTTTTTCATCTCTTGTATTAAATTGTTTGCCGCCTTACGTCTCTCGTCCGCATTCTGTTGCTCCTTCAATGATTGATGATGACGTTCGGCGTCACGTTTGGCTTTTTTTGCTGCTGCTTCTTTCTCCTTCTCTGTCTGCTCAACCGCTTTCCTCTCGTTCTCTTTCTTGGCTCTTGCTTCATTCTTCTTTTGCTTCCTCTCGGCATCAATGAGATATTGCTTCTCTTTTTCTTCCCGCACTCTTTGAGCTTCCAAACGTTTAGCTTCTTCACGCTCTCTCTTTTCTTCCTCGGTCTCACCAATAACTTCTCCGAAAAGCTCTGCTTGCAAAGCTTCATTATCTGCATTGAGTTCTTGTCGGATAATCTTCTCGGCTGCTTGTTGTTGTCGTATGTTTTCTTCGGGATGTTGTCCATTATTAGGACTAGATTTAATGACTTGGTGCTGATGATTATATTGACCAGGTTGTTGTCCAGTTTTAGTGCCAAGTCCATCCTGCTCAGAGATCTTAATTGGAGCCGATACTTTCATTGGACCTCTCCTTGTTGGGGTCCAGTGCTGAGGTATAAAAGGCATTGAACTACGGGCATAAACAGTACTTTCTGGGGTAACGAGATCAATAGTGACGCCCGAATTGTAAGATCTATTTGAGTCTCTGGATGGAGTTTGATGAACCTGTTCTGCGACTTCGGGGTTTTTCCTTCGAAATAAACTAGACTTTGGTAGAGCATTTATGAAGTTCATGGGAGCATTATGAGCTCTCACTTGAGACCTAGATCTGCGGCGAAGATCATTTTCCAATGGTGTGTCATAAACATCGTCGTCATCAATGAGACCATAATCAACCGTTCGAGCTTGTCTTGAATAATTCTGTATGGAATCAGACGCAACTGATCTGATTCTCACTGGCTGATTCTTTGGCGTATGTGGGGGTGGCTTCATCGAGGAAGATTTATCAATTCTCCCTTGCAATCTGTTAGCAGAGCAAGGTTTGGGTACAGCAGATTCAAAGCTTGGCCATAATGGCGAGCGAAGTTGGGACTTGTTTCCCTGCTTTTGAATTCTGACACTGTACGTACCATTTTCAGTGCCCAGATATTGAACATCGCTATTGTCGTTTGAGATTCTTGGGGCTAGACTTTGTGCACGAGAATAACCATGACGTTGTTTTTTCTTGAGTGCACCGACTAATTCGTGATTGGCTCTTGAACTTTCTTGACGACTTCGGCCAGCTGTTCTATGAGCATCTGTACCAGATGGCATAGATTCGTAGGTTGACTCCTCCCTCATGCGCCTCTTAGTTTGAGCATTGTTCTTAGGCGAAAAGACACTTGGCTCTTTGTCGAACTGCCGGTTGTAATCTTTCATTGTAACATAATCTTGGTCCTCATACAAGTCTCTCGCAAGTGAATGACTACGGGCGACGGATTTTCTGCTAACTGCTGGGGTGTTTTTGAAACTTTGATACTCTTCGAAACCATCATTTGCTACACTCTTGTATCGAGCGCCATTGCGGGCAACGGATTCATTGCGAGACCGCGGGATCGCTGAGATGTGATCATATATAACCTCCTCTACGTTTGTTGTGCGGCCACGTTCAATTCGACTTGGGTGTTCACTCTGATGTCGCTTCCGTCTGTCCTTCACAGGTTGAGTGGGACTTGTCACCCTTTTATTATTAATCTGTGGTTGTTGCAAAACGACAGGATATTCATCAGATGAACTTCCATCGTCTGAAAAGTCTTGATAAAGCTTCATGGGCGCGATTTGACCTCTAAGTTGTGAATGAGATGTTTTTGGTTGTTCGTAGTATTGATGCTGCGGTTCCGGTTGTGCCTGAAAGTGATGAGATGTTTCTTTCTTGAATCGAGGCTGAGATTGGCTCCTAGAACTACCACTTGGCAAGGGATCAGGATCCCATGTATCGTCAAGCTCCATTTTCGACATCAAAATTCTTCAGAAGGTTGTTGGAAGATGAAAGCGTCAGTGATGTAGATATGAAGTGATGAAGTATAAGGGGGACTGAAAGCCGACAAGGATAACGCAGCTAAATTTATTAGATCTGACAGGTCGTCAGTGAAAATTCACAATAAATCTCGAACGTTTGAAAGTTGTTGTGTTGAATAAGTGCGGGGTAAAATCCATGTGTAAAGATGAACGAAGGGGGGTAGAAGATTGGAAGGAGGGGAAGTCAGGGATGCAACTCGAGAAGCATGATCAAGATTTCATCAAATAATATTAATAGATACTTCGAGATGAATAGAATTGAGGATTAGTTGCATTCTTTTGGCTTTTGATAAAGAAAAATACTTACCCTGATTCTGGTGATACTATGTGGCTGTTGTTGCATTGTGGAAAGTGAGGCGACAGGCTTATAGTATCAAGATTTTAGGGAGAAGACTAGTATACCTTGACTGGTGCAACCAGCGCCCCCCAATAGGATATGGTAGTTATGAGGAGCAGCACGTCGCCTGAGAATAACGTAGTTTGAATAGAGTTGATGTGGAAATTTAGTTCAAAAAGTTAGAAAGAGAAGAGACAATATTGCAAGAGATGCAGACCTCGAATAAGCCCATAGTTCCTTTGAGTGAATTAAACGAGACTCGGCTAGGTGAATACATATCAACATAGATGACTCAAAACACCTTCAGAAGATCACCTACCCCGCTCCTCAACAAAAATTTGTTTTCAGATTAATAAGCTCACAAGGTCAGAATGTTTGAAGAAAGGTGGCAATCTTGAGGAAATTATACTTGAGAATATCTATTAAGGCTCGTTTCAGTGAATGGAGAATGAAGTTGCTATGGATTACCAGCTAGTATTGATAAACTCACAAATGTGAGTGAGGAGAGAAGAGCGCTGGAGCCTATCGGCATAATAGAAGTTTGCGGAATAGAGTCTCACTCGTCTGTTACCATGGTAAAAGGTCACAAAGTTAATTGTATCATCTTTGGTGTACATTTCTCAAAATCAATCGTACCCTCTAACAATTTGGATTCAATATCTCACAGCACGCTCCATGTACAAGAACTTGAAGGAAGGAATGCTTTAAATCTGCTCATCCAGTGAATTGACCTACCCTTTCGAAAACATCTTGAAGTTGAGTGAGAGTTGAATTTATGCTTTCTTGATCATGCAAAACTACACTTATTAACACTTTGAAACCTCCAGAAAGAAGATCAAAGTAGATGTCTTATGTGTCAAATACTATTAATAATTCGAATACAAAGAAGGTATGTGATATTCTTGTACTCTCACAAGACCTTGAAGTTGTGATTTCATGGACTTCATCTCATACTTTTTATATTTGAAAATGGAAAAACTTGATACGTAAAGGATATCTAATTCTTCCTTCAATATATATCTATTTCCATACGATCATACATTTTCATGGCGAATCTTGTTACTACATAAGTATTCATCTGATTGTTTTCGAGAATCTATAATGTGAACGTAAGAGAAATGTGCCTAGCTATATTTCAATACTCATTGAGATATATATATATATAAACTTCTTTCGTTCCGAGCCATTCATATATTTACAAACTATCTCAAAAGTACTATGCTTGAGTGAACGAAGCTTGCACCCCAAGTATTCAATATGCCACAGCAAAAAATGTGAAGAGAAGGAGATCCAGTTGATGATGCACACTTATCGAAACACGGAGTTATACTCTAGATATCAGGCCCTATAATTATCCATACCAACATGATCAATATCCGAAAACTTCAGAGCTCCAACTTCCGAAAGTGTTGTTCTGATTGTGATCACATGACCAAATTAATATTTTCAGGCTTCTTGGATATATCCACGAAGATCAGACGTGCAACAAAATAACTCGGTCATGAGACGGGTCTAGAATATATGATTGGACCAAGGCAGGTGACTTGGCAGACATAAGAATCCGGCCAATCATAGTAATTTGTCCAATTCACCTTCTCGATATTCCAGCATTTTTGTATCTCGCGTTGGACAACGATTGTCGAGTTGTCATACGGAAATGCTAGCGAGTACCGTTTCTGGAGCACTGTTTGGACATTGGAAAGTTTAGCAGAAGCTCTCTTTGGAGGTTCCGCAAGATGAGGAGTCGTGATCTTTGCCTCAACCAATGGCAAGGTAGGAGAGGAGCTACTTGGATTAGCCAAACTCATCATAAACATAAAAGCTGAAATATAGCAAAGCAATGATACATTGTAAAATAAAAACTTCTACAGAATCAATATATAAAATAGTTGAGTTATTTAGGTTAACAGTTCCCTTCCAAACATGGACACCTGCCTTCGCAACAACATATCATCACAGTATCTTGACCGTGGCCTTGACAAAAATGGTATCTTATTCAATACAGTGCTAATTAATTACTTCTTTGACTTCGCCTTGAAAGTCTTCAGAGGGTCTGATTTCCTTCCTTTTCCTCGTCCCTTCGCTTTGTTAGCTGCCCTAGCTTTTCTAATTCTATTTTCTGTCGTCTTGTGCATTCCCACGAATCCAACATCTCCACCTGTGATTCCTTTCTTGCCTTCTCTTGGGAGGAGATAATCCGGCACATGCTTCAAATGTGCCTGTACTCTGGCGGGTCGTAATTCCCCATCGTGACGAAGATGGTACAAGTCGCCCGGGTTCTCTTCAAAATGACGTTTGAGCTTGTCACTCTTCATTAATTCTTGTCTAATTTCTCGAGTTTTGGCTTCCTGGACCGCAATGCTTGTAACAGCTCGTAGTGCATCACCCATTCTGTATCGGAAAGCATCCACTTGCTTCATATCAAAATTATATGGTTTAACCTCCTTGCCCTTCTTTGCTTGATGCTTGACAATCTTCGCCAAAACTTTCTCATCATTTTTCGCCGATTCAATGCTAGTAGGTTTGTGTTTTCGGTATTGTTCAGATGGGATAACGAATGATAGTGCCATTCCTGTTTGACCTGCTCGAGCGGTTCGACCAATTCTGTGAGTGTAGGATTTGGATGATGTTGGAAGATCGAAATTAAGAACACAGGCAACATTCTTGAAGTCAATTCCTCGCGATACTCCGTATTCTTTGTCCTTCTTTCCAGTCTTTTGCTTCTTCTTTGAGGGTTGCTTAGTTTCTTTCTTTGCATCCTTTGCGTCTTCTTTCTCTTCATCAGCATCATCCGCTTCAACCTCTTCCGCATCCTCAGATTTGGGTTCGTCCTCATCTCCCAGAACTTCGTGCTCATCCGAAGCAATGATGATATCATAAACGTTCTTGTTGAATTCTTCGACGACATGGATACGTGAGTTGACAGGTAATTGTGAGTTGAGAATACAGCTTCTTGTTCCGAATTGCTCCAAAAATAACTTCAATCGATAACATCTATCGATGTCACCAACAAATATGATGCATTTTCCTTTTATAAGTTTCAATTTGAATATGACATATGTTAGGAGGAACTTCTCGTCTTCGGCGCATCTGTTACTTGTTAGCATCGACATCGTACGAAGAATTTGGAGAGATCTTACTTCACAACGAATTGGCTAACACCTTCTCCCTCGTCCTCTGCTTCCTCCAATTTCAATACCTCAGGGTTCCTACAGAATAGGCCTTTCAAAGTTTCAACCTCACTCGTCAATGTAGCGCTCATTAGAACAGTTTGAACACCCTTGGGCATGATTTTTGCAACATTTTGCAAATCCTCGTCATAACCATAAGATAAAACCAAATCAGCTTCATCAATTACCATATGTGTAAGATTTGCGAGGGAAAGTGCAGAGGTGTTGGCATTCAAAGAAGCTCTCGCAGGTGTTGCAATTACGATATCTGGGGAGTCTGCAAGAAGTGATCGTTGAACTGCATCGGAAACTCGCTGGGTGAGGTTGACAGCTCGGACATCTTTTGCGCAGAATGCTGTAAAAGATTCAACGGTTTTGTAGACTTGATCTGCAAGTTCTCGAGTAGGTACAAGAATAAGAGCAGTTGTGCATTGGGTGGATGAAAGCTAGAACGGTCAGTCTATGTAATTACTTCGTAAGACGATTGGGACTCATACCTCCTTCCTCTTTAATATCGAATGAAGTATTGGCAGTAAGTAAGCAGCAGTTTTTCCAGATCCAGTCTTTGCTCTAGCTAAGATATCGCGTCCTTCCAATGTGAGCGGAATTGCTTTGCTTTGTACGAGTGTTGGTGATTGAAAGTTTTGCTTTGCGATTCCTTGAAGTAGACGCGCATCCAGTCCCAAACTAGCAAAAGTGACATTCTCTTTTATGGTATCGGATCCTTCTGTTGGTACAGGAACGTCATTGGCATCGAGTTTGCGCTTCATGGTTGGTTTGGTGATTATGGAAATAAAATGATAGAAAAAGTTGTTTCTTGAAGTTCAATTTCAATTTGCTTGGACATGAAATTATTTTTGCAACTTATCAGAAGCGGAGCAGTCGATAAGGATATTATGTAAGCAACGCCTTTCACGAACCTTGGGAATAATTCATACCACATGCGCATGGCATCGTTCACACGAATATATCATGCGCCTAGTTGATTGACTGTTGTGATCATATACCATTAAATATTTGAAGGGCAAGACAATCGCGCATAGGAGAGATCACCGTTTTGTATTCAAATGTGCCCTCCTCTCAAACTCATTGAAGCTATTCCGAGATCAAGGTTTATATGTGATGGATTCATCACACAGTTATTTGGCTATATTCAAATCAACGCTTTGCATTCGAGGTAGAATCTATCTTAAGCCTCCTAGTTGGGAAGCTATTAGAATGTCCAGTCTTTGGAAATTGATTGGTAGTAGTACTGCCATCATCAATTCGCCAGAGCATTGAGTTGATGTTCTCCATCAAGCTTTCCATGCTCATCAGCCCAGAGTCCAAACCCTCCTAGCCATCTCCTCATCCGCAGGCAACATAACCCATCCAGCAACAACCCATGTCCGATTCCAATCGATCCGCATAGCAACTCTCTGACACCATAGCTTTTGTGCCTTACCACTATTCGTGCCATTATTCCAGCCCACCTTCCCCATGATTTCCACCACCTTATCTAAATCATTGATTTTTCCTAGCCAATGTACATCTGCTCTTTCCACCTGTCTTGCTCTTTTTTCCGCCGCGATGTTTGTTTTTCTATATGGCTTTCCCTCAAGTCTACCGGTAGTACCAGGTGCACATCCGATGTAGATTGTGGTAGATGCGTCGATAGAACCGCTGCCCCATCTTGGACGGTAACCAACTAAAGAGTTGAGTTGTCAACAGCTGCACCACGTGAAAATTCTAGGGCAAAGTCGCGAAGGAAAGAAGTTTACTCACGAGCATAGGATGATGGGCTACGAGAATTTTTGATTGGAGAATAAAAACGAATGTAATAGAGTTGGTAAGGTGAGGATGTGGATTCGACAGACGATGCGACGTTGAAATCTCTAAGACCAGTCTTAGTTGGCTGCGGCGCTGTACTTGACATGACGAAGGTTGCAGATTCTTGTAGATGCTTTGCTAGAAACGAGCGATTTCTAAAGACTTCTCCAAGTTCTTGGAGAACTTCTTAGAATGAGCTCTTTTGCACGTTGGTCTTTCTGCAAAAGATATGCGGAAGACTTATGACTTACTAAAGAGCTTCTGTTGACCAAATCCCGAGCTGGGGTTTTTGAGTTGTCAGTGTCTAAGAGGTTTTCCAATAAAGAAAAGAAAGCCTACCGAGAAGCAATGCCATAGCCAGGTCCCAAGAATGGCGCCATGATCAATCAATTTCCGAAATCGAGTCACTTAACCTTCCCATCTCATTTACGATAATCTTAGCCTCTTTCAGGTGGAATGATGTATCCCTAATGCCTGACCCAGCAGTAAAACAAACTGTTCTTAGTGTAATTCGTGTTCTCGAACTTTACGAAAATTTCCCATGCTCTCCCGGTAGAGAATGGAATGATTATGCAATTCATGAAGGATCTCTTATATAGTGATCAATCCTTGCCTCAAAAACGTAAGTATGTTGATAGCATCAAGTGGGAACGGTGATATGCACATATGAGTCTCGTCTGAGCATAATTTTCTAATTTCTAAAAAATCGAGTAGTTAAGAAACAATCATAACTCCGCCGACGCGAGTGTGCTCGTGAGTTCAATTCACAAGGCCATTGTTCTGATACTTACGAATTTATCTCCTTTTATGATCATGAATTATTTGCTCCATTCCAATGCTTAGATCGAGATGACAAAGATCCTGATTCGTAAAGGATTTCTTTGTGAATCGGGTAGATAGTTTGGAGTACTTCATTTAATGAAACCTCTTCAACGTTGGATCACCTTCCAGAAAAATCCTAAGAAGTAGGCCGGAAACCTCGATTAATAGTTGAATAATAATCTAAAAAAAGTCTTTTGGAATATTAACAACCAGGTATTCTAATACTGTTATCAGCACAAGTTCTATCGAGGGATATAGTACGCGAAAGAAATTGATTCAGAATATGCATAGCATGCAGTCGCACATTCGACCTATCTTCTAGCTCCAGCGAGCATGGAACACTTCAATTTGACAGGAGGTGTCAAATTGTCATGCGCAGACACAAGAACATAGTTTTCTTTCTCCCTCATATCATCTTGTTAATCATATGTATGTTTTTGATCACCCAAAAAAAAAAAGCCCCAACACTCCAGAAAATACAAAAACCCACCCGCACAAAGCAAGCAACAATTTCCTATCAAAAAGGCTATTCACAATGGCAAGATGGGATGCTCGAGAAACCTTCTCCATCGACCCGAAAGTCACGCCGCAATTCAACTGCGTGGGCAGAGCTGTATCCGAGAATCGCGAATGCCACAACCCTATTGGGAAACCGAAACGCATCACAGCAGCTAGATTATTGGATGAGCTTTCAGCATTGCCTATTTCCGGACCAGGCTATAATGAAAGACAGCTAAAAGAAACAATAAAAGAACTCCTTTTTGAAGTACTTTGTTGGAGACACAAAGATGGCGGAGGACACTCTCAAATCGAAATAGTAAAAAGAGATTGGTGGGGCAAGGTTGAGATGGAGCAAGCAGCAATTAGAAATAATGGAGGACAACAGCCGGCGCAGATTATACAGCGAAGGAGGGAATACAGACCTTTTGCTAATGTGGAGCCAGCTGCTGCGGAATGGGCTCTCCAGCCTCTTGAAGTGAATTTTATGGGAATCGCTGGTCGAATTCAGGTTCTAGAGGAACGTATTGCGCGCGATGGGGCAGAGAGAGCGGAATTGATGGTGCGGGCAGAGGAAAGAAGGAGACTGTATGAGGGGATACGAGAGGAAGAGAGGCGAGCAAGAGAGAGGGAGATGCGAGAAGCAGCAATGCGGCAAAGAGAAGAGGAGAGACGACGAGAAGCCGAGAGGATGCAAAGAGAGAGGGAGATACGAGAGGAAGAGAGGCGAGCAAGAGAGAGGGAGATGCGAGAAGCAGCAACGCGGCAAAGAGAAGAGGAGAGACGACGAGAAGCCGAGAGGATGCAAAGAGAGAGACAACTGGAAGCGAATAGGATACGCGAAGAAAGAGAAGAATTGATGAGGATGGATAGAGAATTTGCGTTTAGACTGGTAAGAGAAGAGGAAGAAGAAGAAGCACAACAGCGAGCAGGCCGACGGGCATTGTGGAGAGTCGAGAATAGATGGCAGGCGCAAATATTATATCCTGTTGCAGCACCGCAACTATTTTGGCCTCGTCCTGCTCAACGCGAAGTCCGTCGCAGGCCTCTCGGCGATTGTTATTCCTGTCTTGAACTCATCCGCCGGAATGAAGACGCGGATTGGTGTCGTGCGGAGTGTGGACAAAATATCTGTCACGGATGCCTTGAGGAGTGGGGGAGAAATCATGTGGGGAGACAAGTTACATGTGGTTTCTGGTATTTTGTTCTTTTGTTTTCTTTCCTCATTTTTGTAAGTAAAATAACTAATTTTAAATATATGACAGTCGAGCAGTTTGGAAATTTGACGATGCATGAGAAGCTGGCAATGCAAAAGTTGGACATCAAACTTCTAGTTGGCGTTGAGAAGTATGTTAGAATTTAACACAGGAGTTTGTGTTTCGTTGAGAAAAGAGGGATGATCTGATAGAGAAATTGTATTGAAATGAATGATTTTAGTCCTCATCCCAAATTTGTGGTTTGAAGCATAATTATTCGGCTCACTTCTCATCTCATAGAGTTTTAAATTATCAACAATTCAGTATTCTGTTATAAGGTGTTACCATTCTGAAGCTCTGATGCCTGCTATAAAATAACGAAGTAATGTACCATTGATCAACCTCAGCATTGTTTCTCGCAACTAACAGTCTCCCATGACTTGAACAAGCAATATTGACTATTGTATGGAGAAAAACATTTACATAATGGTAAACTGCTGGAAGTTGAAACGGGAGAGTCTGAAGTTTCTTGGCAGGGGTGAATAGAGAGGGTTGACAGGAGCGCCCCCAAGCATTGGCAAACAGCCTTGTGGAAATGATGAGAAAATAATTGATATCGTTTTGGAAGTTTTGAGATGGGGAGAAGAAGGTTTTTAGTAGTGGAGAGGGGTGAACATCTTGAGAATTTGGATGTATGAATGTACGAATGGCCTTTAAAATCGTTGTCGTGAGAGGAAAAGTGTTGAAATTAGATTAGGGAGGTGTAGATGGCTTGGCGTGATGTAGTGCTTTCTTTTTTGAGCTGCGTAGTCTTGACTTACTATTCAAACATAGTTCAACTTGCGAAATGGAGATATCGGAATGCTTTGATCATAGTAACGATATGGCAAAGTGCTAGATCCATCTTCACTAAGGCATGACCATGATACTGTCGCGCTTAGGTATTCACACCAACTCAGCCCAGAGTGTATTTCTCGAGTCATTAGAGACCAATATGAGAACAGACAATTTGACTTATGAAAGATTCCCAGCATTTAGCTAGTAGATATCCCTTCGCCACAACCGTATTCGAGATACTAAATAGGTCAAGCACGAAATGTTTCCACTTCCTACCACTCGGACACTCGCCCCAGTTCCATGATCAGCTGAATTCCCCGATTCTAAAAACGATCTCGGTCTTGCCACCGGACGAACAGAAGAAATGCATGAATAGAGTTCCTTAAACGAAGCTTCAATTTGACTGATCTACTCGAGACATCTAGGAAGAACCTCGAACTGAGTACTTGTGGCTGTGCGATCAGATTGTTATGCGACAGACAGGGCACGTGCAGTGGGGAACCTGGACTTTGTTTGTTTCAATCTAGGAAGGATGCAAATATTGTACGATAGCCCATGATGGCAACCTAGATTCCGGCTTGGAAGAGTAAAAAGAGTCAAAAGAGTCAGAGAAACGTAAAGGAGTCAAAGAAAAGCCCCCGCAGTGGGGGAGGTAATCAGTCTTTAAGCGCGCTTATCTTGACAACGATGAAGCATTTTCGTCACTTGTAGGAGTCAGGCTTGTAGGATTGGGGCCACTTACGGCATTTTAAAATCATGATGACGATTTTGACCACCTATGATTCTTCAGTACCGGCCATATGCAAAATCTCCGAAATGTTATTCTTCAACAGGCGAGACGTGTGTTTCATTCATGATCAGCTCAACCATCAGAGGTGAGGTTAATACCATCCAACAAGGATTGATTGACATGATCGACGAATTCCCGAAGCAATTCTTCGGACGAGCAAGCATCCAGGTCAAAGGAACGAGAAACATTTGGACCTTTTCAACAAATAGATTCACGATACAATAAAAGACGTGATACTGGTATGTGAATTACTCTTGGCGCCCAAAGATCAGGCGGTCGTGGGTCAAAGGATGCAAGAATACGATCTACAGAGTCAAAAGTGCGTTTGGGTTGTTCGTTAGTGGGTACTATGGACTCTCAGTTGTCGTATACGATTGTGGCGGCAACCTGTCCAGTTGCAAGGAGAATTCATCATAAGCTAATTTGATTGGCTAGCCCCTGCCAAGATGTTTATTCCCAGCTCCCGTGTGGAGGTCTATTTGTGATAAAGGGGGGATTCCCATATCTTAGCGTATATGCAAGACGATTGGGTTTTTTCACATAAAGGAAAATCATGAAAATCCTGGGGTTTGGGCTGCAGGAACAGAAACAAAAAGATTTTGTTTGAATAACTGCATCATCACGTAATGGGTTTATGGACTGCTGGCTACCTATAGCCATGTAGGCTTCTTGCATACGCGCAACGGCAATGCATTACAATACAGATCGGTTTGTTGGTTCCAATTCCAAACGAAACGCTCTCTCAAGCCCAGCGGATGGTGTGCAATCCATAGGTTCAACACGATAGAATGCAAGAAAAACAGAATCATCCATTGCCAGTCCATGATTCAAAATATTGATTGGTATCCTCCTCCTCCTGATCTTCGTACAAATTCGAATAATACCGATAAACCTGACTCTTCCATGCATTTTCTCTACTCCTTGAGAACTGTGGATATTACCCAGGGGCCAATAAACCCAGAGATTTGCCCTTTCAGTGGCACAGCATGCACAGCATGAGGTTTCGCCATTAACCGAAGCAAGGTACAAGAGCCTATCAAATGCAATTTTCCCCTGCAGATTCTCAATCATTCAACGTCTGTGCTAACCACACAAACCACATCCCATCTATACTGATTCAAAATCATCCACATTCATCCTAAAATGTACGGAGGGGTGCCAATGCTTCAGATGTATTTCTTCTTCAATCACATAGCCACTTCAACTGGCTATGTATTATGTCTATCCTTTTCTCTAGCCTTGCGAGAATGGGTCATCTAAATGTAGTGGACTTTAGATCCTCGAGACCCTTGAACTTCCCGGATGGGACGTTTGTCGACCAGGTACAGACAGAAGATATGCGGGCAACCATGACCAATCAAGCCATGGTTTCCGACCTTCCTTGCTGCAGTTTCTGGTCGAAGAGGTTCTTTTCACCCATGTTCCTTTTGGAGATATCTTGATCGACCCTCAGACTGAGGGATATAAGATGGACAGGCCCGTCCCACCTTGAATCATCTCGGCATCCTTCTCTCATTTCCATCTCTCCTTCGAGCACTTGCTTCTTCCTTCAAAGGCTATTGACCTTTTGTTTGTAACATTCGTCTTCCATCTTTTCGAGTATTTCTATTTCTCAATTGTCTGTGACAAGAGAAAAATTTCAATACCACTACATTCCTTGAGACACTTTCAGCGAAAGAACGAATTCCATTCCTTTATCGACACATTAAGAAGAATATCGAATTCTTTGACCTTGAAACAGCAAAGTCTTTGAAGGTACGTGGAAACAAAGCTTGAATCTTTTCTTTATTTTAATTATCACATTGTGGAATCCTCTTGTAATTTCGGAAAGTCAATTGTGACTTTATTTTTCCAGCCTTTTGTTTCGTCGTCGTCGGATGAGACAATAGGGATTCGGTTACGCACCATTCTTGATTATTATTCTCCATTGAAGTGTCATTTGAGAGAGTGAATAATCTGAATAATCTCCTGGGGACTCTTCCTTTCGCTTCACAACAATAAAGAATTGTTTAATCATTAATGTGATTCCATTTCCTATTGTACATTTCGAGAACAGTCAGCCTCCTCGAATGATATAAACTTGGCATTCCGACTGACCTCGATCTTTTTTCCCTCATTCCAGATTATAACCACATCCATTCTCTACAAGTACAACACCATCTTTCGACTTTAACAACGATCTTTCAACCACACAAATAGAGGAAATCTATACAACAACAAACTACCAAGATTTTTCCGTCAGGCACGATTAAAATCTTCAACCACTCATTCAATATGTTTTCCAAAGTATCCATCGTAGCATTTGCTCTCGCAACTGTCAGCAATGCTCACATGATCATGACCAGCCCAATTCCATACGGAGTCGACTCTCTCAACAGCTCTCCTTTGGCCTTAGACGGATCCGACTTCCCATGCAAGCAAAGAACTGGAGTCTACGAAGTCACCACTCAAAACACCATGGATCTCGGTGGATCTTATGATCTCGCATTCAAGGGTAGTGCCGTACACGGAGGTGGATCTTGCCAAGTATCTATCACCTATGATGAAAATCCCACTGCCTCGAGCACATTCAAAGTCATTCACTCCATCATCGGCGGTTGCCCCATGAAAAACGTTGCCGGAAACAACGGAGACAACGCCAATACCATCGATCCAGACACATACAATTTCACTATCCCCACGACTCTTCCAACCGGCAAAGCAACCCTCGCCTGGACTTGGTTCAACAAGGTCGGAAACCGTGAAATGTACATGAACTGTGCACCCGTGACACTCACCGGCGGCTCCAGCAAGCGCAGCGACCTCATCGCACGCGACCAAGCTGCTTTCAATGCTCTCCCAGACATGTTCACTGCCAACATTGACAATGGCGGTTGTTCGACAAAGGACTCTACGGATTTAGTTTTCCCAAACCCAGGTGATTCCGTTGATTATGACGAGGGTTCCACGACTGCTACTGCTGGACCAACTGGCTCTTGCGCTACTGCCGCCGGTGGCGCCGCTACTGCAAAGCCTACTGGAACTGGAACTGGAACTGGAGCCACTAGTGCTGCAGCTCCATATGGTACAGCTCCCGCATCGACCGCAAGTTCGCTCCCAGGAGGTGTTTTTGTCTCGATTGCTACTGGTACTGCCGCCGCTACTTCCGCCGCGACCTTAGCAGCAACTTCAGCAGCAGGAGCTGTCCCCACAGTCGCCACTACTGCCGTCAGTGTCCCAACAACCCCAACTTCTGTTACCTCCGCCGTAGCACCAGCTGGAACCGGCTCATCCTCATCATCAACCTCATCTTCGGGAGCCCTCACCGGTGCCTGTACAAGCGAAGGAATGTTTAACTGCATTTCTGGAACCTCTTATCAACAATGTGGTAGTGGCACCTGGAGCGTCGTCATGCAGATGGCTTCCGGAACCACCTGCACCAGTGGCCAAACGATGAACATGGTCATTGCCAAGAGAAACGGAATGGGCTTGATGCGCCATGTTGCTCGACGGGGATTGGGCGCTGAGATGTTTAATTAAATCAGCTTGCTGATTTTCTTAATTCACTCTCGGATCCTGGTTGGTGAGATGACGATGCCGGGCGGTTTGAGCTCGCAGGACGTTCTTGAATCGAGGATTCGATCGGGATACATGAGGTTTCTCCGAGTATGGCATGATGCATTTACCCACAGCACAGCGCGCGTTGCATTTCCCATCCTGTTTTCTTACAGGGTGAGTTGGACACTTTTACAACTTGTACATATTATTCTACTACTTTTCTTTCTTTCTATTTCCTTGTGATACTACACCTTCGTTGCCTTCAAAGGCTCTTGTGATGATGACTTATGACTGGAGAACTGGATCGGTGCATGGATGGATGGAGGGCAGGGGCGGTCACCAGGTGTGCAAATGAGACAGGCAGGATGGTAAGGTATGCATAGATAGAGATTTTATTCACTGCAATGAATTTATGTCAAAAAAAAAATCAATTTGAGTTCGCTATGATTGTGAAGGTAGTTGTAAACACGATTGTGAATATGATTGCGAATATGAACATAAATCAAATTCAGCCAACGAGTAAGCGATCTCCTGATGATAATCCTACCTCATAACCATAACCATAGCCAGTAATGAAATTAAACCAAGAGGCCTTCTACTTCGTCCTACTACCGCTATCAGAATACATTTGCAGAATTTGACTGTGCCTTCAGATTTCAAGCTAGGCCAATTGCAAATCTTGATTGGTGTTCAAACGACATATCGTCAACGATCTAGGCGTGAGACTCTTTCCAATTCTCAGAACGAGAAGATCAATCAATCTACACGGCAATGCTTATTGCATCTTCCTATGATTCACCTTTTCACAACCGGCCGTCCCCGTTGATACCCCCTACTCAAATGACCAGTAGGTAAATCGTACGGCACACACAGACGTACTTGTATGAATACATATAAGTATGACCCGGAACAGTGTCTAGTTAGTCAAACGTGTCCAACCAGACACGCTTCTTTCCAAATTCAAAACATGCAAAATTTGATCATCCATATGTGTTTAAACGTTCTCTCACTCTTAATGAGATTAATCTTTCCATATCTTCTGCGAAGACATTAGTAGTCAAATGTCCTCTATAGAATGGATGTACGGGCGATAGTTGAAGGTTTGGATGAGTGGATACTTTACTTGGTTAGGAGAGAAATATATGAACAGAAACTTTCGTTATCTGGGAGCCCGGAGCCTCACATTTTCTGGTTGTTTTGGCCTTTTTACTTGGTAGTAATTTGGGTGTAAGTTTGGAGGATGTATTGTAGACTTAGGGGATGAAGCTCGTAGAAAATTCAACACACGATGTGTATCGGCACATATAGCAAATGCATATACATATCCGAAATCGAACCTGTAGTATACCATACCTCTCTCAAGCCTAACCTCATCCCTTATCACTTTTTTCCCTTCTTCCCCTCCTTTCCATCCCCCTTCTCAACCACAAATCCACCCCTCACAAAAGCATCCCTTGCCACTGCATTGATGACCGCAAACCTTCTAGCTCCTAACTTTTGTCCTCCATACCACCTTGTAACAACCACCATTACATTCCATAGATCCATCAGCTGCATTAAGTGCAGAACTCTTCCGCCTGCCGCAGATTCTCCATCGTCGTCGCAATCTTGGTAGGTTATACCTTCCGGTGTTTTGATACGCCATGCAGTGATGTTGTGGGTTGCAGAACGCACCTTTTTGTCCGAAGCAAGGAGATGTTGTATGTATTGAGCTGCAAGAGTAGGAGAAGAAACGGAAATACAGCGTGCGATGAAAGTGGATTTCAGTTCGGTGGTTACTGAAGAAAGTGTCCAGTTGGGAGGTTCGATATCTATATCTATATCTCCACCTGAAGGATCTCGTCTACGTTCAACGACTGTACCTTCCTCATCATCTGCGAACTCATCTCCTTCCTCATCTCCTCCATCGCCCTCCTCATCCTCAGCGCCAAACCTTTCTTCGACCTCCTCAATAACATCAAATAGACAAACCTCTCCAACCTTCCAAGTTCTCCCCACAATGTCCCTCACAAAATCTGCCAGCTTACCCGCATCGCCCTTCCTCGCATTCTCTCCAGAACTCTGCGCTCCCAGGATTATAGGCGGGACATCTGGGTATGCTGCTGGGAATTGTATTCGGAGTGAGGTGGCTTGATTTGGGAGAGCGAGAACGTAAATCTCATCTGGAGTTTCGTGCGCGGAGGTAAGAGTCGAGGAGTCGTAGATGGAGTTTATGGCTTCAATTTCGTTAAGCAGGTCTTCGCTCATTGTGAGTGTTGGGTGCTGAGACTGGTATTGAGGGCTCGACTTCGATGAGCGGATAGTTAACCGATGTTCTGCCGATATCTAACCACCGGGATAAATGCTTCCCATCCATCTCTCAACATCCGCTTCATCCTGCTTTCTTTCCACCTGCATCATCTTCCATAGTTCTGGACACAACATCCAACCCTTCATCGGTTCTACAGTCGGAGAAGAACGATAATGCATGGCTGAGTAAATGCAGAACGTGGATTTGGATCACAACAGCAGCGCACATGAACTGCTGCAGTACGACATTATACAACAACGATTTTGATGGAATCATGAGATGCGAGCAAACAAGAAAGCTGCATAATTTCTACACACAGGAAATGAGTTTTAAGTTCTTGAGCCAGTCGTTGTTCGATGTGGCTAGTATGATCGGCATGTATCCTTGAAGAGGTCTCAGAGACAAGTTGGAAAATAGAGACAAACATCGAAGAACATCTATCAGATGGACAAGAGATCTGCTTCAACCACAAAGTCTAATCTATCAGTGTTGGTTCTTATCAAGAATAACAATGCAAAATCCCCGGTAGATGATTGCGGGGGACCTGCAGGGGAGCGCGGGGACGATTTTTCGTGTCGAAGATATATTGAATGATGCATTTCATTCGCTGTTGCGCCTAGCACTGTAACCGCACAATCCGGATTCCCCTGCATGTCACATACACTATTTCTATCAGCTAAATTAAAGCATGTATTTCATTTCCATTCGCGCAGTTATTGCAACTCACTGTCAACCAGAAAAGCTCCTGCAACGTATGATTAGGGTTTGTGAGCTTCCTTAATGGGAATTGATATGCGATCTTTATGGGAAAGAACAACTGCACGTGCAGTATTGATTCTGTACCCCTGTTCTTGAGTGCACTATAAGATGGTCGAGTAGATCTTATATAGTCGGGGTTTTGTTTATTCGATTTCTTCACTGTAACAGTTTCTGCGTTACTTGCCTCTATATACTGCCCGGCATGGCCTTCTTCAACGGCCCGTACTTGGCCGTATTCTCTACGATTTTTTGTCTGGTCGCGGGTCAGAATGGTACCACTAATTCTACGACGTATGATGTACTCGATTATGTTGATCAATTGATTGGGAGTAGTAATGGAGGTTCGATCCTTGAATGCCATCCTCTCTCATTCCTGCTGACAGCATCTTGAAGGAAATGTGTTCCCTGGTGCAACAGTTCCCTTTGGTGAGTAACTAATGAGACTGGCCGTGAAGTCTACCAACCTCTTATTATAATGGTGATGGGAATATCGATCGGATAAATGCCTCAATATATAGGTCAATTTTGTATTAACGGCTCTATAGGAATGGCGAAGGCCGTGGCAGATACAAATTCTGGTAGTAACCAGGGCGGCTTCACTACTGATGGTAGTAACATCACTGGATTTTCCAGTATGCATGATTCTGGAACCGGAGGTTCTCCATCCTTGGGGAACTTTGCATTGTTTCCTTATGCAGGATGCAAGGGAGATACTGTGGATGGATGTACCTATCCTAAGAAATCAAGAGCTACCCCTTTCGTTGCAGATTCGGTCAAAGCATCTCCAGGATATTTCGGTCTTACATTATCCAGTGGTGTTGCTGTGGATATGACGACGACACAACATACATCATTGTTCAGATTCAAATTTCCAGCCACTTCAGATGGAAATGCTTCCAGCCCATTAATATTGATGGATTTGACGGACTTATCTGACTCTCGTCAAGACAACGCCAGCGTCTCTGTTGATGCTACTACTGGAAGAATGACCGGAAATGGCAAGTTCTTGCCGAGTTTTGGTAGTGGAAACTACGTTCTATACTTTTGTGCAGATTTTTCAGGTGCTTCAATTCGAGATAATGGTATTTTTGTCAACAGTCGTGCCAGTGCTGATGTCAAGTATCTGAAAATCTCTCGTTCAATTAACGGATATCCCCTTCCGGGAGGGGCATTTGTTCGTTTCCAGTCACCTGGAGATGGTATACTAGCACGTGTTGGTGTCAGCTATATTAGCAGCGATCAAGCATGTGCAAATGCTGAAGCAGAAATTCCAGATTTCGACTTTGCTGCTGTACAGAGTGCCGCAGAGACTACCTGGCGCAACAAGATCTCGCCCATTAAAGTTTCTACGAAAGGAATCGACTCTTCGATTCTGACAAACTTTTACAGTGGAATTTATAGGACTATGGTCAATCCTCAAGACTACACTGGTGAAAATCCGTTGTGGCAGAGTGATGAACCTTACTTTGATTCCTTCTACTGGTAGGTTTTGATTACCAACTTTTGGAAATGTTGCTCACTATGATTTAGCATTTGGGATTTGTTCCGTTCTCAGACACCATTTTTGACAGTGTTGGATCCTTCTACTGTGGCTAGAATGGTTCGTTCGCTCATCGATACATGTTAGTGTCCTCTTACCTTTACGTAAAACGTGATTCACTAACGTCAATCTCAGATGTTCACGAAGGATGGCTTCCTGATTGCCGTATGAGTCTTTGTAAAGGATTTACGCAAGGCGGTTCAAACGCAGACAACATTCTCGCAGATGTTTATATCAAGGGCATTACCGAAGGCATAGACTGGGATCTCGGCTACGAAGCTGTCGTTAAGGATGCGGAAGTCGAACCTTACGATTGGTCAAGTGAGGGACGTGGCGGTCTAGATTCATGGAAAGCCCTTGGATACATACCTGTTCAAGATTGTATGTCCTGGGTTTACATAACCTCAACAGTCTTCCTCTCAAGGATCTCCAACTAATTTATATGTAGTTGATTATAAAGGCTTCGGTACCATGACACGAAGTGTCTCCAGGACGCTAGAATATAGCTACAATGACTTCGTTATTGCAAGCATAGGCTCTGGTCTAGGAGGCCGCGAATCAGATGTCCAAAAGTATCTCGAACGCAGCAAAAATTGGCAGAATCTATACAACGGTGCACAAACATCATATCTCACGAATGGTACTGATACAGGCTTCAAGGGATTTTTCCAACCAAAGTATCTCAATCAAACATGGGGCCTGCAGGACCCTTTGAAGTGCAGCAACATAGATTACAATCCTAATAGCGTTTGCTCATTGCAAAACTCGGGTGCCGAAACTTTTGAAAGTAGTATTTGGGAATATTCATTGTATGTACTGTTGTTTAATTTCAATCTCTTACGAATTCGAAGCATTCGAAAACTAACTTGGATTCTCAGTTTTGTACCGCACGACCAAGCAAGTCTCATTACCACCTTTGGGGGGCCCGCAGCATTTGTAAAACGTCTAGACTACCTCCATGATAATAACATAACCTACATCGGCAACGAGCCCGCATTCCTCACCGTCTACCAATACCATTACGCCGGCCGTCCGGCACTTTCAGCTCGCCGCTCCCATTTCTACATTCCATCTTTCTTTGCCCCCACAAACGACGGGTTGCCGGGTAACGACGACTCTGGTGCCATGGGCTCCTTCGTGGCTTTCAGCATGATGGGGCTCTTTCCCAATCCAGGTCAGGACGTCTATCTTATTATACCTCCATACTTCGAATCTGCTTCCATCACCTCCCCTCTTACGAACAAAACCGCAACCATCAGAAACATCAATTTTGACCCCTCGTATAAGAATATATACATCCAATCCGCAACATTGAATGGGAAACCCTATACAAAGAATTGGATCGATCATAGTTTCTTTACAGAAGGAAAGGAGTTGGTTTTGGTATTGGGAAGCAGCGAAAGTAGTTGGGGAACACAAATTAGTGATTTGCCGCCGAGTCTAGGTGAGTATGTAGGCTATAATGGGACAGGGAATAACACGGCGAGTGGTCAGCCGATCACCGGATTGGCTGGGAGAGCGGCACTTTTTGACGAGAGGGTTGTGCCGGCTAGTAGGAATGAGTTGGGAGCTAATACTCGAGGTAGTTATTGGGCAGAGGCGGCAGGTTAGGGTTGTGAATGTATTTGTTTGCATAAGCAAATGAATTGGGGTGAAATATCGGGTGTTGGTATGTTTGTGGACAAGCAAAAACTTTACTTCTATGAATGTATTACTAAAATCCAAGAGAGAGCTCTTCTCATGCTATCATTGTGTTTGTTTACAAGATGAATTGACTTATGAGGGGCCAAATGTATCACATTACGAGACTTAAACTCTAAGATATGCGAATCGATAGTACCGATTCAGACATACAACAAAACGCCTTTCAAAAGTCTGAAAGGAAAAGCTGAAGCAATTCGATTTTCAGAAAAGAATCATATTCAGACCTGAGATTGATTTAGTAACAATTTTCAGAGACCATTTTCAGAAAAGAGCCTTCAGAGATTGTTTTTTCAGAGCTAATACGCGACAAGAAGTCTTCCATATAGCTGAAGGAAAAAGCTGAAGAATTCAGATTTTTAGATATGCAACAAAAGCGCACTCAAAGAATCATTTTCAGAGATAGTTCTCATACAAGGCCTTCAGAGCAGTATTCCTTCAGAGTAGATACGTAACAAACGTCTTCGATATGCCTGAAAGAAAAAGCTGAAGAGTTCAGAACTTTAGATATGCAACAAAAGATGTAACAGACCTTTCAGAAGTCTGAATGTACTGAAATACTGAAGAAAATAGGTGTTCAGATTTTCAGATATGCAACAAAAGGCACTTCAAGCCTTAAGTGTTTCAATTTTCAAATCTAAGATTTCGGTGATATTTTCTAGAGGTATCCTTCAGGAACGAATTCTTCAGAGCAGATGTGCAACAAAGGGTGACCTGAAAACTCTGAGTACATCGAGCTCTCACACATGCAACAAATAAGGGCATGAAATCAAAATATGTCAGGGTATTCCGTATTCTGAGACCATGGATATGGACTCAATAGTATATGTTTACTTTTTAGCATATAGCAAAGCAGAAAATAACTTTTAATACATACACGTTCACTTACCAACCATCTACAAGTTCTTTTATTTCGTTTCTGCCTCACTATCTCTTCAATCTCACAAAGTTTTTCGCTCTGAATTCCGATCAATGCGCCAATCTCCTCTTAGCTTTCTCATTAATTGGTCCTGTACGAGGAATCGCGGAAGTGATGTCTGTCTCGCCATCTGGAACAGCGTTGAGACTTGTAGCTGCTCGGCCACAGTTTGTTTCTTCTGAGAAGGAGAAGAGGATTGTGAAGACTAAAACACAGAAAATTGCACACTAGTACTTTTAGAAGTTAATTTGTGTTCATGTACTAAGAAAATAAGTCTCACCATGACCCATTCCCAACTTTGACCACCAGCAACGAAACCGGCAAATACTGGAGCCATGTAGTTACTACCGGCTAAGGTAAGGTTGTATAAAATCAAATATGTTCCTCGATCATGTGTGAAACGAATTTTTGAAATAGAAACTTTGCATAGTGATTTAATCAGAGCGTCGAGAAATCATTGGAGAATCTTTTGGCCAATCCAGTCTCCGTTGGCTTTGGTGTATGGAAACTAAATGATACCAAGAGTAGCTTTGGGGTATAACTAGTAAAGTAAATGCTTGTGCCATCCAGATTTCTTAATTAGCAACGAAAATAAATAAACAGGAAGTTTCCCATATTGTAGTGCAAGTGGTCGCCAGAATGCGCAACCCCAACCAAAAAACAAAAACATACATCCAGTTGCAGTATTAAGTGTATCCAAAGTAAGGCCTGTGTCCATCAAAATGGGGACTGGTATCGAATGGATAGCCAAACACGGGAATCCGACAGCTAAGACATATCTTTACTCACTCATCAGTAAAGCCCAAGATAGATCATAGCACAACTCACGAACAGACACAGAGCGCAGGTAAAGCTTTGCGCTTGGGAGACCAATTCAGCGGATCGTCAGGATGACTCGACGGCGGGGGAACCAACATGACTTCTTTAGCAGAACCCTAAGCATGTTTTATGAGAAGTGTTCCATCAAGATCAATCAAATGTACGGTTCCAGAGATAGGAATGTCATGAACAGCATTAACATTATGTCCAGCAGAAACCATATCTGCCATTTTCACGTCTTCTCGATCGCCAAGGAAGATATCAAACAAATGCGGAGAAAAAAGATTTTAAAAGTTAAAATACAATGTAACATTAGAAGAATGAGGAGTCGCGACACTTATCTGCGAAGCCAGAAGCGCGATACGCGTTCGCAAAATCGGACATGGTCTGAATCTGTGCAGAATATCCCCTGTTCACGTTGCGCTCAGAGTCCGTTAAAGAACATGGCTTATTTTATTACATTATAGAGTTTCCGCACGAATCCTTTCACTACATACCATGCTGAGTTTTATTTGATCGCGATCATGCCATTCCATTTCGTTTGACTCAAACTACCTGTCTCGAATCTGAAAATTGTCACGTTTCAATAACTTTCGCGGTGAGAAACTCGTATCGCATGCTATCAGGAAAGCATCCCTAGTTTCCCACAGTTGAAGGAAAATTAAACCAATTTCATGTTTGTCGGCTGCTGCAAAAGTTCTCCATGTCATAGGAAGCAATTTTCCAGGTAGTATGCAAGACACCCAGTGGAGATTTCTTGCCCTTGTTTACCTACCGTTGCAATTGGGTATTGGCATCGGGCGATAGCCGTTTTGAATCTTGGTTCGCAGTCTGTTCGCCATAGGTAGATCCGAAGGACATGCATATGCGACGAGGCTCAGAAACTTTGCCCTGTATCAAGGGAATAAATTAGTAGCCTCACCTCCCAAGCTGCTTGGCTAGTCAAGCTCTGAACCATTGGGGAGTCTTTCAGAATGTAATTAGTCAGAGGGAGACCGGGCTTTTCGGAAAGAACCAACACATCTGTGAAGAACTTTCTATTTTTACAAATATAAAGTGTTATCTAAATATAATATCGCATTGGTTAGGAAACAGCTTTCGGAATTACTGGCAAATCTTATCACAAAAGATTTGATGGGGGACTCAAGCTTACCAGAATCTTCATGCAATTATCATGCTGGTAGGATTTATATTCAATAATCTCAACTACGGAAACTGTTTTTAATTTCTCGACCACTTCACTCACAATACCACCATCCCACATAACCTCAATGGTGAGTCCATCTGTTGGTGTTTGTCCAATTATCCATGGCTTTTGTTGCAAACTGGGGTAGACCGCCCAAGGTTTCGAGTGCAAGGCGACTTTCATGAAAAGATCAATCCGTTCGAGCGATCGACTCAAGGGACCAATAGAACGGTATGCTTATCTCAGAACTTATGATCATAAATTCCAAAGTAAATGTAAAGGAGCACGATCCAATTTCTGAGCAATCGCAGTATGTCGAAGGAAAGCTTTTATAACAATCAAAGAGCTGAACTTTCCAATAGCAAAGGAAGCCAATAGTATCTTGATTGGTGTTTTAGGGATCGTAATCTCTCCTAGGTTCAATTACTTTCTAGGAAGCAAATTACTCAAAAAGGTAATTCTTCGGTAAACTCGACAATGGCAAGCTCAGCTGGAGCAACTATAGCATCTAGATGCTTCTGAGCCTCGCTTGCTACATTGTGCCACTTTGCAACGCCTGCTGGAGTTTTTGACGCCATTTCGAAACTCTAATCTGAGATCTATGGTTTGTTCCAATGGGCAAGTCAAAGCTATATTCTCTGGGGAGCGATGGTAAACACTTTACACTAATGAGTGCATTGTCACCATTGCCTACTGTCTGTGTAGGAATGCATTTGCAAATGCTTTAAGCATACGGCTCATAATTCTGCGCATGATTCGAAATTTATTTTTGACTTCAAAATTCAAGCCTTTGATGTCCCCTCATGCATGCCCCCCTTTTTATACAATTCTAGACCTTTGATCAATTTATCTAGAAGCGGGATGAAAGCAAATATCAAAGCATGATATTCGACAGAAAAAGTTAAATGAGTAAAGTTCGTTCAGTACCGGGATCGTAGACCTAGAATCTTCAGCGAATTTGAGGGTCTAATTTTCCCCCTCAGTGATTATTAATCCCAAAGATAAACATGCAACATAAACATGGGGCACAAAGTTCAAGGCAGTAACCGAAAGCCGAGATGGGCACTAGTGACTAGCAACCACATACTATCCGCATGCAATCATTGCAAGTAATGTGTCCCTGCCTGACCCTACTCCCAACTCAGGCCCGGGATTACTTCTTCATGATTCTTGTATTCTTCCTGATTTGGCTTTTATGTCAACGTTAGAATGTTAGTTGTGAGGGAAGCATTCATTGCTGCCGTCTTTGCTCGAGGGGTATTTCGCAACTATTCAAACGAGTGAAACAAGCATCTGACTCTGTATAAAGACATAGGTATTGACAGTCGCTACGGGCACAGCCTCCCAGCGCACGTCCTTCCGCAATAGAATAGAGTTGTTCACACAGTGACAAGTCCCCAAAAATGGACCCTGAAGAGGTGGGTGGGTCCGCGGCGACCCAATACCTGGGTTGCGGCAATCAGGAATCCACATCCGGCCGGGATAAATTATCCAAGCGGAAGTTCGGAACGGGAAGTCAATTCTAAGAAGGATTTACTTTCTAGTTATAAGAGTAATACTCAGGAAATTCATGCGAGTGACGAGAAATCATGACGCTGTAATAATAAGGTGATGGATGACCCAAGGAAGTGTTCTGGCATAACTTTTTTTTTGGAGAAACACAAAAATTTCTAGATAAAAAATCGGTGTAGGGTGTTTCAAAGGTCCTGTAAAGTTTTTGTCCGTGCAGTCAAAGTTGTTGCAGTGTTGTAATAAGTTGAAGACAAGAGACATGAATGCTTGTCGTGATCCAGTCAAAGTATCGTCATGAAAGTCTAATCAAGCTGTAACTCCTATATATGTTGTCCCGGTTTATTGAATTCTCTCCCGTTTGTCATGCTAGCCGGAGCACAGCCGGTACTCTCTTGTATATTTACTTCATGCCCGCCGTTCTGTAAATCTTCCCTATAAGTATACTTAGGATAGAATTCTCTTGAGACTCTCCACATGTATATTTTGTCTCTGATCCACTTCATTGTATACCGCTACTGCTGGTAGTAGAGTCTTTGTCAAAGTGCAGAACATAATGTCAAATTCGACGAATCTCTCGCCGGCTTACTTGGCAGAGGACAGGTCTTCTCGGCTTATTATTTCGAATAGTATATTTTTCGGACTTGCGGCTATCAATGTAATTTTGAGATTTGTGGCTAGGAAGTTGAAGAATATATCGTGGGGAGTAGACGATTATTTGATTACGTTAGCTCTTGTACGTTGTTTCCCAGAAAGCGCCCCCTTTTCAATATCAAATCTCTTCTCGTGCAATTGATCGAGTCGAAAATTCTCCAATAACTCCTCTCTCAAAAGAAGATGGAAAAAGTGAGAACCAAGCTCTGATTTCTGCTATTAGATTTGGGTAATGGGGCTATACGTTATTAGTATTTTCTGTAAGTTGGTCTCTCGATGATTTGTCAAAGTCAAAAAATCGTTAACAAGATGCTAACTTATATCTGGCACAAGCTGTCAAACATGGCGTAGGTCGCCATATTGAAGTAGTGGCGGAGGACAAAGTAGAACGAATATTCAAACTAATCTACGTTATGCAAATCTTTTATGTTCTCGCGCCCGCCACTATAAAACTTTCAATCCTCTTCCTCTACAAGCGCATTTTCGTTAGCGAGCGATTCATTCATATTGTGTACGCACACATAATCGTGATATCAGTTTGGGTTACTACAATGTTCTTTATGGCTGTATTTAATTGTACACCGATCAGTGCGTTTTGGACGCATGAGGGGAAATGCTTCGACTTTCAGGGATTTACAATTGGGTATGCGATTGTGAATATCTTAACAGACGTGTCAATTTGCATATTGCCTTTGCCAAAAATCTGGAAGCTGCAATTACCTATTGGCCAAAAGATGGCTATCATGTTGATATTCATGCTGGGGCTTTTGTAAGTACTCTCTTCAATAATTAACGACCGTTGAACTGATATAAGATAGTGAGATAGCAGCTTCCTTGATGCGTCTGATTTTTGCGATATGTTTCATTGATTCTTCAGACGCAACTTGGGATTATACGATTGGCAACATTTGGTCCGTCATTGAGCCCGCGATTGGAATCGTATGCGCCTGCCTTCCTACCACTCGTGTTGTTTTACTTGCTATCCTCCCCACATCCTGGTGCTCAGTATTCTCTATCAACTTATGCCCATCTAAAACCACTACAAGCGGTCGTGGAACTGGAGACTGGCCACGCATAGCAACATACAGCGAAATTCAAATCGACAGTCAAATAAAATTATCGAAGAAGGATCACAGTGACGTAGGAACTGAAAATGCCCTGGAGTTGAGAGATGTAAACGAATTCGAACAACAGAAATTTGGAAATAGAATTTTGGTCAAACAAGAATATGTGGTCAGGGAAGAGTGTGTGAAAGCAGATGAGAATGTATAGCATTTCACTGCTCTACTCTGGAAGAAAACACAAGAAGTCTTTATTTTTGCCGCTGATAAGGTCAATATGGATATAAGGCATGCTTCTGAAAGCTTGGGAATACTGCGAATGGAATGTCACCTTTGAACCTACAATACCTGCGCATGTCATTGACACAAAAGGGCTACCTTCTAAAGGTTTTGATCCCAAAACAATGCAATAGGTTCGGACATGGGCCAATAAAACGCCACCCATCAAACAGATCTCTCACCAACGCCGCGGCGGATAAATTTGTCCCCGAGCATTTTTCCAATGGCCCCAAAACTCTCTACGTCTACTTCACCACCCCAATCGCCATTTTCCGTGCCGATTTACCCCGCTACGCTGTTCTCCTCACTGAAGGCAGCTTCTGGTCTGGTCTGGTCTTGCTGCCAAGTGTCTCATTCTCGTTGAAAACAGGATTCCGCACGAGCATAAAGACGAAGGAATAAACATGGTTGTAGGAATATAATTCGACTGGGATGACGAAACGATGAAATCATCCACGATCGATTCAACTCCTAGACTTTCACAGCCAAAGCTGGAACCCGTCAATGGGAGTATAAATTACAATTAGTGATTTTACTATGATTACCGGGCTAAAGAGCATGACGGATGCTATTTTACAGAGGCTCGGTGAAATGATGGGAGGAGGGAATTCTGAACGATGGGAATATTCCCGATACGAAATTGAAGGAACATATTCTTTTGTGGGATCTATTGATTTTAGCAGGTGTCGTACCAAAACGATATGCCCACTGATGAGGGTGAATATCTGGTCATGTATTACTATTCAGGAAGTCGGAAGAATCAGGATGGAGGCGAGATTAATGGATAAATCTTGAAAGTTTATGTGTTCGGCGATATCATTGTATTTGGCGGGTTTATACAAGAGATATGATACAAGGAAGCAGAAATAATAAAATTAGTATAAATTCTCAAAAATAACTTTGCTTCAAAAGAAATTGACAGAGAGATGATGTGAGTGATTTTACTTTTTTATTTAAATAAAAAAAGAAAGAATCTGCCTGAAATGCAGTCACAAGTAAATTCATATCCGATGACTCCCAGAAGACTCTCAAATGTCAAATATAAACTTCAAGTCTTCAACTCCAAAATGACAATACATGAAAAGGACCTCCACATTCAATCATGAGTAATCCAGCTTGTAAACACCAGACAAGACACCACCCCACAGAAAAATATGATACACTAGGAGAAAGTAACAGACACCTTTCCTCCATTGTTGAACCCTTGGCAACCACCTGATGGCTGACCGGCAGCAAGACCATACGTAGCACCAGTTTGGCTTCCAGCAGCACAGTTGATTAACGAATAAGTACCTGCCTCTCCGCACGTGTTCCCGCTCTTGCAAGTAAAGACACACTTGGACATACTGGAGGTGCAACTACCGACTTGGATGGTCATGGCGTTTCCACCCATGTTGACTTCACGAGAGACGTCTACTGTAGCATAGGCACCGGTTGTGAATTCCCCCCAAGTATTAAACACTTGGCCATACTGGCTTAGGGTGGTCTTTTGATTATAAAGACCAGCCCATCCACCGGATACTCCATTTGCCATGGATATTGTAACGGATTTACCAGCGCCAATTGAATAGGAGACTTGAGGCTTTCGGGCGTTCATAAAGGAGCTTTGATAATCCCCTGCAGCTTGGGTCCAGATGATTACAGTGACGGGTGCGGATGCACTGTTTTTGAAAACAAATGTGTTGGGTCCCTGAGTTCCAATCCAGACTGCACCGTTGGCAGCCTTCGCGTTTGTTCCCATGCCGGCCATCCCGATGGCCGACATATGCTTGCAATCTGCGGCGGTGAGACCGGTGACAGGACTGGCACAAGAGAACCCTCGCTTCTCAAGAGTGACCTCACTAGATTGTGATGTTAGAAATATCAATATTGAGGGGGCAAAAGTGGTACTAACCCTGGAACTGCCGGGGCAGCTAGTGCAAGGGAGAGCAAGCTCATCCCCGCGATGATACTGGAGGCAGAAAACAACATTGTGGTATATTTACTGAAATTTTCTGGTATGCGAATCTTAAATTGCGACGTGCGACTTGGAAGAAGTGGATTATAAGGTAAAGGAGTGGCTTTTTAAATAAATATAACAGAAAAAATATGACCGAGAACAGATCTGAAAAGGAGTGACAAAAATGAGTGACAAAGGGTGAATGCAGAAGTTGTGGAAAAGATCCGAGTACTGTTTTAAGAAGATCCAGACGCAGGCAGGTAAAGCTGCTGGTGGCTGCTTAAGTATAATACTCGAAACCATTCATACGGCGTTGCTGATAACTGGAATGCTCGGCCTTGGGGCAGGAATGCCACCTCCAACAACAAGGAAAATGAAATATTCCTGCAGTACGTAGGATAAGATGATGGATACCACATCATGTTTGCAAAAAGTGCTAGAAACGGCTTCGTCCCTGTCAAAATTTATTCAAAGTGCACTCAAGCCCATTACTTGATGGGAGACTGCTTTCGAATGTTACATCAGATCAAGGGCCTCAAGATGCTATTTCCGGCACGTGCATGCAAAGGAGTAGCACCAAGCGAGATCGTTTTGAGTTGTTTGATGCGATCAGCCAATTGTGTAAGAGTAAAATTGTCGTAAGGATGCAAGATGAGGAGAGCCCATGTCAGCATCGACGAAATAATCTAATTTCCCGAGATCCTAATCGCGGGCTGTGTTCTGGCACGAAACAACCGAATATTACGATTTCTGAGACCGAAATAAAATTGGTACGCTGGATAGTATGATTGTAGCAAATGCCAGCTCTTATCGTAGGAGACATACCATGGTCATGTTTTGTAGGAAGAAACATTTTCCTTCGTCAACGACTGCTCCCACAACCGTTTATCATGCCATCCTATGGCTGCCATGAGATCTCCTTGCTCGTCAATAAATATCAAAATCTAATTCTCTTGGCAGGCGCCGTCCGACAGTAGTTCTCGAGTTTAGCCCTATGCGGGCCCTATGCGGGGATTCACATGCAACCGCCATTCGCTCTCGATTTTGGCCTCATAGCGGGGTTTGCGTTTCAGCGACACGTATACTATCCATTTGAACGTCTGCACGCGTCACCAAAAGGTTTTCTCTGGCTATGATTGCAAATTTAGGTCAGATGGAATACGTGGTGGCTAAGTAAAAGACAAGACGACGCTGACTTGCCAAGTTAACGATGACAATGTCAATTCCTGAAGCTTGTTGGCCCGTGCTTGTACGCCTTCCGAGACATTCGGAGAAAAAAGAGGCCGGTTCCGACCATCCAAACAAGGTGTCGTCCATGTGATAGCCATGAAAGTGATTAAAATCATCATCATCGTTTAGTTAGATGGTTACAAGTTTCAAACTAGTTGATCGATTGCAGAGGCTTAGGCGCTTTCTTTATCAAATAGATCATAAAGCTACCCAATATGAGATCCATGAAATCACGTGATGCACAACCCTCCATTATTCATATGCACAATCTTTCCTCCTCTTTTTACTCTGTGGAACAACCGCATCCTTGTTCACAGCATTCACTAATCATACCTCGCAACCCTTTAATTTATCTATAATTCAAGTGTCGGGAAGTCTCTCGGAGACTGTTCAAGTTTTTGCGTCTCTTATTTGATGCATTCAATCTGAGATGGTGAAGTTACACAGCAATGCTGTAGTGTTCGACAAGGTGTATATTGCTACATTTGCTTGTCACTGTCACATACGACCATAGACTGAGGAGAATTGGGCATCCCGTCCGCTCTGCCATACACAAGCCTCAGATCGGCAGATTAGTAGTTGGGTGGGTGACCACCAGCGAATCCCTGCTGTTGTATGTTTTTTTTATAACCTTTTTTTGTCCAGATATCCAAGCGAGATACTTTTACAGATAGGGGACAGGATTGAGGATGTGTGTCAGTGACTTCATGTTGGTGGTTAATTTCCCCTTTTCTCATTTTTACCTCACAGACATCAGTGTCAAGACTATCTATCACACATTCTCGTCCATAATGTCTTTTCCTAGCTCAAAATTTATCATCGTCAATGCCATGTTCCATTAGCTGGGCCAAATCTACCGCTTTCAGGTAACGAAAGCCATGGAAGACCATTTCCGTCTGCTGTGTTGAGATAAACTGTATTGCCTGCGAGCCCAATATTAATTGGTAGTTCTTTTTACAAGCAAACCTGAGAAGAAAAATTTTAACGTACCCCACCAATCCGGAAATTGAGCTCCAGGATATGTGATGCAGAAGAATATCACAATGGCTGATATTGCGAGGCCTGTATCGAGAGCAGCTGCTAAGACGTAATTGTACTTGGCTTTGGTCTGTCAGTATTGACTTCCTTGAATCGATAGAGTCATACTTACACCACCAAGCAAACCATTTTGCTTTGATCCACCAATTAAATGTCAGATTTACCAGTGCCCAACTACTATAGTTGATGCCCGTGGCAGGTGGCACGTTGTATGTTCCAACAAATATTAAGGGCCAGTTGATAAGTCGTATCCAGCTTCTCTCTTCACCGGTATCCTTTCTCCAGTATTTCCATATAACCCACGTGATTATTGGCATAAGTGCACCGATCCAAAAGAAGTGCAATAGGCCAGAATAAATTTTGCCGATAGAATACACACGTCCTGGTCCAATTGCACCCCATATTACAGAGGAAGAAAAGGTTGTACGGCCATTTGGACACGTAAAACCATTAGATTGATCTTCTGAGCAGATATCTTTGACATTACCAAGCATCCATAGAGTTACTCCAACTTGTGTAAGAGCCCCAAGAATCTAGATTGGGCTTGTTAAAAGACTGTTTGAATTGGTGAACAACATAGGCAAACTCACAGTAGCACTTCCTTGTGCGAAGAAAAGAGTTCGCGGCGGCACTTTCATGTAATGACCTAGCTTCATGTCTTGAGCGAAGTACAGACCTTGGCCCACTACGTCAGTAGAAAGAACCTTGAAAATGATGTCTATAGTTGATCAGTCACTTCGTCTTTCGCACCAAAATAGAAAAATACGTACTCGCTAACGGTCGTCCAGTAAACATGTATCCTCCAATGAATTCGGCTCGAACATTGAGTTGGTTGGCATCTACGTTAGTTATCCCCTGAATAATACCACATGGAATCATGTAAAATGCCGGTATGATTACTGCCAGTATAACAGCCCACCACGGCAAGGTTGTGTCGTAAACTTCGACCATCACTATACCTAATGCAAGCATGATAATCGTAATAGCTCCATACCAATACCAAGGAGTCCGTGAGTAGAGGCGCATCAAACGAGCATGGATATCCAATTTGGTCCGACCAGCGAATGCATCCATGATTTGAGTGCCATGCCATAGGTATATGTGAACTGGAACGGCGGTAATGGCTGCAAAAGATATACCGTATACGAAAGCAAATGTAGCAGGAAGGAATGCAGGTGAATATTCGGCGTATGCAGTTGCGTTCAAAGTATTCGATGAAGTCATGATCCGAGAAACGTTATATAGGGACGCGGTGTTATCGTATACATCAGCCGAACAAAGCGGAAGATAAGCTGTATACCAAACGTTTGCATAGCTGTGGATATGAGAGTCACTATTTAGATCGACTGAGAAGTGATGTACTTTGACTTACTAAAGACCAGGGGTGACAATCCAGAAGAAAATCACGAACCCACCGAATACATTCACGGCTGTGAGCTTTTGTTAGCGATATGAATTTAATGCATAGAATGGAAACAAACTTACCGGCCCAAGCTGGGGAAAGTAGAGGATTTGTGTTATATGCTATCTGTGACCAATCAAACGTGATTGGGCTTAATCCGAGACCTGTAACCATTCCAAACAGATGATTGACGATCAGGTTATTTGGAGCAATCCAGCAGACCCAGGTGAAATATGATAGAGCCACAAATATTAATCCGGGGAAAAAGTACCAGACTCCAGCTCCAACCATAACATACATGAAGAATCGTAGTCGACTAATCTTCCAACCATTGGCGATGGCATTTGCTCGAGAATGTAACGTGGAAAGTAAAGCGCAATTAGACAGCACGCCTGGCCAGATTATCGCAGCTGGTTCTACCAACCAAGGCGAAGATAGTCCCGCAACGCCAAAGCCCATCATTTGACAACAAAGTACGATAAGAATTGAGAAGCCGGGCTTCAAATCAAAGTTGTAAAATGCTTTTGCAGCTTGAATAATACTCGTTGAATCTGCGCTTCCATAACCGAAGCTCACATTACTCATGATAGTTACAACAGTGTGTTCCTTTATATTGAAATGCCTGTCGGGGTTGATACACCATTTCCCCAAAGGCCCTAGATTAAGAGTATAGATGGGTAGGATCTTTGCCAAAAGTATGCCGAAAGGCATGGCCAAAAGTTCAGCAACGAGTGCAACAATATGGACTGAGGGGTAACGAAGACTGAAGAATTGATTGATGCCAGCACCAATCATAGTGAAAGCAAACCCTAAAATCCACATCCTCAGAGTATTGACAGGAATGGCTTGATCGTCGACATCTGGAATCACGGCTCTGACTAGAATGCTGTTAGTTTCACTATTTTTTGCAAAATTCGTTCGTATATTGACCTTCGGGGTAGGGTGATGTGTCGCCCTCTATATCGTCCAGTCCTTCATCATTGAGTATTTTTCCAACGTCAACCTCCAATTCTTGCATGTGTTGCGTTCCCACTTTGATCTCAGCATCCTGACCTTTGCCACTTTTTTCATTCAAGTTTTGCCTTGCATTTGCTGATATTTCCGACGACATGTTGGTAACATTGAAAGGAAAGTTATTAGTGTTTTGTACGAAATGTAGTCAGGATATGTCTTTGTATTTCAATACGACTCATCTCACCCCAACATTGAAGTAACATTGTAGTAACATTGTAGCGAGTGAAGATAACGATACTTCATTGCCTATCAACCAATGGAACTTCCATTAATTCTCATCACTGAGTCTTTGATAAGAGATTCCATTCTGGGATAACCAACTCGGAATTGGAGGGGAAAACCACATGGCTGTCATTTGCCGCAGGATGTTTGTGCAGGGGATTTGCCAAGCAAACATTGCGTATTTGCCGTATGATAAGAAACATACACCTTCCTTTTTTGTGTACAGACGCTTGCAATCGTCCAGCTGCAATCAGTGGCAATAGGGTATTTATATCGTGTTTGAAGTTGTGAGCAGGAAGCAGGAAGCACATCCAATGGGTTCTTATTCGTGATCTCTCCCACGAGAACATGATAAGCTTAGGGTAACTGGAATTCGGGAGAGCTTGAGCTGTCATTCAGGAGTTAGATGTCTAGACTCTGAATTCATCGCCATACACATAGAGAAATACCAAGGCGGTGCGGTGCGCAGATATCCAACAATGGGATGCGGATCTGCATAGACACAAACCAATCTTCTGAATCGTTCTGGGGTTGGGCTGGGTACCCGGCAGATGAGCCAAGATTCCGATAATTCTGCCTCAAGATGAAAGTGGAAGGCGGTGACAATTAACAGTACGTACCCGTGACTACCAACCGTTGCACCTTGCGATTGTTTATCGACAGACCCGCTACAAGCTTTCTAGACTACGATTCGTGGCTATCTACTACACTCGCTATGACTGGACGTTATTTCGCCGGTAATAGATTACACGCATGCAAATCACCATGATTCCCTATCGTTATCAAATCTCAGACACTTACCTCATCGAATGTGGCATGAATACATAATCGAAAGGCACACCACACACGATAGCAAACTTCCTTTGGCAGCAAGCGAATGCCATAGGAGTTTTGATTCAAGCTACCACTATATAATACAAGCTGTATATGAAGCTTTGCAGATCCATTGGATAAATGCAGTATAGTGGCAGATGCGCTCAGAATATATACTGTTCATGCCAATAGGACAAAGCTAAATTCATCACCTAGGTCGACTTTGACCCCGATGTTTTGATGGGAGACCCAGTTGAGGGCCTTGAGCGAATCTTTTCTTGGATTCTTTTGGTTGCGGAGGCGGCCCCGGTAATTTGCGAACAATACCTTTGGGGCCAAGACTGCACTGTTAGTAAGCCATCCATGAACTCAGGACATTCGACACTTACACAAATCGAGGCTGTACACCTGCTCGTATACATGCCTCGAAAATGTCCTTTGGAAGAGGAGCTTGGTTATTATCGGCCAGCCAATTATTACACAATACAAGAAAGATCTCTAGATCGGCATCCCAGAAATCCAATCTGTACCAAGGTTCTTTTCTGTCTGCTAAATAGATCATAGTTGCATTCGAGAAACATTCTGTCTGTGCCTCAGAGATCCTTACTTGTATCGGAATTGTTGGAGCTCGTAATCTTGCGGGCCACCCATTACTAAGAGTACGGAGAATTGCATGGTACGGGGTTGGGGGCTTTCCGTTTTTGTTCCGGATTCTGATCTGTTAGTTACAAGATATACGGCACGTAGCTGTGAGTACCTTACTGAAGCATCTCCTTACGCTCAGTAGAATTCAAGAGAAACTTTCTCCATTCTTCGGCGCTTAGATCTATCCCGCCGTTCCTACGTATATATTGATGGAGGGTATGTTCTGGCATTCTAAATTTCATCGTATCGATAGCCAATTCTCTCTTCTGGTTGATCAGGTAGTTTTTGATCTCGTCGTAACGTGGACAAGAAGGTAATTCTTCGTCATCATCATCTTCTTCTTCCTCCTCATCTCCTTCCTCACTAGTGTCATCCATGTCTTCGTCCGCCTCTTCATTGTCCCCTGGGGGAGTATAAGGTGGTAGCAAGTAACTACCTTCTAAGTCCCCGTGAGCTATTATTGCATTTCTGATTGCATATGCGCGCTGCTTATACGAGTTACGGAACCAATCTACAATGCCTTGGATTTGAGTCTTCGGTCCCGTTTCTATCATCGTGATGTCTAAATCTATATTTTCGAAGCCAACAGAGGGTGGTTCCGGAGGTGAGCCATCTGGCCTGTTGATCGCTCTTTTCCCGTATAATTTCGGAATATGGGTACTTCTAGGTCCGAATCTATATTCAAAAAATTAAAAACCCCCAAGTCTGTAGCCTTGTAGAATAAACGCACACCATTTTGTATGTATTCCACCAAAGTTGGTTCTGAATATCTATAAAATAAGTCAAAGTTATTGGCCATACATGCGAAACGAAATAGTTTGGAGGCTTCCTAATAAGAATCAACGGATTTGTTGTCAATGCTCA